>PVHT020000175.1:24477360-24547576 GCA_004024745.2 Catagonus wagneri
TTGTAGGTTTTTGGTTTGCGGTTACCCTGAAGTTTTGATATAGGAGTCTATATAGAAATCAGATTGTTTTAAGTTGTTGGTTTCTTAATTGCATGTGCGTCTCCAGTGTCCTGTATTTGTGCTCTCTTCTCACGGTTTCTGATTTTGGTACCATAATTGTGCTTGGATGATTTCATTATCTTTACTGTATATATACCTTTACTGGTGAGCCTTGTCATTTGTGGTGTTTTTGTTTCTGGTTGTGGCCTTTTCTTTTCTGCCTAGAGAAGTTCCTTTAGTATTTGCTATAAAGCTGGTTTAGTGTTGCAGAAATCTCTTAGCTTTTGCTTCTCTGTAAAGGTTTTGATCTCTCCTTCAAATCTGAATGAGAGCCTTGCTGGGTAAAGTAATCTTGGTAGGAAGTTTTTTCCTTTCATCACATTAAGTATATCATGCCACTCCCTTCTGGCCTGCAGAGTTTCAGCTGAAAAATCTGCTGATAACCTATTGGGGTTCCCTTGTATGTCATTTGTTTCTTTCCCCTAGCTGCTTTCAATATTTTCTCTTTGTCTTTAATTTTGGTCATTTTGATTAATATGTGTCTCGGGGTGTTCCTCCTTGGGTTTATTTTATATGGTACTCATTGCACTTCCTGGATTTGAGTGAGTGGTTCCTTTCCCATATTAGGGAAGTTTTTGACTATTATCTCTTCCAATATTTTTTCTGTCCCCTTCCCTCTCTCTCTTCTCCCTCTTTCACCCCTATAATACGGATGTTGGTGCGTTTAACATTATCCCAGAGTTCTCTGAGACTCTGCTCATTTCCTTTCAATCTTTCTTTTGTCTCTTTTCTCTTCTGCATTAGTGATTTCCACTAATCTGTCCTCCACCTCACTGATTCGTTCTTCTGCCTCCTGTATTCTACTGTTGGCTGCTTCTAATGAATTTTTTCTTTCAGTTACTGTATTTTGCATCTCTTGTTTAATTTTTACATCTTGTATTCCTTTGCTCAGTGTTTCCTGTAAATTATCAATCTTTGCCTCCAGTTTATTTCCAATGTCTTGCATCATCTTCAGCATCAACAGTCTAAAGTCTCTTTCTGGGAGGCTGATAATCTCATCACTGAGCTATTTTTCTAGGCTTTTTCCTTTCTCCCTTATCTGAGTTAGGGTTTTCTGTCTTTTCATTTTTATAGGTTTATTGGTGTGGTGACCTTTTTGCAGACAATAGAATTGTAGCCTCTCTCAGTTCTGATGTTTGCCTCCCCTGTGGCTTAAGTTGGTATGAGGGGGTGGGGATTGCTGTAGGCTTCCCGATGGGAGGGACTGATGCCTGCCCACTGGCAGGTGGGGTTGTTTCTATCCCTCTGATGGGTGGGGCCTTGTCTCTGGGTGAGATTAGAGGCTGACTGTGAGCCTGAGGGGTCTTTGGGCAGCCTGTTTACTGATGGGTGGAGCTGTGGTCCCACCTGGTTTACTGTTTGGCCTGGGGCTTCTCAGTGCTGCTGGGTGGGTCCAGATTTTCCCAAAATGTGCACCTCCAGAGAAATGCAGGCTGATGAATATTCCTGAGAGCTTCCCCCAATGCCCTTCCCCCACAACAAGCCACAGTCACCCCTGTTTTCCCAGGAGATCCTCCAAGAATTGTAGTCAGGTTCTACCCGGATTCCTATGTAGATTTTGCTTTGTCCTGAGACGCAGTACACGTGAAAGTCTGTGTGTGCCTTTCAAGAATGGGGTCTCTGTTTTCCCCAGTCCCCTGGAGCTCCTGCACACAAGCCCCAATGGCCTTCAATGCCAGATGCTCCGGGGGCTCATTCTCCCTGGGCCAGATCCCCAGGCATGGGGGATTTGACGTGGGGCTTAGAACTCTCAGTCCTATAGCTGAGTCTCTGTGATACAGTTACTTTCCAGTCTGTGGGGCTTCCCGCCCAGGAGGTGTGGGGTTGCTTCTATTGTATAATCGCCCCTCCTACCTCTTGATGTGGTCTCCTCTTTGTCTTCTGGAGCAGAGTATCTTTTTTGGAAGTTTACAGTCCATTTGGTTGAAGGTTGCTCGGCATTTTGTTGTAGTTTTGTTTTTTTGGGAGAGATGTTGAGCTCCATTCCTTCTATTCGCCATCTTAATCCAATCTGGTAAATCCAGGATTTTTAATGACCGACTCCCCCCACCCTATTATTTTATGACATTGCAGAAAAGCATAATAAAACTAAGGGTGATATTTTTTTAAATTCCAAATGATTGATGTTCATTTCACAAGTCTTACCTGGTAAAGCACACACACTGTATTCTTTAGATAGCCTCAACAGTGAAAAAAACCTTGTGGATACGATTTTTATAATTAGTCAAAAGGAATAGTAATTCAGAGCCCAGTAATAGATATCACATTTTGGGTGCCCACTGGGTTTCAGATTTAAAAGACAAGGATTTTGTTGGTTTGTTTTAAAATAACAAACCAGAGAGGCACCTCAGCATGCACTGAGAAAGGCCGGTGCTGTCAAGATAATCTGGCTTCTCATTGCATAGTGTGTCTGGTGCTATACTATATGCTAAGCTATATTAGATGGTATGTTCTGGTACATTGGTTAAAAAGGAAATATAAATGTATATATCATGGTTAATTTCTTATACTTAGTCAATAATCATGTAATTATTTTAAATAAGCAATGAGCAATCTCAGTTTCTCTAAGGGGAAACACTCTCCCACTGCATGATTCTCTCAACATATAAATCATTATACAACTTTATATGATTTCCATATTTTCTTCCTAGGTCTACAGTCTAATAGAACAAAAGGCTTTCTGCTGTCAGTGCAAATTAAGCTCAGGAAATAGTGAGACAGCTTTCGGTCTTCTTGCACGGTCTCAAGAATTAGTGAAAATGACCCACCTGTGGCCGTCTTGCAGCTATTTTCCTTGCCTGCTTGGGGATCGTCATGGCGATCATACGTGGAAGTCTCCAGTTTGACCACAGCGCTAGGCTGGAGTCTCAGGGGGGGATCTTGAGGCCAGACGTGACCTTGAGATTTGTCTCGTTTCCCAGCCCTGTGCTTAAAGTTGCCCAGGGCTGAGCACTGTGGAAAGGGCCGTGGCAGGTGTTCCTCAGCTGGAAGTGCTCTGTCGGCCCAGACACCTCGAGTCTTCTATTTAAAGCAGCTCCAAGACATAAGTCCATATGCATGAAAAGTGACATATTACCATTTTCATATTTTCATTTTCATATTACAGCAGTGGTCCTGAAAAGGCCACATATTGGTTAATCAGGCCTCAATGTTTTTGGTCCCACTGCAACATGTAGAAGTTCTCGGGCCAGGGATCAAACTCTAGCCAGAGAGGTGACAATGCTAAATCCTGAACTGCTAGGCCACCAGGGAACTCCAAGGCCTCCAATATATAGCCAAACACAAAAATCATTTACTAATTCCTGATAACCATTCTAAATCATATAATAGCTTAAAAGAAATTCAGAATTACAATTGCAAATATTTTCACTGACTCTTCCAATATAGTTTGAGTGAATACGCCGATTTGTTTTCATAGGCATGGAATCTCTGAAGAGTTGAAAATATTTTGCATTATTTATAGATGTACATACATTAGACACCTACAATTATCTTTACACTACCTTTTTCCGTTAGCAGGCCATTTCTTTCCACGCAGACTTCAGCCAAATGCCCTCTAGCTGACCACAAATCTTGAATTTATGTTAAGAGTCCCTGAGGTTTTCAGAGAGTACCTGTCATGGCTCAGCAGAAAAGAATGTAACTAGTATCTATGAGGACCCAGGTTCAATCCCTGGCCTCGCTCAGTGGGTTAAGGATCCAGTGTTGCCGTGAGCTGTGTTGTAGGTCACAGACTCAGCTCGGATCTGATGTGGCTGTGGCACAGGCCAACAGCTATAGCTCTGATTCGACCCCTAGGCTAGGAAGCTCCAGATGCTGCAGGCATGGCCCTAAAGAGACAAAAAAAAAAGTCCATCAGCTTTTTTTTTTTTTTTAATTTTAAAATAAAAAAAGGAGGTTCCTGTTGTGGCTCAGCAGTAATGAACTCAACTAGCATCCATGAAGATGCGGGTTCAATACCTGGCCTTGCTCAGTGGGTTAAAGATCTGGTGTTGCCATGAGCTGTGATGTAGGTCTCAGATGCAGCTCAGATCCTGCATTGCTGTGGCTGTGGCGTAGGTTGGCAGCTGCAGTTCTGATTCAACTCCTAGCCTGGGAACATCCCATATGCCACGGGTATGGCCCTAAAAAGAATGATGATTGTTTGGTAGATAGTCCACGGGGCTTTACTGTATTCATCTGGCTGTTCACTAGCTTTTCTTCAACCCCATACTCGCCTGCCTCGTCTGCCTCTCCTTTACACCAAGCCAGCTGCCGAGGCAACTGCTTCCTGGGTCTGCCTGCCCACCTCTGGCCTCTGTGCTTTGCTGTCATCCACTTCTGGCCCCCTCCTTCCTCTATTCCAAGCATAGTGGGTAGGAAGAAAGGACCTCAGCAGAACGACTGGTCCAGCTGACGACGAGTTTAAATCTCACTGAGCTAATAAACACAGCCAGTACACAAGGACAATGCCAAATGACTAATATGAGACAGTGGGGCACAGACCAGGTCCAAGTGCACCTTTCACTCAGTGACAATTCATGTGCTCGAGATATTCTATTCCCCTATAATTGGGTACACTAGGGATTCACATTTTAAAGCTGCTTCATCACTTACCCCCTGCTCCCTCAGGAAAAACAAATCCGAAGCCAACAGAATTACTCTGAATTATCTACCACTTGGGGCCATCAGTGGCCTGTTAAGAGTGAATAATTCAGAATTATGTCAGTGTGTTTAGATTTTAAACATTTTCTTCCAACAACATTCAAAACAATGTTACAAAGATATGAATTATCTATGTGATAGAAAAGGCTCCATTTTATTTGAAACAAAACAAAACAGTGCAAACCACGGAGTGTAAAACAGTGGGAAGAGGACAGTTGGGACTTGCGGGAAGGGAGGAGGGACCACGGGAAGTTATCCTGGTCCCCTTTACTGCACTGCCTCACCTGGTAACACTGGTCTGTGATCCACTAATTCCCTGCTTCTTTCCTGGGAAACAATTAACTGTCAGGTGGAGGAACGGCCATGTTTATTCTTCTCTGAAAATCTAGGGAACAGGCAACCAAAGGTAGATGATTCTGATGAAGCTCAAGTAACAGCTCCCTTGGGTATTAACTCTTTGCAGTGCCACAGAACATATGCTGCCTTCTGTGTCCGTTTAATTAGAAACACAGCTGTGGCTTTGTCACCTCCCTGCTGAGGAGCTAAAGTGTGAAGCTGAACCCAGCGCTGGTTCTAGAGACCATGAGGCAGGTCACAGGGAAGGGGTCACTTCAACGCCACCGACCCAACACGTTTCAGAAATACTGCCCCATGGAGGACAGGGCCATCACTAATCAGGATTTCTGTGCCTGTATCAAGAACTGTTCATTGCATTGACTTACCGGTAAAGAAGCAAGAACCCAAAGGGCCCTCGGGACTGGGGTCTGGACCTAGTGTCACCATGTGCAGCTAGGCAAGGCCTTGTACTGCTTCGGCCCCCAGTTTACTCAGCAGGAAGGTGACGGGGCTGGGGAGGAGGGGCTCTAAGTTCCCAAAGTTATGAGAGCTCAAGCTCCCAGTCTTGGAGTGAGGTAACTTCAACAACAGATGAGCAGATCAAGCACTGGTCCCCTTGGAGGTTACCTTGGAGTTCAAGGTCAGGGCAGAGCACCGTTGGCCTTGGAAGCCAGCAACAAGGGCTGGCCTGGCAGCATTAATCTACGGCATATGTCTGGGCCCAGGCAATGCCCACGTGGGAATAGCAGTACAGGAATCCCAGGACAGAGAGGGTCACCCACGGCCAGCCTGCAGGGGGAAGACAGAAGAGCCATTAGAAATGCCTGGGGTCAGACTTCCCGCAGGTGCAGACTGTCCCCCTTTGGAGGCGGCAACTCAGGAAACAGCAGGGGCCTTGGTTTGTGCGTTAAGACACATGCCTCCTACAAAATTTGTTCTAACTGGAACACCAGCAGGTGGATCCCTACATCCCCACTGGGGCAGCATCAAATGAGGGGTGCACTATTGCACATGCAAATTACATTGAGAAAAAGGGCAAGCTTCTAAAGAATACATAATTAGAAGACTCGGGCAATTATTAAGGAAGATGACAAGTCTGAGACCCATAATCTCAAAATATACATTGACCATAATATTGAATTGGGTACCATCTGCGAGCACACAGAAGAGAGAGCCTAAATTAAACATTTGCTTTCAAAAGTCAAAGCTTTTAGCGGTTCCTTCTACAAACACTCGTCTTAGAATACCTGATGTTCTTTTCTTCTTTTTAAAAAATTAACAGTCCTTTCTGCAGAATATTCGTTACTTAATGATCTCCATATCTTCTACATGTTTCACTTATTCAAATATTGACTGGGAGCTTGGAGAGCCAAAGGTGCTGTGGAAGGTACTAGATGCCAAAATGGAAAGATTTAGTTCTGTGTCAAAGGTGGGTCACTCCAGCCTGGAAAAGACAAACACACTCCAAGGCGATTTACGAGCCAGGAAGTCTGTGCTAGGTGATGGTGTGTACAGAGCACATTTCAAGGGGGCCGTGTGGATGAGCAAGAGTGTGTCGGAGAGGGAGTTCCCATCGTGGCACAATGGAAACGAATCCGACTAGGAACCATGAGGTTGCGGGTTCGATCCCTGGCCTCGCTCAGTGGGTTAAGGATCCGGCGTTGCCGTGAGCTGTGGTATAGGTTGCAGATGTGGCCCTGATCTGGCATTGCTGTGGCTGTGTGTAGGCCAGTGGCAACAGCTCCTGTTAGACCCCTAGCCTGGGAACCTCCATATGCCGCAGGTGCGGCCCTAAAACGACAAAAAGACCAAAAAAAGAGTATGTCGGATGGAACAAGCTACCAGACCTCTGGGCATGTGAGCATCAAGGGACCAGCCAAGGAATGGGGATCACGTGATGTGACTACCGCCCAGGCAGGGGCAGGCGGGGTAGGGACAGAAGTGGGGAGGAGGTAGCGGGGAACCCCTGAGGGCTACTCTAACTCTGGCAGGCTCTCTTCTTGCTGTGCCAACCATTAGCTGCTCTTACTATTAATATGATATAGGTTCAGTCGATATGCCATAGCGGTTAAGCACTCAGACTCGCAAGTGCAATTAGACACATGTTCAGATCCCGACTCTGCCACCTGCCAGCAGACCTTGAGCCCCTTAATGAAACTCAAAGGTAAAACTAGGAAGAGCAGAGCAACTTAATAGTGTCCTTATAAGGTGCCATGGACTGAATGGTGTCCCCAGGCCTCAATTCAGAGGTTGGAGTGCCAACCCCCAGCGTGGTGGTACCTGGAGGTGAGGGCTTTGGGAGGCTGAGGAGGCCATGAGGGTGGGGCTCTTATGATGGGATTAGGGCCTTGCAAGAAGATAAGAGATGCGGGGAGCTGGCCTCCCCCCCACCCCCCAGCCTATCAAGATGCAACGTGAAGGCGGCCACCTGCAAGTCAGACAGAGGGTCCCCCCCAGGAACAAAACCAGCAGGTACTTTGATCTCGGATTTGCCAGCTTCCAG
Organism: Catagonus wagneri; assembly: GCA_004024745.2. NCBI lineage: Eukaryota > Metazoa > Chordata > Mammalia > Artiodactyla > Tayassuidae > Catagonus > Catagonus wagneri. Next base: position 24,484,943 of record PVHT020000175.1, read on the forward strand.
AACTGTGAGAAATAAATGTCTGTTGTTTAAGTCACTCAATCTGAAGTATTTTGTTATGCAACCTGAACTTAGGACATACGGATAGTGAGAAACGATGTCAAGACCTGGCCCTAACCTTTCTTCAGAAAGGCAGTGATAGTGGTATTGAGAGTAGTCTTTCTGCACCAAGATTAGAGTGATAACAGGGAGAGCGAGCCCTGGTCTTGCTCCTTGGACTGACCCGCACAGAACTTTCCCAGGCCCTGAAGGCAAGAGAATTGAGCTCAGCAGAGGACCCCCAACAGCCTGGCTCTAGCACCAGCCCTGCAGTCCCACCTCCCATCTGCTGGTCAGCCAGGACAAGGGTTTCCTGCCGGAACAAACTGCCGCAGACTCGGTGGCTGCAAAGAACAGAAATGTCCTCTCCCACACTTTTGGAGGCCAGAGGTCTGAAATCAAGGTGTTGACAGAGCCACCCTCCCTCTGAAGGCTCTAGGTGGCCCCGGGCCTTCCTTGGCTTATGGCAGCATCACTCTAAGTCTCTACCTCTTTCTTCACATGGCCGTCTTCTCTGTGTCCTCGCCTCCAACAAGGACACCAGTCAGTGGATTTAGGGCCCACCCTAAAGCCAGGACAATTTGTTTCTCAAGATCCATAATTATACCTGCAAAGACCCTATTTCCAAACGAAGTCACATTCTGTGGGCACTCTTCGGGCCAGTACAGCCAGGTACTTTTTCAGGCTTCAAGATGGACTCATTCTGCCTGGAGGCCCTCTGTGGCTCAGACACAGATGCCAGGGGACCTGTCCACACCTGCTCCTCAGTAGCCTCGGGAGAAGGGAGAGGGGAGGGAGTTTCGGGTTCAGGAAGCAGACCCAGGCCTCAGCTGTGTTTAGGGTGAGGCATCAACAGATGTTCGGTAAACACAGACGCCAAGAGGCGGGAGAATGGAGATGTTTCATTTACACAAGGCTAGGCTTGGGGCACTGCATCGCTGTGCTTGGCCCCATGGCTGTCGAGGGACAGCGCTGTGAAAGCTTCTGCCCAGCACCTAGAACTGGGAGGAGGAACAACCCCAACACCGCCCAGAGGGGAGGCTTATCCATGCTCGGTCTGGACCACAGCTGGGCCCTGGAGATTCTCCCTGGTGTCGCCGCATGCCACGCAGAGAGACAGCTGGGCAGCAGTTATCCTGACTTTGCTAGGAGACCCTAGTAGGGTCCCAGTTTCTCCCATCTATACAATGAGAGGTCAAAAATAAAAGCATGTAAAACAAAATAAGATCACGGATTTGGTAGCGCTTTTTAACAGCGTTTCGGCAATGTACAGGGTTGCCTGAGAATGCTCTTATCGACAGACAGCTCATTCTTAATGCACAAGCGCCCCTACAGACAGTGACCGCAGTGCGTGCAGCCGGTTGCCAAGGACGCTCCTCCTCTCCTGACCTCAGCGGTAAAACAGGTGATGACAAGGAAAAGACAGATTCCACAAGTGACCCTTCCACAAGCATTCAACCAGCATTTCACAAGCAGTTGCCGTGCAGCCGGCCCTGCTCCAGGAGCCAGGTCTTCAGCTGTGGGAGCTGCTAACCAAGCATGGGCGTGGCTCAAGCGTGAGGGGGCATCTGAGCAGAGCCCCTACTCGTCAGGGCTCGGACAGACCCAGGATTATAAAACTGAAAAGCATCTGGGATGGACTGTCAACTCCGGCAATATTCCGAGGGTTGCTACGATATACAGTCATTCAGAATTCTCAGCCAGTAGCAAAAAGATGGGTGTCCAGTAGGGCTCCGTCCTGCCAACTGAACACTGACCTCATCTGTGGCCCTCCCTCCGCCGGCCTCTGCCTGCTCATTCTTCTCTTCCATGTTGTCCCTTCTCACCAGGCTTTCTAGTCCTACATGTCCAGTAAACTCCCTTATCTTTACATCCTTAAACCCACGAACACACGCACGTGCACACACACACACACCATTAATGTGGCTTAAAAAGACCTGCGGGCTGTACTGTACTGGCCAAAGGAAAAGGTCCTTCTTAAGAGGGTCCTTTGGGTCTGAAGCCCCTGCATACTCTGCATTCACGGGGAGGCCCCCAGAGCTGACGATGCGTGCAGCTTCCTGGTGGGATTTCAATACTTGGACCTGACAAGATGCAAACAGGTCTGCAGTTTGAATGGATATTAGTGAGGCAGGATTGAAGATATTATGAACAGGGTGCCAGGAAGTCAGAAAACAGGTGCAAAAGATGAGGAATATAGTTAATAGGACAGATTGTTCGACAGATACAGCTAAACGCATGTAAGTCGGATACAGCACAATAGATTCAATTAAGAGGACCGATGCAGGCGTATAATAGATGGAGTATTTAGGGTGTAGGCGGTTGTATCATGATATTGTCAATAGGACATTGGTGGGTTTTAGAATAACTACAGCCAATGAGAAGCAGGTAGGACACAGGGGAATGGCTATAGCTAGCAGCAAGTAAGCCACGTAATTTTACCTGAGGTCATTAAGGCTGAGCAATTCTCTGAGCAATTACAGGGACTGGAAAGGCACAGGCTCGGGACACTAAAGGAAAATACTATTATCACGCAGGGCCATGAGAAGGCAAACGACATATCAACTTGGTTTTCTGGAAAGTGAACGGATAATTAGAGCAAGAAGTAGGTCTCATGAAAAACTTGAAAAAGTAACACTGCAAAATGTTGCAGCCACTGGGGAAAAGAGTAAGTAGGGTCCTCAAGAAATCGAACATAGAATTTCCATGTATATACCCAAAAGAATTAAATGCAAGAAGTAAAAGAGATATTTGTACACCCAAATCCATAGCACACTACCTAAAACAGCCAAAAAGTAGAAGCAACCCAAGTGTCTACTGATAAATGAACGGATATATATATGTATAATGTGGGTTACACATATAATGCGATATTAATCAGCCTTAAGAGGGAAATTCTGACACGTGCTGCAACACGGATTGAACCTTGAGGACCTTATGCTAAATGAGGTACGCCAGTCACAGAAGGTCAAACACCGCATGACTCCCACATGTAAAAGGTACCTAGAATAGTCAAATTCATAGAGACAGACAGTAAAATGATGGTTGCCAGGGGCTGGGAAGACTGGGGGAGTTAGCGTTTAAATGGGTAGAGTTTCGGCTCTGCAAGCTGCAAAAAGTTCTGGGCATGGTGGCGGCAGCGGCAGCAACGTGAAGGTACTCACATTAAACGTCAAATGGTTAAAATGGTACATTTATGGTGTAGATAATTTACCAGAAGAAAAACATTCACGCTGAGGGAAAGAGGCCATCAGCAAAATAATACACGCTGTATGATTCTATTTATATAACATGCAAACTGGTTCCTAGTAACCAAAAGCATGTCTGTGGTTGCCTGGGGCTGGAGCAGAGGGAGAAACAGGTAACAGAGAGGCAGCAGGAATCCTTGGGGCTGATGAAGATGTTTTGCATCATGATTATGGGGCTGGGGCTCTTTTTAAATACGTTAAATGGATATATTTTATTGGGCAAAAATTATTTCTCAATAAAGTTGTCATAAAAAATGGTAAAGTGTTATTGGAACATTAGTAAATCAGACTCGCTGTCCTCTGCTGCAATGTTCTGGGCTATACACACCCCCAAGGAATTCAAACAAAAGATGCAGGAAGATAGAATTTGTTTTTGATACAATGCCGGGCTTCAGTCCCTCACCTCCCTAGAGGCCAGAGGACTTGCTGGGTGGGGGACTGAACCCTGGGCTCCCCCAGGCATGCTCGCTTCTGCTGCGGCTTCTGAGGAGGACTGCCAGAGGAGCTCTCTTAGCCATGCAGATGCATGCAGCAGCCGAATCAGCACAAATTCCCATCCCGGGGAAGAAATCAATCAATCCTTCCTAACGGGAGAGGAGTTAACTGAATTGCTGAGTTGTGTGTGAGCTGTTGAATACCCCATCAAAGGTTGGGCCGCACTGCAGAGCCCATGACCGCCATCTTGGCTCTAACGTGTCTTTTCCATTTTTCCTTTTTTTTTTTTTTTTTTTTTTTTTTGCTCTTTAGGGCCACACCCGTGGCATCTGGAAGTTCCTGGGCTCAGGGTTGAATCTGAGCTGCAGCTGCCAGCCTACACCAGAGCCATGGCAATGCTGCATCTGTAACCTACACTGCAGCTTGTGGGCAACGACAGATGCTTAACCTACTGAGTGAGGTCAGGGATCAAACCCACATCCTCACGGAGACTGTGTTGGGTTCTTAACCCGCTGAGCCATGATGGGAACTCCTAAGAGGGCTTTTTCAAGGCCACATTCCGCTGTTAACCATTATTCGAGGACAATGGCTGGTGAACAAACTCTGCAGAGAAGCCCTCTTCCTGCCCTTCCCCCCAGTGAACCAGCACCACGGTCTCTGTCCACGTGCGAGGTGGTTACGAAGACTACGCCATCCGCTCTGCAGTTTACAAAGAATCCACCGTCTTGGTGCACCCTCATGGCGCTCGGAGGCAGAAATGTCTAACGTACACTGATATTCTTGCTTGAAGCCATACTGCCCCCAAATGGCCCAGCCAGGGTGTCAGCCTGTCCTCTACTTGGGGAGCAGTTTGAAGGACTTCCACCTGGTTTTTAACTTTATCTGCCATTTATCTACCATAAACCATACCCTAATGTCCTCCCTCTACCCACCCGGGCAGGTTTTCTTGCCAGCGGCCCTGCTGCCCGGCGGCCTGTGGTCCTTCCTCCTCATTCACTGCTCAGTCAACCCCTCACTGGCTCCCAGTTCTCCTGAGGGTTGAGGAACACCGTGACCCTCTCAGCTTGGCTTGTGGGTCGCTACAGCAGGGCGGACAGACGCTCACCTTCTGGTCCCACGGAGCAGCAACGTCACCCGGTGACTCACAGCCACTCTAAGAAATGGGAAAAGAGGAGCTTCCCATCCCGAGGGCCACTGGGCTACAAAGGAAACGAATGTCACCTCCCCAGATAGGCTGGAGCCTTGTCTGCAAACGTGAAGGACTGTATCAGGACCGCTAAGTGCCACCAACCTATCCATCCACAGCCCTGGGAATGCAGGTGCCTATGTAACAGCCCACATCACCATCGTGGCAAGGACCGACGTGAGGCCGATGAGCGTCCGCCCCCACGGAGGGCTCTTATGAGTGGGCAGGCGTGGAGGAGACCTAGTGGGGAAACAGAATGCAAAGGTGATTCTGGGAGATGCTGCGGAAGACAGAGTCACAGGACTTGGTGACTGCTGGGTTTGGGGGCCAGAGGAGCTATGTCCTTTCACTGATCCTGAGCGCGGCCCCGGTACCCCCGGGCTGACAGCGGCTGGTGCACATCAGAGAGACCATACCTTATGTTCAGAGACCGACGCGCTCCCCTACTCGCTGGTAAAAGCCACGGTCCCCGCCTCCCCTCAGGACTTGTCCTCTGATGTAGCATCCAAAGGGACAACACGTGGCTGTGCAGGGGCCCCCAGCGCCTGCCCCAGCGCGTGGCCTCCATCTCTCTGAAGTGACCGCTCCATGCCCGGGCCTTCCCGCTTGCTAGATATTTGAATAGCAGCCCCACCCCCTCTGTATACGTCGCCGTGCTTTGGTGGCCTTTTCTACTCTGATGCCGGTGGAGCTTGAGTGTTTCCTTCCTGAGAGAACTGGCTGGTGCATCAGACTCTCGGCCTAGGGGGCTGGCTCCGGGTCCGAGAAGCAGCCCCCGCCCTGGCGCTCTCTGCATCAGCCCACCAGCTTTGCTCCTGTCGCTTCGTTAATTATTCGGAAGGACTCTATGCACCGTTTTCATTAAAACAGCTCGCTCCCGACAGCGCTTGATTTTTTAACAATACCCAGATCTGATGGGGGAATGACGATAAAGTACCGGGTGGCTTTATTTAAGTCTTATGTACCCTGGTATTCCCAGCCTGGAGATACTATGGAGCCACTCACCAAACAGCCCCGGGCCTACAGACCTCCCTTCGGAGCTCTCCTTTCGAGCTTTCATCTTTTTTTTTCCAATTTATTATTATTGAAGTAGAGTTGATTTACAATGTTTCGTCAAGTTCTGTTGGACAACAAAGTGACCCAGTCACACGCATTTCCCTGTGCTGTACAGCGGCTTTCATCTTAAAAAGCTGCAGGCCAGGAGCATCTCTCTTCTCATCCAAAGGCTATCTGGTCAAAGGACGCAACGCAAGAGGAACGCTGCCCAGGCTTTGAAGCCTGTAAAGTGCTGGGTCCATTTTCAAACCCCTGGAAATACGGGCAGAAGGTCTGAAGAACAAGGCCTTCCTCCCCCAGGGTTGTAATCACAGTTTCTTTCCTAAAGTGTCCAGACCTGGGCCGCAAACCCAGATTTTGAGGCCTCGGTGTTTTTCCAAAAAAACTCTCAGCTACCTCTTTCACACCTTCTCACGAGAAAGAAGAACTAGGTGGTTCCAGTTTGTTCAAGATTTTTTTTTCTTGTCTTTATAGGGCTGCACCCCCAGCATAGGGGGGTTCCCAGGCTAGGGGTCAAATTGGAGCTGTAGCCGCCGGCCTACACCACAGCCACAGCAATGCCAGATCCTTAACCTACTGAGCCAGGCCAGGGATCGAACCTGTGTCCTCATGGATACTAGTCACACTCACCTCCACTGAGCCACGCGGGAACTCCTAGTTTGTTCAAGACCGAGGCATGAAGTCGTAGGGCACTGGCTCTCAAACATGAGGCCACATCAGAATTACCTGAAGGACATGTCAGAATGCAAAGTCTCACCCCCCAGAGTTTCTGCTCCAGGAGGTCTGGGTGGGCCTAAGATCTGCATTTCTAACACGACCCCTGGCCCAAGAGGCACGCTTTGGGGAGCACTGTTCAAGGGGCCTCTGCAGGAAGCTGAAGGAAGAGCTTCCTGCCAGCTGTCCACACGCTGGTTGGACTCCGTCGGAGCAGAGCGGCCGGACCAGCACTGAACGTTACTGGTCGCCAGCCCTTTGCTGGGCTCACCTGCATCCTCACAACCACCGCAGAGGTAGGATTAGCCGCACGTCACGGGAAAGGAAACCAAGGCTCAGAGAGGCAGAGCAACTTTCTCGAGGTCTGACAGCCTCCTGGTCATCAGACCCCACTGAGAATGCAAGGCTGTGTGGATCCAAGCGGATGTGGCCGCCTGGACGCAGTAGCTGGCCTCGGGCTCACACGCGGCCCCGCCTCCCGGCCAGGTGCCTTTCCTTCAAACCCTCTGCCCCCAAGTCTCACTGCATCCCTCCGCCCGCGCTGACGGTGCCAAGGAACTGGAAGGGGGAGGCAGAAGGCTCATATTTTCAGGCGTCGCTCATCACTAACTTGCTCGGTCACCCCACCTCCAGGGACCTCGGTTTCTCCATCTTTGTCGCGGGACACGCTGATGCCCCTCAGAGTGGCGCCCGCCTAATTTAGCCTGGGCCCTGAGGAGCATGCTCCCGGGGTCCGGACGTCAGAGTCACGGTTGCTGGACCCTGGCCCTGGGCTGAGCCTCGGCACGGCACCCAGCAGGGAGACACAGACAAAGGGGTGACTCCAGCAGCCCTCGGGGGGGCTCCCTGCCATCGCGAGCGAAAGCGATGTGCCAGGTGCTGTGTGCGCATTCTCACTGGCACAGACCACCGTCTTTAACAAATCACGGTGCTCGCAGTCCATTTCACACCCTGACGAAGCCAGCCTGCGCGGCGTTTTTCATCCTTCCCACCTCCCAGCTCAAGCCCCGCGGGCAGGTGCTTCACTGAGGCACTCGCTGCCATACAGCGAAAGAATTTCACGTGAAATTGAGGAAGCGAGGAGAAGAAACCAGGGCCACTTTTTCTTATCCTGACAGTATGAGTAGAAGGCAGTGCCGAGAAAACACATATTCTTTTTTCTCTCCAGGGCCAAGAGGGTGGGGAACCCGCTTCCCAGAAAACTGTTCCTGCGATTTGCTGAAACGGCCCCAGCTCCTGGCCACTGGGACCAGAGGCTGCGCAGTCAGAATGCAATTCTGCTGTTTCTTTTCCTAAACGTGTTTTTTTTTTTTTTTAAATGAGGGCTGCTGTTCATCGTTAATTCACCACCATGCTACGTAACACGGCAGATGCTGCCTAGCAAATGAGCTCATGGAAGCCACTTCCTGTAAACAAAGGGATGGGGTGCCGTGTGGGACAGGCTCACCCACCCAGACATTTACGAAGCACCTACTGTGTACCCAGCACGTAGACAGGCAGTCTTGACACATGTCACATGAACAGTCTGAGCCTTCATTTGAGGCCTGTGACAATTGTGCCCCTGAAGGCTAAGAGCCCACTCGGGGCCCCAGCTCTCCACTTAACCTTGAGATTTGGTTCCACATCCTCCAATGTGCAGACAGTAGAAGCCTCCGGGAAAACAGAGGACAGAGACAAGATTCTCAGACACCTGGGTCAGCTGCGATGATAAGCTGAACTTTCGCTATGATAAAAGACAGCCGAGCTTAACGCTGTTTGTTTTGTTTTCTAAACTAACTATGCAAATATGAGATGATGGAGGTCTGGGAACCACGTCACGGGAAAGAGGCTGATGGATCGGCAATGCTGATCTGGAGACTTGGAGACTCTAGAGAAAAGAACTACCTGCAAATACTTAACAGTCGACCCTTTGGAAGCTGGATGAGAAGATGTCTGGGCACCACGGCGGCGGGGGTGGGTGTTGGCTCTGGAGGCAGAAAAACGCTCTGGCAGCTGCAACCCTCCTGCAATGGAATGGGCTCAGGATGCTCTGAGCATCCTTGTCCCAGGCGAGGTGGCAAAGGCAGAGGCCAGAACTAAATGGGGGAGATTCTTCTTCCAGATCAGAGTCTATGAATCAGCTTCTTTCTTCCCAGGTCACAGGGACCAGGGCATCCACTGTAAAATGGTCAGTAAACAGACACGGGCACGCGAGTACTTTTGAGTACTCAAGTCACAAGACCCCCCACATTCCTACAACAGGTCATCAAAAATCACACTTGGTGTAAAAATCCCCGCTCAAGAAACCCCATGGATGCATATGGCCTCTACTTTCCCAGCCTGGGGGACACATGCCACCTGACAGAAGTTCCCACTTGTGCGTGTGCCTGGGAGAAGAGGCACCTGGCACATAGTGACGGAACACCCACACTTCACCACAGGACCACAGGGCAGGAAGGCCACTCCAAATTACTTGACAAATTTCTCAGCAAAGAACGCAATGATGAAAGCAAGCTCCCGGCAGTGGCGGCAGCAGCCTCTTTGCCCAGAACTCTCAGGAGCAACAGTGGCCGCCCCCACGCATGCGATGGGCTCAGGGCTCTTAGGCCACTGTTCCGAGGAGGGAAAAGAAACACAGAAAACCCCACAGGGCCGTCCCATCAAACCCGCACATCCTGGAGATCCAGGGCTCTACTGAGCATGAGCAGAGGGGCACAGAGCAGCCCCCACCGTAGCTGCTCTGCGCTGCACGAGTGTAAGGCTGTGGGGCCACGTGTGAGTCTGGGGCATGACCTCTGCCCCTGGCACCTCAGGCCACATGGCAGGCAGGGGCCAGTGAGGGGCAGGAGAGGAAGAGAAGCACGAAAGCACACACACACGTGTGAGCGCGGACTCCAGCGAGGCTGACCAATTCCAGGCACCGTTTTACAAGAGGCACTGTTGCACAGAAGCCACTTGCAGGAGGCTCCGGAAGGCCTCCTTGGGGTGGGCACGCTGAGAAGTCAAAGCTGAGCCTGGAATAAGGCCGACAGGCCTCATGGAAAGAGAATTAATTAGCCTTATTCTACATCCCTCCGGAAGACTGAACTGAGACCTATTTGGGCCACCACGCAAAGGAGCCCGACTCCTCTCCAGCCTCCGTCCGGGGAGGGGACATCTGGTTTCCCATCCTTGTCAGCGGGCGTCTTAAGGATGGCTGCCTCCAACGGGGAAGACCACGTGACCTGGACAAGGCCCCTCCCGACTCGTACTGGAGAGCGCAGGCCTGTAAATTCAGGTCCTCGCATCATCTTCCCGCCCCCCGCACGCAGCAAGGTTCAGACACGCAGCCAGGCAGGAGGAGAAGGGCCACCTCTCTGGGGACAGAAGGCAGTGCTCTAGCAAACGCAACAACGTCACATGATACGGCAGCTGGTAGTGAGGTGCTTGTGAAGACATTTACCTGACACGGAAAGTGACTCAGACGCACCTTTTGGATGTGTTGCAGAGAAAGCGGTCTTAAAGATCGCATGCTGAAGGGACACCTGTGCTCCCCTCAGGCCAATGGCCCTAAAGGTAGGTCTGCCTGGGACGTACCAGGCCTGCGCTGCCAGGTGCTCCCAGCCAGGCTGGGATCTGTCTCCCTGTTGCCAAGGGTCCCCTCTGGCAACACTTGGGGTGCCTGGATGCACTTGTCCCCACGCAAGCCCTTGCAGGGAGCAAGTGCTCAGCGATCTCCCAGGGCGCGCTCACGTCAGGGGAGGCGGGGCAAGGGGGGCTTTCTTCCTGAGCATCGAACACCCTGAACCAGTTTCCCATTGAGCAGAGGAGACAGGACAGAACGCTGCTGAAGTGGGGCTGATGAGGAGTAAGTCAAAGGCGGCCCGGATCTCTCGGGGATGTTGGCAATTAATTAGCGCGAGCTGCAGTGACTCATAAGGCATTAGCATCTTCCCGCCGCCTCCCCTGGGCTTCCTGCTCGGTGCAGGAGCAGCAGGGGCCCGGGATCCTTCGGGGAAAGTGACCCCACCGTTCACTCTCTTCCCGGTAGCCTTTACATGGGACTCGCTGTCGGCCTCCAGGGAAGGGCTGTGAGCCGCCGCAGTCGCTGGCTCGGTTCTGTGGGTGACCCCAGAGCACGCTATTACACTCTGGACTGCTTGCAGAATTCCCAGATGCTCCCTCAGTGTGGGTCAGCTCAGGGCGTGGAACCGGCCCGCCATGTGCTTTCTCGGATTCTTCTAAAGGGACGGGGCAGTGTCTGTGAGGGTCAGCTCCGCGGTGTGGATCTGGACTTCCGCCAGCCGGCCCATCACTTCTCCCCAGTTCTCCCTAACTTGTATCCCAGTAATGCAGCTGAAGGGGTGATGGAAGCAGGACATGTGAGCGGCCCCTGCCCCCATCTCCAATGGCACCCTTGGGTGGAGTACTGACCCAGGCCGCTGGCATTTTTCACTGCAGAGCCTCCACCGGGCCCTCCCAGGGGGCTGCTCCGTGTCCCACTTGGGAAGCTTAGCCTCCGTTCTGCTGCAAGGGCTGGGAAGGGTCCGATCCGAGGAGTAAAGCTATCATCGCTGTGACTCATCACAAACCCTTACTGAGCTCCTACGACATCCAGGGCACTGGGTTAAGTGCTGGGGAGCCTGCAGAGACTAAAAGGCTGTCCTGCAGCTACAGAGACAGGAATGCTGTATAAAGAGCGAAGTCGTGACCTCAGGGCATTGCCCAATGTGAGGATTTTTCTACACGCTGGACATCGTGTCAAGGGCGGGGTAAAATGGTTCGGGAAGAACTGTGCCCAGAGAGCACCCTTCTGGACGAGGGGGACCCAGCGCTCCGGGAGCCCGGCCTGGAGGACACGGCAGCAGACAGGGCCAGGACATGCGCACGGCCTTGATCTTGACCGTCAGTCCCAGGATGTGGGCCGGAAGGGCAGCCGCGGCCGGCTCTCCCCCTCGTAAGCGCACTCCTTCCAGTAAACTCCATCCTCTGGCTAAACCCTCCCCCGGAGGAAGCAGGCTAGCCCTCCCATCCCACGTGCCCTCCGGCAGGACTCGGAATGGATTCCACACCCCCCCACCCCCAGCTTTTAAGGCGTCTGTTTCCTGACCAGGTAACGCACAAAATTCCAATGTATCAAAGTGTAAGCAGGGAAGAGGGAAGCCTCCAGCTTCCCGCTCCCATGTCCCATCCACCCAGCTCCTGCCCCAGAAGCTTCGGTTTCCAGTTCCTCGTTCATACTCGCTGGGATAGTCTGTGCACACAGCAGCATAAACGTATACATCCAAATGCACACACACATATACTGAAAATTCCTTTTCACTTTTCCTTCGGAAAGAGAGATTATGTTAAATCCCAACATTACACACTCCCTCTTCACTTCCTTATTTTTTTAAAGTTTTCTATATTGGGGATTGTTCCAGGTAAGTACGTGTAATGTCACTTCGTCCTTTTAGGCGGCTCTGGGGATTCCTGAATTTCTGTATCAGAATGTATTTACCTGAGACCTCGGATGGGCATTTTTGTCCATTCCAATTTTTGCTATTACAACGTCACAGTGAATATCTTGGTATACTATTTCATTTCACGTGTGTGAAAGTATATCTGAAGGACAAATTTCTAGAAGCAGAATTGTTGCGTCAGTTTTGGGAGAGATTTTTCCAAACCGCTCTCTGCAGAGGAGTTACCGCTTCGTGACCAGAGTCGAATGCAAGTGGCTCTGCGATCTGGAGCTTGCAATCTGCATTGCTCTTTCGAGGCTGATGTAGTAACAGTGACCCGTTATGTTGAAGCCAATGTAATTTTGTATGTCGATGACACCACAACTTTTACAAAAACAGTGAAGGTGAACATCTCATTTGTTTCAGAGCCACTTGTGCTTCCTCTTTCCGCAGACTGTCTATTCGAGTCCTCTTGCCATTTTTCTACTAGGCTGGTGCCTTTTTCTCACGGGTCTGATGTGTGAGAGTGGTTAGTACTCTGCAACCATCGCTAGGAGGGTGAGGCCGGGGCTCTGAGTCAGCGGGTAGCCGGCCACAGGCAGGGACAGGCCTGGGGGCAAGATGCTGAGGCAGGAGCAGTCACCTCGAATGCTCCCGTGCTGGTATCCCTGACCCAAGAACACAGCCGTTCTCCCCCGTAGCTGCCCCGGGCTCCAGTGTTTCTGAATCCTCCGTAAGCGAAGGAATCACGGCAAACTTTACTACTGGCGTCATCATCTCCGCAGCAGGTTCTCAGTGAGCCCGTCTATGCTCACTCTCCTAGCCCCTCAGCTGTCCATCCCTCCCCTCTCTGCTTTGCTCCTCCCTCCCTGCTCTTTCAGTCGCCCCCCTCCGTTCCCTCTCTTCTATCTGTCCATCCCAGCCTCTGCCCACTTACTACTGAACTGTGGGGCAGGCGAGGCTTTGCTCCCCAAGCCTTCTCTCACGTATCTCCCAGGGTAACTGGGTGACATGTGTATCTAGCATCTGTCCCAACACCTTACTAGCCTCCCCCCACCCGACAATTAGGTCTTCCTTCAGTTCTAAGCCAATCACGATGAAGGGAAGCAAGTGCTGTGTTCATCAGCCTTCACCACGCTGTGAAGGCCAGGGCTCTGAGCTGCTGTGAGCCCCCCCATCTCCTGCTCACTCCAGTAGCCCCCTCTCTGGGTTTCCCTTCCCACCAACCAAGCTCTGGCCTGGAGGCCGCCAGCGGCAAGTCCAGGCGTCTGCTTGGTTACTGCTAAGCCTGGATGTTCTATGTTCCTCTCCAGGTTGGTCCAAGGTTGACCACTCAGCTTGTTTCGAGGACAGTTCTCATCAGCCTCCGCTGGAATGGAGGAGGAGGAGTGGAGGCATGGCCACCTCCCTGCTCCCAGTTCTGCCAGCATCCCTCCAACAGCAGGAGAAGGCGGTGGCTCCAGCCTCCAGCTCCCACCGACACTCTTAACCTCAGCAGCACTCAGCACCCCTAAGGTCTAAGAGCCAGGCACAGCGCCCCCTGCCGTGAGGTCCTGGCATAGCCAGAGGGCACGGCTATGAGGCCAGCCACCAGGGGCCTCTTCTCTGAGCTCCCCCATCCCAGTGAGCCCACCTCTTCTTTGTATGTCCCCAGCCTTCAGCTTAGTAACTGCTTTCTACAGCTGCTAATACCTGGGTTACTTAGTGTTTCCCATTTTGCTCTTTCGGCCTTCTAATACTTGTGTAATTTTCTGTATTGAATTCCTCTGTTTGAAATACCTATAGCATCATCTCTGTTTTCCTAACCAGACCTTGACCTTGTGTATCACTTACCTCCTAATTTTAGCCCAGAGCCTGATGGGTGCCCCCCGCGGCAGCGAGAGGATTCAGGAAGGAGACGCGATAATCACAGTGAGTCTGGAGAGAGGAATGGGGGAGACCGCCTTGCACGCAGGAGGGACCCAGGTTCCCACCCTTCACAGAGACTGCCTGGAGGGGTCCTCACCAAAGTGTTATTTCTCCCACAGTCAGAGTCACGACCCTGGATTTTTTTCATTGCCCCGGGCTCCATCCTGAGCTGGGTCTTCTCTCCCCACAGAGAGGAGACTGTACAGCTCCCAGGGGACGGTTATCCCAATATAACACTTAATCAGTAAGGTTTCATATAGTGAATTATCTTCTTTTTCTCCTTCTGAATTTATAGTAGGAGAATATGGGTTTTAAAATAACAACTGGAGTTCCCGCTGTGGCTCAGGGGGTTAAGAACCCGACTATGAGGATGCAGGTTTGATCCCTGGCTTCTCTCAGCGGGTGAAGGATCTGGAATTGCCGTGAGCTGTGGTGTAGGTCACAGATGCGGCTCGGATCCTATGTTGCTGTGGCCATGGTGTAGGCCAGCAGTTACAGCTCCAATTCTACTGCTAGCCTGGGAACCTCCATATGCCACGGGTGCAGCCCAAAGGGAAAAAAAAAAAAAAAAAGCAGCAGCAACTATATTTGGCCCTCCCGGACCAACCTGAGAAAGAGTGTGCCATTAAGCTAATAAATTAATAAAAGGTAGCCTCTCTCAGTATCCATAAACCTCCAGCTCCTTCCCCGCCTTATTCATCACCTTATAAGGACAGACGGGTTCAACGGCTTATTTTGTCTAATTAGCAGCTATACAGGAATATCTAGTTGATTTAAAAAGAGATCAAAAATAAACAAATGGAACCTAGTCAAACTTAAAAAGCTTCTAACAGCAAAGGAAACCATTGATAAAATGAAAAGACAACCTACGGATGGGGAGAAAATATTTGCAAATGATGTGACTGAAAGAGGTTAGTATCCAAGATACACATACAGCGCGTACATCTCTATATAAAAAAACTAAACAACCTAATCGAAACACGGGCAGAAGACCTAAACAGACATCTCTCCAAAGAAGACATACAGATGGCCAGCAGGCACGTGAAAAGATGCTCAACATCACTAAATATTAGATAAATGAAAATCAAAACTAAAATGAGGTATCACCTCATACATGTCAGAATGGCTATCATCAAAAAGTCTACAGATAATAACTGCTGGAGAGGGTGTGGATAAAGGGGGACCCTCCCTTGGGCAGCCACTATGGAAAATGGTACAGAGGATCCTTAGAAAATGCAAAATAGAGCTGCCATGGGATCCAGCAATCCCACTCCCGGGCAACATCCGGAAAAGATGAAAACTCTAGTTTGAAAAGATACAGGAACTCCAATGTTCACAGCAGCAATATTTACATTAGCCAAAACTTGGAAATAACCTGAACGCCCACAAACAGACAACTGGTTTAAGAAAATGTGGTATGTAAATACACACGCACACGCATAATAGAATATTACTCAGCCAAAACAAGAATGAAATATTGCCATTTTAAGCAACATAGATGGATCTAAAGAATATCGTACTAAGTGAAGTCAGAGAAAAACAAGTATTACATGATATCACTTATATGTGGAATCTAAAATATAATATAAATGAATCTATATATGAAACAGAAATAGGCTCAGAGACATAGAAAAAAAACTTGTCGTTACCAAGGGGGGAAGAGAGATGGGGAGGGGAAAATTAGGAGTATGGGACTATCAGATACAAACCACTACAAAGAAAATAGATAAGCAACAAGGAATTATTCTGAAGTACAGGGGACTACATTCAATATCTTATAATAACCTGTAATGGAAAGTAATCTGTAAAAACATGTACATATAACTGAATCAATTTTCTGTACACCTGAAACTAATACAATATTGTCCATCAGCTATACCACAATAAAAACACTGCCCAAGAGCTTCCAAATATTCTATTAAGACGTTGTGTTGCAGCCGAATCCCCTTGAATGTGTTTACAATTGGCTAAATTCCCAAGCTGAGACTAAAAGGCCCTTGTATTACTCTTGCCCTTTTAATATGAAGAAAAAATAATCAGAGTATGCTCTCCCCTTTGTTAAGCCCATGAACGCACCTACAGTCCGACCTTTTTAATGACATCTGCAAAAATAAATAAAAAATAAATTCTCTCTACTCCCAGCCTCTCTTGAGGACGAGGAAGCACAGAGGGGAAAGGAATCGGTGCACCCACCTCCACGGTTGGGCCAAGCTCGGGGGCCAGAACGCTCGGTCGCAGAACACCCTTGGACTCAGAGAGTCCTGAGCTTTGCCACGGTCTTCATCACGTAGACCAACACGGTCGGCAACACAGACTAACTCCTCTGAACCTCTGGTTTTCTTTTCTTTAAAACCAGACTTGAATCCCTGCTCACAAAATCATCTTGAGAAGAGGATCCATCTGATTCTCCATTCATTCAGGAGGACGCCCAAAGAAAGCAAAACACTGGCAAGAATGGACTTAGACATCTCACAGCTCTAAGTCCCCAGAGGTCTCCTTATGCCTCCAACTTGCCATGGTTCAAGCTCACTTCTGGCTTGTAGAGGTAGCGGAGACACACACCCCGAACACGCTCTGCCCGCATAAACCTTTCGCTACTTCGTTGTTTCTAACCCCAAACTTTCTGCTGCTATTTAAACTTACTGTCCCTGGGAGTTCCTGTTGTAGCACAGCAGAAACGAATCCGAATAGTACCCATGAGGATGCGGGTTTGATCCCTGGTTCACTCGGTGGGTTAAGGATCTGGCATTGCTGTGGTGTAGGTCGCAAATGCGGCTCAGATCCCATGTTGCTGCAGCTGTGGTGTAGGCTGGCAGCGGGAGCTCTGATTTGACCCTTAGCCTGGGAACGACCACATGCCGTGGGTGAGGCCCTAAAAAGCAAAAGAAATTAAAAAAGCTATTGTCCCACCATTCCAACATTCTGCTTTCCCATTTCCCAGAAGTAGGTTGACACCTGCAAATGACAGATTGAGGTCATTTGTGGCTCAGACCCCCACATGGCCACTGCCAGAGACAACATGGAACTGGAGGCAGTCACTTTTCAGACACAGTGCGGGCAGTGTAGATGGCTCCAGCGGCCCATCCTCATAAAAAAAATACCGCTCTCTTTTCCCACTATCTGAGGATCCTATTTGTACCCCACGGCAAGGTTTGCCTCCAGCATCGCCCGTCACTGCTGTATTCAGGGAGGCCAGCCTTGCGGGGGAGCCACCTCACTCTGACAACTCAGGCCAGACAGGTTATTTTAGGGAACTGATATGCATCTGTGGCTTGTTTTGTGAATTCCTTTGCAATTACACTATGCTTAGACTCCGGAAAATGTCCAAACCCCCTTGGACACAGGGGGAAAGGGGACTTGTGTGTATGCCGGGTGGTTAGAGGTCAACCAGGATGGGATTCTTTGAAGATAGCCGTGTATCTGAATATAATCCCCGTGTAGTACATACTAGAGCTGAATATACAGCTGAATATATGCTGAATATCCCTTCCACCCCCCTCAAGTATTTAAATGGCTAAGGCCAAGATTACACAGTTGGGCTTATTCCAAAGATGCCAATTACTGGAAGTTGTTTTCATATGCCCCAAATGGGTTATTTAACACAAAATTCAACAGGGGTAGATGTCTGAGTCTGAATAAATTACAGAATCATTATGCTGCGAATGGTCTATTTTTAAAAGGCTCAATTCTGGTGTCACTTTAACGGGACCACAAATTCCCTGGGCATTTCTGCATTTAGGCACATTAATTCGGACGCTCGTAATACAGGCAGTCTTTGCATTTTGCATAATGCACCTTCAGACCTCTGTGAAATTTTATAATTAATCCTGCATTTTATAGTAACACACGTGTAATACATACCACTAATTTCTCTACAGAACAAGTAAATCCTCCTTTGGAGGGAAAAAAAAGGGAAACTGCTGGAGAAGGCACGTGGTGGTATATGCATAACTGATCAGCTTGTGGGGCTTTACACCAAGTGCACATGGATTTAGGGTCTTGGGAAAATACCCAAATAGCACTGAGTAAGCAGATTAGATACTGAGGGAAAGATCAAAACTTTAACAATGAGGAATGGACCCAGAACAGTGCAAGGACAGCAGGAAAAAAAATGCTTCCAAAGTGGGGGGAAGTTTCCCCCTCCCCCACCAGCCCCATCAAGTTCACAGCCAGGAAAGGAAGGGTCTGACTAATAAATGCACAGCTTCAAGTCTCCGCAGCCAAATATACGCTGACTGTAAGTTCACAGTGGCCTCTGAGGACCAGCACAGCAGCACTCAACTTATTTGAATATTTTTCCGTGGTTGTCCCGCAGACCGCTGCCACTTCCTGCAAAAGCGGTTCTGATGTTACGACTGATGATGCCACATCTGTACTCAGAGGGAATAAAAAGTTTTGCTACTTGCATAATGAGGATCTCTGGGGAGAAGAGGCACCCAAGCCATTCTGAAATGACCTCAGCAAAGAGAGGGGTCAAATGGCTTTTTTTGTTGTTGTTGTTAATTTTGTCTTTTTGCCTTTTCTAGGTCCACACTCACAGCATATGGAGGTTCCCAGGCTAGGGGTCTAATCGGAGCTGTAGCCACCGGCCTACACCACAGCCACAGCACCGTGGAATCTGAGCTGCATCTGCAGCCTACACCTTAGCTCACGGCAACACCGGATCCTTAACCCACTGAGCGATGTCAGGGATCGAACCCACAACCTCATGGTTCCTAGTCGGCTTCATTAACCACTGAGCCACAACGGGAACTCCGGCTTTGGTTTTTATTGCAGGGCGAGGGTGAGGAAGGACTGGGGCTGCATGGTTTGAACTTGCCACCAGCACCCTGGGAAGGAGTGAGTCCATTTGCTCGTTGTCTTGCCCAAAGATGAAGGTGGGTGGGGCTTGAAGACTGTCAGCAAACATCAAAAATGGAGCCAGAATATTAACTATAATCCGCCTACCTTCAAGCTGTTATTTAGGGATTTAAAACCCTACTCTGAAATTTACCTACCATGTGACTCAAGGTCCTTAAACTCTCTCCATCAGAAACAGTTGTATAACATTGAAAGTAAACGATGTCACACACAGCAAAAGAAACTGGCCAAGAGCCCGCATATAACAGACGCTCAATAATTGTTTCTGAATCTCAGTCTGCGAGTTGAAGGGGAAAAAACCCTGTTCCCTTCACATGGTTCTACCTCTGCCCTTAGTTTGTGTTCTTAGGAAAACTGGGGAGAGGCCACCAGCTCTAGTAAAGACTCCTGAAACTACGTGGCAGAGATACTGGGCTAAGGGGTGAGAAAGGAGAGTAGAGAGGGGATACGGCTGGTGGTGGTGGGAGGGGCAGGGAAGGCGGTGGTCAGGGCACTGCAGAGCGTGACTCCAAGATGTGTCATAGAGCATGTCAGTTGGAGGCATTTCCGTTGCTCACAGTGACAGGTAGGTGACCTGGCTAGACACAGGACACCCTATCCTATCCAGTGGCGTGAGTAAGGACAGAAAGTGGTGTTACAGGTTGAACTGTGTCCCCCCAACAGATATGTTTATGTCCTAATCCCGCCTACCTTAGAGTGGGGTCTTATTTGCCAATTCAGCCTGCCAATGTGATCAAGTTAAGATGAGGTCATAGTCAATTGGAGTGGGTCCTAAATTTAATACGGCTGACGTCCTTATAAAAAGAAGACAGACGGACACAGAGACAGGCAGGAAGCATGCCATATGACCACAGAGGGAGAGATTACAGCAGTGCAGCTGTAAGCCAGGGAACGCCAAGGGCTGCCAGCCACCATCAGAAGCTGAAAGAGACAAGGAAGGGTTCTCCCTATGCTGAGAGGAGCTTGCATTGCTAACACCTTCATTTCAGATTTCTAGCTTTCAGAACTGGGAGAGAATAAATTCTCTTGTTTAAGCCACCCTGTTTGTGATACTCTGTTACATCAATTCTAGGGACCTAGTGCAAGAGAAAAAAAAAAATCATTCATTACTTTCATTTGTTTCTTCTTTAAAGATTTGAGTGTGTAATTTTTTTCAAAATTGGAATAATGGGATGCTGACTTTTTTTTTTTGCTTTAGAATGATAAGCAAATTGCAGACCTTTCTATAGTGCCAATTATCCTTTAATTCCTCAAAATTATTTTAAATAGAAATGAAAAGATTTTTATATAAAATATGTAAGATTGGGGCTTATACTAGTATTTATGCACCATGGCTAATATAACAAATTCACAGACAGGAGATAAAAGATGCATTTCTACAAGATCTGCAAGCAAAGATAAAATGTTAACAATGATTATTTATGGGATTATAGGTAATTTTTCTTTTTTGGTAACTTTCAAAGTTTCTTCATTGTAATAAAAAATATTTCACATTTTTACTTTCCAAAGACATTGTTATCTTCATGAAGTAAGAAATAGGATTCAGTGCCTTGTCTTATGGGCTTTTGTCTTGACTTTTAATTCTGGGGCTTAGGGATGTGTTCACAGCCTGCTGATTAGGCCTAAAAGGATTAGAATAGGGCAGGCAGTACCAGGAGCTTCCATTTGTTCCTTCAGAAATTGGAAAAAAATGAACTTATTCTGCTAGCACAAGAGATTCAGGCCAAGGAGTGCATGGGTAATTTTCGTTCTGATTTAGTCTCATAAAATGGATAGCCTTCTTATTCTCAGGAGTTTCCACAAATGAGCCTTAAAGTCTAGCTGCTTGTAAGTCTCTTTGCAATCAAAATCAAACATATTTAGTCAAAGTAAATGGAGAGTTCATGTTCTCCAATGACCACATCAACTTAATAAAGCCTCTGTCTTCTGCTACTAACAACTGAGATTACATGACCAGCCACCAGAAGAGCTAAACTCTGCTATTAAGACATTACAGTATTGGCCCAAGAGACAAATAAACCATTGGTCATCTGGTTGATGACAAAGAGTGCCCTGCACATCAGGGGGGAAAACAACGATCTTTTCAATCGGTGTTGCTGGATCAGTTAGATATTCACACAGGAAAAAAAAAAATCATCAACCCCACATGCACCACCCCTTGTTCACCGCAGCACCATTCACAATAGCCAAGACATGGACACAACCTAAATGTCCATCATCAACAGATGATTGGATTAAGAAGACGTGGTATATGTACACAATGGAATACTACTCAGCAATAAAAAGAACAATATAATGTCATTTGCAGCAACATGGATGCAACTAGAGACTCTCATACCAAGTGAAATAAGTCAGAAAGACAAATGCCATATAACTTACATCTGGAATCTATTATACGGCACAAGTGAACCTTTCCACAGAAAATAAAATCATGGACACGGAGAATAGATTTGTGGTTGCCAAGGGGAAGGGGAGGCAGGGGGATGGACTGGGAACCTGGGATTAATAGATGCAAACTATTGCCTTTGGAATGGATAAGCAATGAGGTCCTGCTGTATAGCACTGGGAACTATATCTAGTCACTTATGATGGAGCATGATAATATGAGAAAAAAGAATGTATGTGTGACTGGGTCACCTTGCTGTACAGTAGAAAATTTACAGAACACTGTAAACCAGCTATAATGGAAAAAATAAAAATCACTATAAAATAAAATTATTGAATGCAGTAAAAAAAATCATCCCTATCTCATATTATACACAAAAGTTAATCTAAATGAGTACAGATCTAAATGGGAAAAGTAAAAAAGTAAAATTCCTAGAAGATAATATGGAGTGATACCTTCATGACCTTAGGATAAACATTTCTTAACAAGGACACAGAAACTACTAACAATGAAGTTAAAGATTGACAAACAGGACTTGATGGAAATTAAATACTTTTGTTCATCAGAAAACATATTAAAAGCGTAAAATATGAAAGCCACAGAGGGGAGAACATATTTGCAATATGTAAAACCAACAAAAGACTCTTAACCTAAAATAGTGTTCACAAACCAAGAAAAAAAAAAGGCAATTGATTCAATTTTTTTTTAAATGACCAAAAGCTTTCTAAAGCTACTTCACAAAAGAGAATATGCAAGTGGTCAATAACCATATGCAAAGATACTTAAACTTTAGTCATCAGGGAAATGCAAGTAAAACCATGATGAAATCTCACATACACACACACACACACAGCAAAAATTAAGAAGATGGACAAATCCAGGTTTTGGAGAGGAGGGTACAGAGCCACTGGAATCCTCATGCACTGTGGTTAGAGAATAAACTGGTGCAACAACATCAGAAAACTAGAGACTTCTACAGAAAGAGAAGATATACGTACCCCGAGACCCAGCAATTCCACTCCTGGGCTCACCCCCATAGAAATACGTACATATACGCAGTAAAAGACGTACAAGATTTTTCACAGCAATGCTACAGCCTCAGTCTAAAACCAGCCTAAAAAGTCCATCAGCACTTGAAGAGGTACATGAATTGTGGTACATGTGTACAAGAAACACTATACATCAATAAAAGTGAAAAACTATAGCTGTACATAATGATATTAATGAATCTCTCAAACATGTTATAAGAAGCAAGGACCCCAAAGACAAAAACAATCAGATCTGCTAAAACATGACGCGCGTGTTCCTGAAAGTCACCAAACTATACAAAATCACACAATTAAAACCATAGGGCCTAAGGGTGGGGGCTGGACAGGGGGCCCTAACACTCAAAAACCTTGCCAGTGACACACACACACACATACATAAACAAACACAAACAGAAATCTAGCCAAAGTGGTAGCACGGATCTACACATGTAAAATGATTTAGAGATGAGTAGATATACTGAAGTAAACAGCGTTTTAGGTTTATAAGGATCTGAAGTTTGCTTATGGAAGGGGGCGTCTGAGGGTTGTAGCTTGCAAGTTATTATGAAGTAACAGAAGGAGGGTTGTGTGCAGTTGGTTGGAGAGGGGCAACAACGAGATGCGGCTGGCTGCGGCTCCTAACACCCTAGGTGAACTGAGCTGGCTGGCAGATGTCTGGGGTGTGTGCATGGTTTGTGTTGCGTATTCCTCCTGGGCTCAGCTCAGCAGGGTGCAGTTTTCTGCATTCACCTAGGGTTTCCTGAGGATAAAACTGCACACAAGCAAACACTAAATTGCACTGTGCTCAAATTGATCCCTAATATATCAATCGCGATGGAAATTTCCAAAACAAGCATTAGAGCTGAACTGATAGTGCCTTATTATTCTATTTAAATAAGGTTGAAACACAGGCAAAATTAATCTGTGACATTAGACGTCAAGACGTTGTTTATCCTAGAGTGAGCTCTGGCTGGATGGGATCACAAGGAGAAACTTCTAGAGTGCTAGGTACTAGCTAAATGGATATGTTCCGTTTATGAAAATCCATTGTGCTACACAACTAAGATTTGTGCACTTTAATTTATGTATGCTACGTTTTTTAAATAAACGTTCAAAAAACCTTTTAAAATTGAAAAGCAAAATCTGCCTTTGTAAGGGAGGCTTCCTTGGCTTTTAGGGTAAATATTGAGTTTCTCTGGCCTGACTGTATGGACATTCAATTCCTTGCAAAACACATACGCTAACCACTGATACAATACAAACATTTTTATTGCTCTTTTCATGCAGTGTCCAACAGTTCATCATTCATCATCTAAAGAATAACAAGGCAGGATTCCTAAATTACCAACTCCAGATACTTAGCAGAAACCCCAGCATTTTCTTAGCAGTGTGACGTAGTGGAAGTAGCACTGAAGAAGGACATGGGTTCAAGTCTTGGCTCTGCCATCTTCTATCTAATTGGGTTTGGCCAGTCATTTAAGTTGTAGCTCCCTCACTCACTAGGTAAGTATAATAATTCTTTTCAATCTGTGTCATAGGACTTTAATACAAATGAAAGTGCTGTGAAAAATATAAAGAGATGTACACACGTAAGATGCTAATACAGTATTTTCTCTCGTGTTTAACTGAAGTTTATTTTAAGCCTCCCTCTTTGCTGTTGGCAGACGTCAATGGTGTTTTGAATGTCAAAATCCTAAATAACAAGGATGGCTGGCATTAATCTAAACTTTTTAACGCAGCCTCTTGTGTAATTATGAGTTCCACAAAGGCGTTCTGCTCGTGATGGTGGGAAGCGACTTGGTGTTCCAATGGACTAATGTCTTCATCAGGAAAACCTGCGTCCACACAGCATTCTGAGGCACTGTAAAGCTTCCTACCCACCATGCTGGAGTTAGCAGTCAGTTATCTCTGCTCAGAGAAGAGTTTTCATTGAGTTAACACGACCCTCCTTCCACCTCCCAAGAACCTGGTCAATTCTCTTCCTAAGCTCCCCCACCATCCTGTCTCCTAAAATTTTGAGTTTATTTTTGCTATCAAATCGAGCAAATTGAAGAGGGCACAAAAATCTGATATCTAATTATATGCCTCTAAATGTAGACGCTAATTACTTGGTTAAGTTCGTTTGAATTATCTATATCACTGGACCTATGAATGTTGCCTAGAGCTGTCGGGTTATATCCTTCCGGAATCTCAAAGTTCACTATAAATTCTACCGACTAGACTCAGTGGAAGAGGCTCCCACACAGAATAATGCTTGCTCCTTCCCGGCCATGCAGCAACTCTTCCAGGCTTGAAGAGATGGACACTACAAGGGCCCCATGTCATTGACCAAAGCTGGCCAAATTTCTGGTAGAGTATCTTAAGACAGACGCAAGGAGTATTTCAGTTAGAATCACCAGGAGTGTTCGTTAAAACACAGATTTGCTCCCCTAGACCCACGGAATCAGAATCTCCTAGAGAATCTCAAGGTTCTGCATTTTAAATAAGCTTTTCAGGTGGTTCTGATGGGCAATAAAGTTATGAAACAACTGTACTGAAGGTTGGGCAAGAGAACAGCTGACATCATACTGATTAATGATGACACAAAGAGGAGCAATCGCATTAAGAAAGCTGTGTTAGACCAGGTCAACCTTGAAATCACTGTGTTAATAATGAGAAATGCAGCAACCAGGCATCAGACCTGCACTGAGCCACAGACAGAAGGCAGGGGAGAATGTCATACATATTTAACACGGAGTTGTCACAGCAAAATAAACAAACCCAGAAAACTTCCTATACACCGCTCTGAGGACTCATCGGAGGTAAGAGGTGACACACGTACCGCTGCCATTTCAGCATGCCCCTGGCTACATGGCAATATCCTCACTCCCCATTTCTGTGCATCCATCTGTCTAGCAGATGGATTGACAAAGAGCATTTCCTATGGGGAACTTGGAAAAGTCACCTTATGCTAGGCAGGTGCAAAGCATAAGGACACCAGAAATGCCAAACTAACATGATGAAAGGTCATGCCAAACTTTAGCAGGTGACAATTAAATGTTTTCTTGGGTTTTTAGAGTGAGCGAGGAAGGAGAAACTGAGGCAGGGTGGGATGAGAGGATGGAAGGAAAGACAAATGGCTAAGTGCATGTGCTGCTAAAGGACAGACAGACGGAGAGAAGGCTGGATGGAGGAACAGACAGGAGAACCATGTCAGACCAACTATCTTCTCTCCCTCAACTACTTTGAACAGATTTACTGAGATATAATTAAAATACAATTCACACGTGTACAGTGTACATAATGCAATGGCTTTTCACATACTCATGGAGTAGTATAACCATCGCCATCATCAATTACAGAACATTTTGTCACCCCAGAAAGGGAACCTCACACTTATTAGCTATCACTCTCCAAACCCCCATTCCCCCCAAGCCCTAAGTAAGCTTAATATACTTTTGTATCCATAGATTTGCTTATTCTGAACATTTCATCTAAATGGACTAATACAATAAGTGATCCTTAGTGACTAGCTGCTTTCACTTAACAATACAGTTTTCAAGATTCAGCTACATTGTAGAATGTTTCACACTTCATTTCTTTTTATTGCTGAATAATAGTCCATTGTATGGATATACCACACCTTATTTATCTATTCATTAACTGATAGACATACGAGCTGGTCTCACATTTTTGACATTATGAATAATGTTGCTATGAACATTCATGTACAAAGTTGCTGTGTGGGTATACACCTAGGAGTGGAATTGCTGAGTCATATGGTAACTCCATGTTTAGCTTTTTTTTTGGCCATGCCCACAGCAGGCAGAAGTTCTGGGGCCAGGGATCGAACCTGTGCCACAGCACTGACAACACCGGATCTTTAACCCACTGCACCACCAGGGAACTCTCCCTGTTTAACTTTTGGAAGAACTGCCAGGCCATATTCCAAAATGCCTGTTTTCTCCTTCACATTTCCACAGGCAGTGTATAAGAGTTCAAATTTCTCTAAATCCCCTCCAACATCTCTTTTCCATTTTTTGTTTATTATTAGAGCCATCTCAATGGTATGTCATTGTGGGCCTAATTTGCATCTTCCTGGTGGCTAATAAGGTTGAATATCTTTTCATGTGTTTGTTGGATAAATGTCTACCCCCTTAGCCAATTTTAAATTGAGTTATATGTTACTTCAATATTGAGTTGCCATAATTCCATAGTCTAGCCACAAATTCTTTACCAGATATATGACCTGCAATTTTATCTCCTATTCTGGTTGCATTTTCACTTTCTTAATGTCCTTTGCGTTACAAAATAGTTTAATTTTTTGATGTCCAGTTGATCTATTTTTCCTTCTGTTGCTTGTGTTTTTGGTGTAGTATCTAAGAGACTATTGGCTAATTCAAGGTCACTCCTACACTTTCTTTCAAAAGCTTTAGGGTTTTAGTTCTTGCACTTAGGTCTCTGATGCATTTGGAGTTAATTTTGGTATATGGTGTGAAGTGGGGGCCCAACTTCATTTTTTTTGATAGAGCAAAAAGGAGCCATACGAGTGATGTTAATATGATAATATTACCAATAGTATTTAAGAACAAAAGTAAGAAAACAGGATCAATTTGTGGTGGCCATCCTTTCTCCAAAATTCAGAAATTAATCTATGTGACCTACAAAAATAGTGGCTAAACCTCAGGTATTTTTGCCCCTGTCTCAGGTGCCAAAACCATTAAACTGTACAAATATGAAGACTTAGATGATTTCCTAAAATCTCTGAGAGAATTCTGAGGATTCCTTCTTCCGCCTTCCCTGTCCTTTGACACCCATCAGCCTTCGTCAATCCTCACGTAGCCTTCCCGACTGGCCCTCCAAATCAGCCTCCTCATCAACTCAACAAGGGTCTTTTGAAAATGAACTATGCCACTCTCTCGCAAGTCCTTCTGGGACCCAATCCTAGCCCAGCCAGCCTACCAAGGATAAAGCCCCTGCTCCAGGCCATGGCATGCATGACCTTCATTATCTTGTCTTCAAGTTCGCTTTTGGGTGTCCCCTGGTGATGCCAGCACATTCACTGGCATCCTAAGATGCTTGCAATGTCCTGAATGTACAGTTTTATGCCTCCATGCCCTTGTGCAAGCTGTGCCCATTCCCTAAGCCTGATACTTACACATCCTTTAAGCCCTCTGAGCTCGCCTCCTCCATAATGAATTTCTCACCCAGAAAATAAAGTTAACCATTCACCTGTCTGTCCCCAAATCACTATGTCCAAAGGACTGTGGCACATTTTGCCACATTTGATTATCACTGTATCTCAAGCACCCAGCACAATGACCAGCAAGAATATAAGACGGCCCTTTCCTTCAAGCAATTTTCTCTGTTCAAAAAAAAAGTCTTAGTCTCATTCAGACTCATCTGACCACTGTGCCTCTCTTTCCTGGATCAAACAGGCTGAGACATTTCCCACATCTCTTATTTTCTTACTGTGTACTTTTGCTTCTCTTAGGAAAACCCTTGCTAATGACAGCAATTTTTTACAGCATTGCAAAAGGACCCTCCAGCAACCTTGTTGGGGGCAGCCACAGCGTGAGAAAAGTAATCAGGAGGCAAGCTTCAAAAATGAGAAGAGTAAGTGAGAGGTAACTGTGGACACAAATAGAATGATAAAACAGGGACAAAGACGATTTTATTGTAAGTCACCTGGTTTCTTCCAGCTTAGGGGAAAAAAAAAAAAAAGATTCTCCAAAGAAAGGCATGGCTCCCAAGACAGTCTGTGTGCCTATCACTGGCCTTCCTGTCATCTGGGAGTCAGCAAACGACAGCATTCATTATGTTATCTGACATCTTTTAGGTTTTCAATGATTGACAGCTCTCAGAAAGCCAACAGTCCCTTCTTGTACACTGAAACAAATGTGCTCAAAAACCTTCACACAAAGGAGATTCGACTTGGAACCACGACAAATGAGAGTGGCCCCACTCACCCGATGTGTAAACAAACACCCGGGGAGAGGGAAATCAGGCTTATTAAGCATGCTTCCATGTCACAAACTGGTGCCTTGGCCTAATGGCCATCTTCCTAATGCTCTCTGGGCAGAATCCCCCGGCTTGACCCCCAGTTATCTGTTCTTTTCCCCCTCTAAAAGCCAGAGGTTACAGATAACTCCCTTAAGTCCATACCCCTGGCCCCTGGAAGTCTTCTAACAGCAAAGGAATACAATCACCTTGTAAAACAAAATACAAATTCTTCTTTTATTTTACCAATAGCAGGTGAATCTTCTCAGTTTTTCCCCCTCAAGGTCACACGAAAACGCCACCAGAAAAATATCTGAGACGTGCTGCTTAGAGAACTAACTAGGGCTAAAATTAGCAGCTGGCTCCTTCTCTGGGCAAGAGCTGGCAGCAGCTGGAGTGTGACAATAACCCAGAGGAGAAGGTGGGGGGCAGGGGGGTGCTGCGGGCATGCTGCTCAGCTGGCACTAGGGGACAAAGGCTTCGAGCCTCACGCTGGCTGGATGCTGGACAGCGCAGCCCTGCCTGCCCACCCTGGAAGCCTAGATTCAGCAGGCTAAAGCGGGGTGGTGCGTACACTTCCAGACCAGCTGCTTCTATCTGCTGTTTCCTGTATGATCAAGGTCATGGGTTAGAGAAGGACACACAGGGAAGAGACGAATACTAAGGCAGGTGGTGGCTGGAAGTTTGGATTTGTTTTCTTTTCCTTCTCTCTCTTTTTTAAACTGCTGCACCTGCAGCATACGGAAGTTCCCAGGCCAGGGGTCAAATTGAAGCTGCATCTGGGGCCTATACCACAGCCACGGCAATGTCAGATCTGAGCCATATCTGTGACCTATGCCACAGCTTGCAGCAACGCCAGATCCTTAACTCACTGAGCGTGGCCAGGGATCGAACCCGCATTCTCACAGACACTTTGTCGGGTTCTTAACCCACTGAGCCACAGCGGGAACTCCTTGCTTTGTTTTAACATCAGCTGATTAGCACGTCCCTGGAGGTCCCTAAGGTTACCTTCTGCTCACCCATCTTCAGCACCCGTCACCTGGCAGAGGTCACCCAGGAAAGACAAGCATTCTCCCCAAACTAGGAGGTCAACTTTCCTTGCTTCTGGGCCCTCACCACTGGGCTTCTGGCCCGGAATACCCCGCCCTGGGTGACTACACTTGCCACGTGACATGGTTGTGGCCAGGCGCGTGACTGCTCCCAGCCTCATTTCACACCTTTGCAATGCCCGTCCTGAGGCTCGTGCCCAGAGAAAAGCCTAAGGTGCAGACCTTCACACCTGAAGCCTGTGTCTCTGACCTTCTCGCTCTGGACTCAGGCTCTGAATTTCCTTTCTTACACTGGGGAAGGGTCACGGCCAGCCCCTCGGGGTACCCTGCCCCGCGCCTCCCCCCACCTTCCCACTCCACACGACCCCCACGAACTTCCCGGGGGCTGCTGAAACAAAGCGCCACAAACAGCACGACTTAAAACAACACAAGTTCATTGCCCTCACACTTCTGGAGGCTGCAAGTCCGAGGTCAAGGTGCTGGAAGGGCCACAGTCCCTCTGAAGCCCCTGGCGGAGGTTCCCTCCTTGCCCCGTGCAGCTCCTGGTGGCCCCAGGCCTCCCAGGGCGTGCGGCAGCACAAGTCCAGCGGTCACCTTTCCCCTGTGAAGACACACCATCCTCCCTCTGTGCGTGTCTGTCTCTGTGCCCCAATCTCCCCTTTTTATAAGGAGCCCAGTCACACGTTTTGACTTGAGTCCCTCTGCAAAGACCCGATTTCCAAACAAGTTCACACTTTGAGATACTGGGGCTAGGACTCCAGGACATCTTTCTGGAGGCACAGTTCAATCCAGAGCACCTCCTCTGCCATGCTCCCCCTCTCTGTAGGTTCCGCCTGCCAAGAACACTCCACAGCGGCAGGTGATGTGACTGGGGACAGCTGGCAGGCTGCAAGGATCGCTCGCAGGGTCAGGGCAGTGAAAATGGTCCAGACGTGACTCAAATCCTTGTCGGTCAGATCCCATGAACAGTCTTGAGTGGAGCCAAAGAGATGCTCCCAACACAGAATTCCTTTTTCTATCTTGATTTCAAGACAATGAAAACCTTTTCTCATTCTCACTTACTGTATATTCACTGAAATGCTTGACTGGCGTAACTGCTGCCCATAGTGCCCGGCTGAAGTCCTGAGGCAAGAGGAAGGGCCCTAGATTCCACATTCTGTGTTTGTGGCAAAGAAAAAAACCACAACCAGCCCACGCTGCTGCCTCTGCAGCCGACATTATACCACGATCGGCTCTTACGATGGTCGCTTCTGAGATCATTCTGTTTCTTTGTGGATTCGCTCAAACGAAACTGTCCCCTCCTTCCACTGCTTTCTGCCTCGAGTTAAGGGTGATTGGAAGCAAGGCTTGAGAGCATGGCTAACGCAATGCCTGAGGAAGTCTAAACGAGGCACAATCAACACCCTGCGGGCTGGACGGTCAGATGAGCAAGGGTTCTTCCCCAACTGAGCAGGCTCAGGATCCAGCTACTTCCCATCGCGGCACAGTGGAAACGAATCCCGACTAGCATCCATGAGACCGCACGTTCCATCCCTGGCCTCGCTCAGTGGGCTGGATCCTGCGTTGCTGTGGCTGTGGCTTAGGCTGGCGGCCGTAGCTCCGATTCCACCCCTAGCCTCGGAACTTCACGTGCCATGGGTGTGCCCCCCACAAAAAAACCCTACCATTCTCCCTCCTTATCTGAGGGGGGTTTGTTCTAAGACCTCAGGGATGTCTGAGTCTGAGGAGAGTACCAAATCCTATGTATACTGTGTTTTCCTATTCATACAAGCCTATGATAAAGTTTAATTTACAAAGTAGGCACAGTAAGAGATGAATGATAACTGATAATAAAATAAGACAACTATAACAATATATTGTACTAAGAGTTATGTGCGCGTGGTCTCTCTCTCAAAGAATCTCAGTGTACAAATTTAATGCTTTCTCCATTTTAACCAAGCACCTGCAATGCACTGAGGCCATAACTTTTGCAGTTAGAGGTACAAGAGTAAAACCCGCATGAATTTCTTTTTCCTTCTTTGTAATTTCATGGATAGAAGATTCATTCTTACCGTAGGTTTTAGCACCCCAGTGTACGATTTTTTTCTTTCAGATGAGAACTTTCACCTTTTCACTGAAAGGAAGCACTTTACGGCTTCTTGTTGGCAGATCTAGTCTTTTTTGTTTGTTTGTTTTTGTCTTTTTAGGGCCACACCCACAGCATATGGAAGTTCCCAGACTAGGGGCCAAATCGGAGCTGTAGCTGCTGGCCTACACCACAGCCACAGCTGCGCCAGATCTGAGCCACATCTTGCGACCTACACCACAGCTCACGGCAATGCCAGATCCTTAACCCACTGAGCAAGGCCAGGGATCGAACCTGCGTCCTCATGGATGCTAATCAGATTTGTTTCCACTGAGCCAGGATGGGAACTCCTTGTTGGCAGACCTAAATTGCCAGTACTGCTACTCCTGTGCTTTGGGGCCAGAATTCAGTAAAATAAGGGTCACTTGGATGTAAGCCCTGGGCTACCGCGACCATTGGTCTTATAATCAAGACAGCTACTGATTTACTAGCGGGTGGACACGCGACACAGAGATTCTTGTCTCTGGCAGGATGAACAGGATGGCCCAGTATCTCGAGACGCCACTCGAAAGAGTGTGCAATCGACAGCTTCACCTTTGCTTATTTCTGAAATTTTCCATTTCATATTTTCAGACCACAGGTGACTAGAACCAACGATGAGAGGGGACTGCTGTGGTTGCAGAGGTGTAGACCAGCTAGTGGCCACAGGCTGGCCTATCACCTCCAGAAACTGTTAGGTCTGATCTCTGTTACCCCCACCCAACTCCCTACACATAACTCCCAGAAACAGAACAGCCAACCAGGCCCCCTACCTAGACTTTGTCTCTGACAGGGACATGCGGGGTGTTCTGCGGTGAGACCTGTGGTTGCCTGTCATGGTTTAGGCCTCGCAGAGCAGAGAGGACAAAGCAGTACGCAAAACTACCGGGTTCGGGGTCAAAAGGCTTCTGACCCCTGCTGGTTCCCCTGCTTCCCAGCTGTGCAAGTATGACCGAGTTTCCTGACCTCCGTGAGCCTCGGTGTTATTAGCAGCGCACCGGTGGTGTCTGCCTAAACTCTCCCACGGGGGCTGTTGAGAAGACCCACTGAACTAGTGACCTGGAAATTACTTAACAAACAACAGAGAGTTGAAATAGGACCAATCCACGCTACTGAGTGGCATGTGACATTATATTCAGTCAGAGGCCTCAGGAAAATCTGAACACCGGGGAGGGACCCTCGGCATCCATGCAAAGGAAAGGAAAGGAACACCGGCTTAGCTGGGGCGCAGGTCCCACACCTGAGGCGGACTCCACGTGGCCGGGCTGGACCGCGGGGAAACTTAAGTTAGATGGGCCTGAATGGCTCCATGTCCCAGATTTTAACTGTATGGATCCCTCCCTCACCTGTGTCTCTGTTTCTGTCTCTCCCCCCCAACCCCCACCCCGTCTGTCTGTCTCACACACACACACACACACACACACACACACACACACACACACGCACGCAAGCACGATGCAGACCTGGCTGACCTTAGCCCCCAGCTTCCCCAAACAAAACAAACAAAAGGTTCAAGTTACAACACCAAGGGCAGAGAAAGTCTCTGCAGGGAGAAAGGGGGTGGGGGTGGACACAAGAAGAGGTCAAGGGGAAAGAAGGCAAACTGGGTCCAGATTCATGGCATCTTCCGAACGGCCACGCTCTTGTGTGCCCCTCTGAATAAGCAGCCGAGGGAGATTGCAACAAAAAAATGCAATCCCTCCTGCTTGCATAAACACACTTTGCAATACGCTTCTGCAGTTTTTTCCTATTGGGAGATTATCCCCCCCCCCACCCTTTGAAGTGGGTTAGCTTTATCACGTGCTTTGACCAAAAGGATGCAGCAAGATAACATGCCAGTTCTGAGCCCAAGCCTGAAAAGCCTTGCATACTTTCTGCCATTGCTCAGCCACGTGACTATCACATGAACAAGCCTGGACAAGTCTGCTGAAGGTAAGAAATCGGCATAGAGTAGACCAGACTCAGCCAATGCATCCCAGTTAAGGCCCCAGAAACGTGAGAGCCCAGCTAAGGTCAGCAAATCCAACCCAACCACGACTGACCCACTGATGGAAACATGTGGCCATCCTAGCCTAGCCAAACTCCAGTGGACACACCATCGAGTTATGCAAATGCTTGTTCTTTTAAGCCATTAACTTTTGGGGTGATTTGTTACGCACCAGTGGCTAACGCATACATACTAACTTTAAACACTATCCAGTCCAAACAAACACTTCTTTCTCTCTGGGCTAGAACAAAGATGGTGAGGTGGGACTCAAAGGACAGAGTGACCCTCTCTCCCCTATAGAGCAGTGGCCTTCAGACTGGGTTAGGCAACCACCAGGGGTACAGCATGACGTTCCAACGTATAAACAACATGGAAAACTTTAGAAGAACTGGTTTCCTGTTAAGGTTAAGCTTCTCCTTTCTCCTTTTCCTCCCATAAAATAGACGTTTTCTCACCTCAAAAAAAAAAAAAAAAAGCAAGCCTCTCCTCAACCCTTATCTCAGGATATTGCTCCAGGATGTAAAACCCTGAAGGGAGTCATTACAACACTTGGAGAAACTGCCTCACGGTATCTATGGAAGCTGAATATACTGCACACTCATTGATATAACCATCTCTTCCCAGGTATAAACTCACCAAAAATGCACACCCATCTTCACCACAGGTCATATATAGGACAACCCATAGGATCTTGCAGCTATTACATTCATCAATAGCAGAATGGATAAGTAAATTGTGGCATGTCCACACGATGAAATACTTTACACTAATAAGCAGGAAAAATCTATAACCACACTCAAAAATATGGATGAGTCTCTCAACAGGGTACTGAGCAAGAGAAGCCAGACACAAAAGAATACACATTATCCAAGTCTCTCTCGTGTGTGTCTCTATATATTAAAACAAACAAGTTCCCTACAAGTTTTCTTTTTAGGGCTGCACCTGCAGCAAATGGCAGTTCCCGGGCTAGGGGCTGAATTGGAGCTATAGCTGCCAGCCTACACCACACCCACAGGATCACCAGATCCGAGTCGAATCTGCAACCTGTACCACAGCTCATGGCAACACCAGATCCTTAACCACTGAGGGAGGCCAGGGATCAAACCTGCATCCTCATAGATACTAGTTGGATTTTTTTTTTTGTCTTTTTGCCTTTTCTAGGGCCACACTCACAGCATATGGAGGTTCCCAGGCTAGGGCTCTCATCGGAGCTGTAGCCGCTGGCCTACGCCACAGTCACAGCAACGCCAGATCTGACCCACGTCTGCAACCTACACCACAGCTCACGGCAACGCCGGATCCTTAACCCACTGAGCAAGGCCAGGGATCGAACCTGCAACCTCATGACTCCTAGTAAGATTCGTTAACCACTGATTCACGACAGAAACTCCCTAGTTGGATTCTTAACCCTCTGAGCCACGATGGGAACTCCAAAACCTCAGCATTTAGATGTCAGAATAGTTACTCCTCAGGGCAGGAAATAACTGGCAGGGACCATGAGGAGACCCTAGATGCTGGCTATACATGTGTGTTTGCTTAGAGAAAATTCTTATGTGTATTTTTCTTTTTCTTTTTCCTTTTATGGCCACACCCTCAGTATATGGAAGTTCCCAGGCTAGGGGTTGAAATGGAGCTACAGCTGCCGGCCTACACCATGGCCACAGCAACCGACGTGGGATCTGAGCTGCATCTGCGACCTATACCACAGCTCACAGCAATGCCGGATCCTAAACCCGCTGAGCGAGGCCAGGAATCAAACCTGCATCCTCATGGATCCTGCTGGGGTTCATTAACCACTGAGCCATGAAGGGAACTCCTCTTATGTGTACTTTTCTAGGCTATGTTATATTTCAAGAAAAAGCTTTACAACAAAAGAACAAAATGAAATCAAATAATCACAAATTCCTACTCCATCCATTTCAAGAGAAATTTTACTTATTATGTTTAGCAGTTATCAAACAGTACCATCTCTGAGTTGAGTTAAGCACTTATAATAGCTGTAATGATAACCCAACCCAGGAGAAAAATGGCGTCAGGCTAATTCGTTGCTTTTGCAAGTAGAGTAAAACCTCAAATCCTTCACCTACCGTCAGGATCCGGCATTGCTGTGAGCTGTGGTATAGTCGCAGATGCAGCTCAGATCCCACGTCGGTTGCTGTGGCCATGGTGTAGGCCGGCAGCTGTAGCTCCATTTCGACCCTACCGTCAGTCTAGTTCAGTGAGGTTTCCGTAACTTGTAACCAAAATCATCCTAACTAATGTACATGTCTAGCCTTATGGTAACTGCGCAAAACAAATAAAAACAAACTTAAAAAGAGTACCACAGAGATGTATGATCTCTGTAAGATAAAGGAAACAACTTTTAATCAAGACAAAACTCTGTGAGAGCCATGAAACAGAAATATGAAATCAAGGAAATAATGCTGTGAAT
The DNA here is from genome assembly GCA_004024745.2 of Catagonus wagneri. Classification (NCBI taxonomy): domain Eukaryota; kingdom Metazoa; phylum Chordata; class Mammalia; order Artiodactyla; family Tayassuidae; genus Catagonus; species Catagonus wagneri. The sequence continues at coordinate 24,520,749 of PVHT020000175.1, forward strand.
GAAGACCTTGCTTATTTACATTTTTTAAAGGAGGACGGTGGATGTCAAATCACTCATTTATAGTTTACATTATTTAGAGGTGTCAGTTTTCACTGTAAATGTCAATATGTATAATATGGCCAAAATTAGGTCTTCTGTAATTATTTAAACGTGTAGTAGAAGAAGTTAGATGCCTGCTTTAAAACACATAACAGGGGGCATCATTTCTCAATGTCACTTTGTTAGGCTGCACTTAAGCCAGAAAAGATATAATAATTCAGGAGAAAGGAATCTCCCCAGATATCCTTCCTTTAAGAATCCAAAACAGTGCTGTATCCCACCTACGTTATCTCTTAATGTACATTAGTTAGGATGATTTTAGTTACAAGTTACGGAAACCTCACTGAACTAGACTGACGGTAGGTGAAGGATTTGAGGTTTTACTCTACTTGCAAAAGCAACGAATTAGCCTGACGCCATTTTGTGGATGTGGGCCGAAGACATGAGACCCTAGGGTCAGAGACGAGGGACTTCATCACTCACAGCAATAAGAGTAGCCAGAGCACCTGTGCCATTGATCTGAGCCCCAGAGCCCACACTGCAATGCAGAGAGGGCCAGGCGACAACCTGCACATGCAGTGGGTTACGTTATAGTAGAAATACCCCAGACCCGGGAATCTAAACATTTTATAATGGGCAGTAAGCCTGCCTGACCTCTGCCCCAGACAGAGATTATCTTTATTACACTGGACAGTAACTCAATACCCTGTCTCTGGAGAAAGACACTGTTGCCATCTTCCAAAGATGTCTGTTACACAGATATTCTTAGAAAATAACATGGAACAAAGGCAGTCACTGAATCTGCTCTAAAGACAGGCAGAAACATAAGGGAGTCCTAAAGAATTGTCTCCCAACATGAACTGAATGGGGGGAAAAAAAGCTCTTGTAATTGATAAGTACACATATATGTTGCCTTTAAGGGAGTTCCCACTGTGGCTCAGCGGGTGAAGAACCCGACACGGTGTCCGTGAGGATGTGGGTTTCAGCCCTGGCCAGTGGGTTAAGGATCTGGCTTGCCACAAACTGTGGTATAGGTCACAGATGCAGCTCAGATGCAGCGTTGCTGCGGCTGTGGAGTAGGCTGGCCGCTCCGATCCGACCCCTAGCTCAGGAAAAAGAGAACTCCTGGATCTGGGGAGTTCCTGCTGGGTGCAGTGGGTTAAGAATCTGACTGCAGTGGCAGGGGTCACTGGCGAGGTGTGGGTTCAGTCCCCCCGCCTGGTGCAGTGGGTTAAAAAAGGATCCAGTGTTGCCATCGCTATGGCAGAGGTCTCAGCTGCAGCTCAGATTCAATCCTTAGCCTAGGAACTTCCATATGTCGTGGGTGCAGCCATTAAAAAAAAACAAAAACGGATCTTAAGGCTTAAGAATATTTAGCAATGGGTTGTCTCAAAATATTATTTCCAAAATACAGTTTGCAACATACAGGTCCGCTCTTCTCCGAGTAGGCATCCCTCTCTACTTGGCTTTCCACTGGCGACAGCAAGAGGGCTGCCGGGGGCCCCAGCCCGATATTCCGACACCTCTGCAGCCCAGGGACGAGACCTTCTCCTGCCTCGTAGTTCCTCAGCTGGCTTTGCGCTGGCACGGCTGGCACTGAGCTCCTTCTGCACCCATTGCTAGTATAATAATAGCCGTGACAAGCAGTCGGATAAATTCATGATAGACATTTTAGGATGTATGTTCACTGCAGAAACCACCACACACGGCCGCCCCGAGGGACTTCCTGGTTTGGGTCTCAGAATCCTGATTTAGGAATCCTGCGACAGATACCTTCCTCCACAGTGAAGACTCACCAGGCTTGGTGAGAGTATAAAGGGAACTTATTTTTAATCTTTTATTTTTTTTTTTTTTGGAGTATAGTGAACGCACGTGTTAATTTCAGACACACAGCAAAGCGAATCAGTTACACAGATACACGCATTCATTATGTTTCAGACTCTTCCCCATATACGTTATTAGAGAATATTGAGTAGATCTCCCTGTGTTATATGGCGAGTCCTTGTCCATTATCTATTTTATATATAATAGTGTGTATATAGCAATCCCAAATTCCTCATTTATTCCTCCCCCCATGTTTCCCCTTTGGTAACTGTAAGTTTGATTTCAAAATCTCTGCCTGTAAATTCTAAAAATTATTTTGTTTTGATTTCAATTTCTACGACCATATTTGCAGAAGCTTTTTTCCAGTTTTACTGAGATATAATTGATCTATGATATGTATTAGTTTAAGATGTTCAACACAATATTTGACTGTGATATGCTTTTGAACATCACACTGCATGCATATGATTGGGGGCCAATCAGAGGCAGAGACTTCGAATCAGTAAAAATCAAAATTACTTTCTTTTTATTCGATGAACTGTGTCCGAGCTATATTGGTCTTTACTTGATAATTCTATTTAAAGATACTTCAAAACATTCCCTATTCCGTAAAACTCTTTTCCACTGAATTCGCAAAACCTCCCAGCTAACAAGGGAAGAGTTCCACACAGCCTCACAGAAAGCAGGACCTAAATACACTAGGATTCAAACTCCTTTCTAGATATTCCCGAAATTCTCTCAGCTTTAAGAGGACCCCGGTGCAGTGCTGGAATAAAAACTCCCACGCCCTCCTTCTCACTAGCCCTCTGCCCGGCGACTTGGCCTGAAATACTTTCAGGGAAACCGATGCCCACGGTATCCGGGTGACCACGTGGCACAGACTAAAGAAGAAAGCAAGGCAGCGGAAGGTCTTAAAATTCAGACTCCAAGAACAGTCAAAGATGGGCCAAAGTGCGACCACGGATAAATCCCTTAAGCTGTATTTCCGTGTCAACTTTACCGCCAACACAAGGGCTGAAGCTCCTGCTCCTCAGATTCTTCTAGAACTCGCAGAGGATCACAGGGGCAGAAGCAGACTCGATCAGAGCAATGAAAACTCCCCTGAAAGGTAAGGGCTAGTGAAGACGGGAAACAGAATCATCACAAAGACGGCCCGGAGACGCTGACACCTGCCCTCTGTCTTCTCCCTCATCAAAAAGGCAATTTCAGTCCCAAGAATTTAACTGCCTGTGAGGAGAGTGAGTTTCTATTTAACCACAGCCTTCCAGAGTTCCCAGCACAATACCCCAACTCGGGTTTCAGTACAATGCCTGTCCAGAACCGTTTGAGTCGGGAGGTAAATAAACTACCTGGACAAGCCGGTGACCAGGGAGAAACATTCTCTCTCGTTTCTCAGCTAGAAAAAGCAAGCAGATTAGGGGCGTGCAAAGGTTCTGACCTGCGTAAGAGAACTGCTAGTTCCTCTGTCACGGCAGTCTGGAGGGAGAACAACCAAATTCTCCTCATTTTGTCACAGGGTCGCTCAGGAGCTAAGTATTAAGATGGAGCTTGCCAACCTAAATCAGGCAACAAGGAGGGGAAACGTGTGTGTGTGCACGCTTGCACAGAAGACACGAAGAACCAGGCAGGAGAGCGGCTGATGGATGTCATGCCTCTACCAAGCTCCACTCACTGCAAACCCCAGATGCAGGAGTTTCCACTGTGGCTCAGTGGATTAAGAACCAAACCCAGCATCCATGAAGATGCAGGTTGGATCCCAGGCTTTGCTCAGTGGGTTAAGGATCTGGTGTTGCTGCGGGCTGTGGTGTAGATGACAGATGTGGCTCGGATCTGCTTGCTGTGGCTGTGGCCAGCAGCTGCAGCTTTGATTCGACCCCTAGCCCAGGAATTCCCATAATGACATGCGTGCGGCCATAAAAGGAAAAACAAGAAACCCAAGACGTTGGACACAGGGTTTCACCACTTAGGAAAGGATTTTTTTTTTTTTTAAACAAAGTCCATGCCTTCTGTTGACAGAAGTAGATGGCTTTTCACAAAGAACATTACCCCGCACCCAGACAACGCTATAAAGCTCTCAGCCTCCTCAAGGTCAGATATATTCTCAAGGCAAACCCACCCCCACTGACCGCCTTTTCTCCCCACTGTCCCAGGCCTACAGCGCACTGCAAGGATGCTTAAGACACAGCTGGTTCATGGTCTCACAGATTTGGAGTTATATCGCCCTGATAATTGTGAGTTACAGAGCAGTCATCAACTGCTTCTTCGAGAAATTAACATACAATTTAGTGCCCAGGATTTAAGGCAGACAGGAAAAAGCTCCTTTCATCAACAAATGCTTTTCAGAGTCACAGACTTAGGCAAGAAGCAAGCCTTGTTTCTGCAAAGCCTGACACAGCAGGGTCCCTCGCCAAGCAGGCTTGGGAACCAAAACCCCAGCCACATCCTTCCCAGATCCCTCGACCCAGCTAAGTTCCTTTATATACATAGATTTAAACATTCACATTCCTCAAGCTTCTTGAAGTAAATTTCAATAGCAAAAGTAAGTCTGGGGGATTTTCTTTCAAGGCAAAAGCACAGATTCCTTATTTTCCCCTGAATTAAGTGAACATGACTTCTCCAGTCTCTGCGGCAGAGCTAACACTTGATAAACACGGTTTGTGTGTGACACGCACCACAGCCCCAGAGCGGTTTCCGTCCCTTTGCTGGCACTGTCCACTCTTTGGACAGCGGGGCTGTGTGCACAGAACGGGAAGGGTCTGGTTGTACAGCCTGCGGTCACCAACCTGGTAGAGGCCAGGAGAGAGGTTTCTGCCTAACTTTCTAAGACAAGCTTTGCAGCTTGAAGGAGACACGCCCCTGTGTAAATGCAGTGACCAGGACACAGAAACGCTGACCTTCCGGGAGCTCCTCTAAGCTAATAATGAGATACTTCTAGAGACGCCTGTGACACTGGGAAAGGGCTCCCTGGGAATTCAGGTGGCTGTCCTCTAGGATGTGTATGCGTCCACATCCGCCACTCAGCTTCTCCACGATCTCTGTCCTCTCGACATCTGTCTGTCCCCATCCTGCTCACAGAGGACTCGCGGACGCTGCTGAGATCTGCGGAAATGACAGGATGCCACCTGCTCCTCTCTGTTACCGCCAGGCCCAGCGGGACACGGGTGACTTCCCCCAGGGCGGGGTTCCCTCCCCACAAAACCTGGAAATCTAGAGACTGAGCGCTAACGCTCTCCACGCCCCACGGGCAGCCCGCTCCCCTCACTAGCTCGCACTTTCCTCGGCGGCGTGCAGAGGGGGTCTTGCAATACCAGGTCCTGACCACGTGGCTGCAGGGAGAGGCCAGAGACAGCCAGGGTGCTGGAGCCCTGGCTCAGCCATCGGCAGCTCCCAGGTCCAGCTCAGCAGCCCCTTATCTGAAAACTTCGGGGCCGGATGAGTTTCAGAATCCATATATACATACATATACATATATATATATACATACATATATATATATATATACACATATACATATATATATATATATATATTTTTTTTTTTAGAAATTTAACATGACACCTACAGTAGAGTCTGAGCAACATCCTATAAACTTGTGAATACTTTTTGATACTCAAACATGAATATCTATATAATCTTCTATTGGGTCCAACAAATCAGTTATGAAAAGAAATCCAGAGTTCCCAAGGATGGGGGACTCGACACCAGCCAGTTCGCTCTCCTCCAAGAGACACCGAAATTCAATCACTCGGGAAGAAAAGGCCCAAAGAAGGCAACCAAAGAGGTAAACACAAGAACCCCACGGGACCTTCCCTGAGTCAGGGACCCGTGGGACAGGCCAGCTGAGGATGGACCAGGCTGATGTGGGGACTCTCGGACCTAGAGCTGAGCTTCTCCGGCACCCAGCTCCAGGGAGGACGCAACACGACCCAATCGCAGACCTCAGCAGGACCCACGGGACAGAGGCTGACCCAGACGCTCAGAGCCCTGACGCCCACTCCCCCACCGGCCTAATGTTAGCTGCACAGGGCGCAGGGCAAACCCCGCTTTGATCTTCATGCCTCTGAGGAGCAGAAAGCACATCTTACAGCTGCTGCCTTCGTCTGCCCCTTTAAACGCCAGCCTGCCCAGCTGCTCTGCCCACTCTGCACACGCACTAAAGTTTGGGATGACCTGGCATAGAAACTCATATGAACCACCCCCACATGCCTGCATCTTCACCTGGCGAGTTCCTACTTACTGCTCCAAACCCCAATTCAAATGTCCCCTCCTCCGTGAAGTCCAGCTTCGCACAGGAAGGTCACCCCCCTATCCTGTGACCTCTAGCAGTTCCTTGGGCATTTGGCACAACGATTACCTGACTCTAGCAACACATATCTGTTTGCATCTTTGGATCCCAACTTGGCATGTGCTATTTTTCACCCTTGTATTCTCAGGGTCTCGCAAGTAGCAAACAACTGGTATGTTTATTTGCCGAAGCAGACCAGAGCCTTCTTGCTCCTGTGACTAGCAAACCCCAAGTCCACATTTCCGGAGTCACAGTACATTTCCCTGCACTGTGCCAGGCACAGTGGAACGACGCAAGAAATGTAAACAACTTTGTCACCCACCTCAAGGAGAGTTTTTTGATCTTTAAATTCTTAACAGCCTGTGACCTCCCATCTTTATTAAAGGGCAGGTGCCATTTCAAACGCACGTGATCTTTTCAGAAACTATCAGTTACAACACTGCTCAGAAAGCAAGATAAAGGGGTGACAAGATGACGAGATGAAAGCAGAATGGGGCTCTGTCCTGGTCCCTTTGAGCCTGGCACACCCAGACCTGCCGCAGTTTACACTCATGACCTGCCATCCTGGGACCACGCAGCTGTGTCAGGGTTATTACTTCTGGTGTGAAGACAGCTGCTCTGAAAGCATTGCTGGCTCGTCGGGGACACAGATGTGGAGGTAACAGCCTAGCTGTGCCCAGTCACGGCATTACCGCTTGCACAACTTCCCAAAACAAAAGCACAGCACTGGTCAGGAAAAGAGCAGGGGACCTTGGCTCTGAACATGCAGTGAGTGGGGGTCAGTCACTTGCTGTGTGAGTAGTCTCCGTCCTCCCGCACTCCGAGGATGGGTGGTAGCACTGAGCTCTGGCCCAAAGGAAATGGTGACCATAAACAGACGAGGACCAGCTACTAAGGCCATGCTTTCAATAGCATTTCCCACCAACTAGCATTTTACCCGCTGCAGGTGTAAACTGGAGACATACATGACAGCAAATATAGGTGCCTTACTTATACATAAGGTTGGCTGCCGGTGCAGGTAAACCAGTGTTCAGACAAAAACATCGACAGCAAAGAGGTGTGGCAAACCAGCTGTGGTGCTCAGCGCAGCAGGGGAGCAGAGTGGGGCTTCTAGGACATTCTCCTAGTGGGACTTCCAGACAGTAAATGGAACTAGGTTAGACTAGGCTGTCCAGTGAAGCTGATCTACAGACATTTGGGAAGATTAGGAAAAATAAAAAAAAAAAAACTGGAGCTGTAACCCCAGAGGAGGGAATGATGGGGTTTGGGAGAGTCGAGATGGCGCATTTTGCTGTTATGTGTCACACAGGGTAGATAAGAGGTCCATCAAAATCGAGGACCCTGAAAACCACAGCGAAACACAGGAATTTGTTCCTGGCTGGTATATTTCGAGGTCATACGCCAGGCAGAGAGGATGCGTGCCTCCCCTGGCCCCGTACATCATACCGACCACATCTGTGAAGAAGCAAGAAGCTGCCCGAGAGCAGCCACTTACCTTGTATGAAGATCCGATTCCAGTAGATTTTTCCCACTTGATTGCCCCCGAGAAACACCAGGTTGGACAGGATCAGCATGGAGGTGGAACAAGACGCGAGGGCGGCGTGGAATCTGCGGCGAGCTTGCGGGGAGAGGAACCGAGCCTGTGCGGAGAAGGCCAGAAGGCATCTCGTGAGGGCGGCAAAAGTAGGGGCTGAGCGCTTCCCCGGGGAGCCCAGGGTGGGCTGTCACTTCAACAGCTCTCCGCACTTCTCTTCCAACCAGATGCTTCTTCTGGTCTCGGCCAGGAAGCGAGGGCCTCCCCTGCAGCTACTTCCTGCTGCCGAAGGGGGGCGGCCCTGCGACTTTAACACGAGCCCTGAACCTTGTCCGGGTTTAGCTGAAAGATCTCCGCATGCTTCCCGCACGGAAACCTGTAGGCACGGGAACTACCGAAACTGCTCTCCGTGACAACAAGCGCCCCTGACACGAGGTCGAGTCCAAGGCGGTCTTCTGGGCCAGTTAACTTGACCCTGGGAAGCCGCCCCGTAAACCTGACCCACTGGTAGGAGGAATCCCATTAAGAGGGTGCAGGAGAATCCGTGCAAGCCCGCCCGGTTCCTGGAGTCAGAGCTCAGGGCACGCGGCCCCCCGAGAGTGCGCCGGCAGCAGCATTAGAGGATGGCGGCTGCTCACAGCGCCTGAAACACGCAGGAACTGGAGGGATGCTTTCCCGCAATGATGATAAAGATTTCTGCTCACCCATCCGAGGCACTTTTTCCTCCCCTTTCTATATTTTCTCGTGGATTTCGTACGGTAAACAAAGCCTCGGCACCCATCCTTCCGGTGCTCCGCGGAGCGAGAGCGCCGGGCTGTGTCCGGTGTGTGGACCTTCCCAGCACGCTCCCGGGGACTGTCCTCCGGGACTGTGGGTTCCGCACGAGAACCAGGGAGAGTGCAACAGCCAGACACACAGGGCCCTGCGTTTCTGACAAATGCCTCGGGCTAATCCAAAGGCACAGAAAAGAGAGGGGCCAGAGGGTCTAGAGCTCATTTCTTTTTCTTTCTTTTTTTTGGTCTTTTTGCCTTATCTAGAGCCGCACCTGCAGCATATGGAGGTTCCCAGGCTAGGGGTCTAACAGGAGCTGTAGCCGCTGGCCACAGCCACAGCAACGCGGGATCCGAGCCGTGTCTGCAACCTACACCACAGCTCACGGCAACGCTGGATCCTTAACCCACTGAGCGAGGCCAGGGATCGAACCTGCAACCTCATGGTTCCTAGTCGGATTCGTTAACCACTGAGCCATGACGGGAACTCCTAGAGCTCATTTCTGAATATCTTCCTGAAGCCCCCACATCTCTGGGGTCAGGTGTGTCTTGACTCCAGCTGTGCTCCCACTATGAATAGAATTCTGAGTTACCTGAATTCAACAGGCAAAGAGCAGAAATCTAGAGGGAGAGGCTCCAGCAGGAGGCATACTTATTTCTGGCGACCCTATTGCGGTCATCCGGGGCTCCTCTGGAAGCCTTGGTCAGTGTCCTCCGAATTCCAACCCCCCCTCCGCCCCCCGCCCACCCCCCGCTTCTCTCCTGCCAGTCCCAGGTCTAGGTCTGCGCGCTCAGCCATGCCTGCCCCCATTCAGCCTCCCGTCCGTGGCTCTCTGCTCCAGCATCACTTTGGAGCCTAGCTTTACTGCCACCCTATGTGGGAGCGTGGCTTGCTCATGGACAAGCTGTGTAGCAGCCACCGACTGAGCTATCTGTCTGCGCGCAGTTGTCCCGGAAGGCGCTCAGGGGATGCTGACATGCTCCTGGTTACAGGCCACCTGACAAGCGAACCTCTAGTTTCTCCTGCTCCTTTACGAGACCACGAGCATGCACAGGGGATGCTGTCAAGCGAGACCAGATGAGGGATAACCACACAGCAACGCAACGGGCAAGGCAAGAGAAACGAGGAAAAAGCAGGCTGGTAACTCAGCACTCTCCATCTCTGAGAACAAGGAGACACTGACCTGCCAGTTTCTGCGTTTTCGAGCAGAGGAAGATACTCGGGGCATTACTGACTCAGGCAGTGGCGACGACAGAGGTGGGGAGAGAGGAAGGGGGGGGGGAGTCTGGAAGAATAAATCAAGAAAAACAGGCACTGTCGTTCGCATAAACGCGTCCAAATGCTTCTCTCCAGGTACGGGGGACACTGACCACACATTTGATTTCTGAGGAACCCAAGGAGTCAGACAGTCTGCCACTGCCAGCCCATCCGTCTGCCCCAACCTTGTATCCTGTCCGGGGAATTTAAAGATGCCATTGATCTCTCCCTTTTTCGAGTCAATTACAGAGAGCGCATACTGCTTGGTTAAGGCTCAGTGTGGCTCTCCTTTTATGGGAAATGATTGCAATTATTAAATAATCAACAGAAAGATAATGAGAAAGGAAAACACTCCTTGCCCTGGGTTGCTAAGCAGGGTTGCTGTGCTGGGTTCTGGGTTACGGGGCACAGGGCCAGGGCCAGGCTACGGTGGGCGCAGATCTGGGGGGCAGGAGGCAGAGGGAGGGAGGAGGCACTGGGGGGAGAGTGAGGGCTGGAGGCACAGGGACCCTCTTTCCAGCCCCCGAGGCCCTGGTTCCGAAGGCTCTTCCTTTGATTCTCTGATGACCCCGGTATCTTTCTCAGCAACACGATTCAATAAACTCCTATTTCTGCTTAGGAAAAATAAAAGTCAAGATAATAGCTGATACGAAGGAGCCTCTGAGCTCAACAATCAGAGGGGAGATCTAAAGTCTGAAATCACTGACTATAATGTTTAGAAGCGGGGTTTTTTGTTTTGTTTTCTTTTCTTTTCTGGCCACACACACAGCATGCAGAAGTTCCCAGGCCAGGGATCGAACCCACACCACAGCAGCGACCCGAGCCACTGCAGTGACAACGCTGGATTCCTAACCTGCTGAGCCACAAGACCACTCCTGAAACAGTTCATTTATTTTTAAAATTAGTGAGAATGTTAAAGGCACAGGGTGTTGGAATCAGTAAGCTGGAAAGACTTCAGGAGAAACCAAGATGCTCATAGGCAGTTCTGGATTATCCTCCAGGGGAGTGGCTAGAAGACACAATAGATGATGATAAAGAAAATCCAAAAAAGTAATTTTAAATAATAGCCCCATCCTTTCAACCAACAAAGTTAGCCTTGCCAACGTGCGGCAAACTTGACAGAGCACTGCAGCTCTTCATTGCGAAGCAGCGGGAGAGCAAAATGATGGGCCAGAGGAAGGAAAAGGAGGACTTGCTCAGAGGACCCACAGGAGAGGATTAACGGCAAAGGGGCTGTAAGTCTTGGCTGCGACCCACCTTGTCTCTTCACAGTCCCTGGATACACTGGAAGGTGGTAGATCTGACATCAGGGATTTCTTTCTATCTTGGGAGCTGTACGGCCTCAGCCATGGGTTTACAGGAAGTACTCAAGAGTCCCAGGAGGAAAAAATACCATATGGGCAAGGCTGGAAGGGCGTATTCCCTTGGCCCAGCCAGCTGCATCAATAAATACAACTTCGGGGAGTTCCCTTGTGTTAAGAATTTGACTAGTATGCACGAGGACACAGGTTCACTTCCTGGCCTCGCTCACTTGGGTTAAGGATCCAGCATTACCTCCAGCTGCGGTGTAGGTCAGACATAGCTCAGATCTGGTATTGCTGGGGCTCCGATTTGACCCCTAACCTGGGAACTTCCATATGCCGCAGGTGCGGCCCGAAAAAATAAATAATTAAAAATTATAGATAAACAAACAAACAAACCAACAAACACAACTTCTAAGGCCCTAGGACCCCAGGGCCGAAGTTCCCCCTTGAAACGCTTTCTTTCTCACTAACACCTCTGAAATCTTTCGCAGTTACTGTCATCAGGCTCAGGCTCCTTCGCATGTGGGAGGCAGGCTCCCCGTGTGCAGAGTCAAGCCTCACGTCTCAGTCACCCGCCCTCATGGCTTAGGGGCTTGAAAAACCCCTTGGGAGGAGAACTCAGGTTGAGGAACTGTTAACCAAACAGGGGGAGAAAAAAAAAAAAAAAATCAGTCTGCAATGAAGAACCTTCAGGCCTGAAAATAAGAATTACCAACTTGATCGGTTAAGGCAATGATTAGTAAACAGGTTTTCATTTTCAGTAACATGAACGTATTGGGATAAAAAAAGAGCTCTGGTCCAATCGTGATCTCTTCCCAGAGGACAGACGAGTCTGTGGCAATCCAGTACGCTGGCAGCAAAAGCTGGGGATGGCACTGTCCCTCAGGGGATGTTTGGAAATTTGCTGGACACTTTTGCTTGTCTCAAGGACAACACGATTGCCAAGAGGTAACTGTGGCATTTCATGGGCAGGGGCCAGGGATTACAAACATGCTGCCTCAGCCATACTCTACAAAAACTTTAAAAATAAATAAGTAAACATCTGCAATGTGTGGCACTGAACAGTCCTGCCCAAAATGTCAACGGCACCCCCCTGAGAAAGGGTGAAATATTTTCTTCTAGATTCATTATAGAGCTAACTTTTCTCTTGGCCCCCGGAGCCAGAAACTCCATTTCTCTCAAATTTGGAGCAACGCCCAAAACATGCTTTTTCCCTGAGGCCCAAAAAAGGGCATCCTGGGGCAAAGAAAGGGGGGTTCCTTTACAGCCCCCCCACCCCAGTGCTGGGTCCCCCTTACTGCCCACTACCGCCACATGGCATCAAATTTGGGAGAGGAGGGGCCTCCTGTGCCCCCGGTCCTTGGAGTCAGAGTCAAGCTTCACGTCTGAGTCACTCACCCTCAAGGCTTAGAGGCTTGAAAAATGCCTCGGTAAGAGAGTTCCAACCTCTGCATCCTGAAACCCGGAGGTATGGGGGGGTTGAGCAAGTTGGAAGACACCCCTTTTCCCCTGCAGGGGTGACCAGTTCTCCCACACAGACTCTGACTTGGGTGACAGGTTCGGCTAGGTTCTCTCCATGTTAATGTCACTATAACCCAGGCTTCAGGCCCAAGAGCAGGTACTGGGCTTTGGGCCTGAACACAGCAAGCCTCTTAGATGACCCCCAAGTGCAGACCAAGGCGGACCTCTAATTCCTCTGGGCGAGATCGCTGCCTCCAACAGAAGAAACAAGAGCTGGCGTGCGGAAATGTTCGAACGACAGTTGAGTGGTGGCTCTAAACTTACCCCCAAGGCACCGATTCCAAAGGCGAGGCATGTAATCCAAACAGAGCAAACCCAGGGCTGAACTAAGCTCCAAAGACTTTGCAGCTCTTGCTGCAAAGGTGTCTGCTTCGGTGTTTATTCCTATCTCCATGGCAACCCCTCTATCTTTTCCAGTCAACAACTTGTCCCTGGAAATCACAGAGCTGGGCAAACGAGCGGGGGCCCGGGGGCTGCGGGCCGTGGAATCTGGGTCAGAAGCGATGCTCAGAATGTCCGTGGGGGCGAGAGGCAGATGGCGCTGGGGGCGCTGCGGGCTGCGGTGCTCTGTGGGCCACACACTCGTTCGTGGAGGGACAGAGCGTGGAGCCGAGACAGGAGGAAGGGACGAGCTGAGCATCTGGGGGAGCAGATGGGCCGGAGGAATGGCTGCTGGAGACGGTGACAAAGGCTTGGCAAGGGGGACCTGATGCTGTTTATTTTTAAGTGGCAGAGAAGCTAAAAAAAGAAACTGGGTGGGTTTAAGCAGCTGGACACAGTTCCTCCATATAATCGCGGAAGTTCTTCATTTTCAGATAAAAATGGTATCCAGAGGGTAAGAGCAGATGAACAAGGAAACGCAATGGGGGAGACTGGTGCAGACCAGGGAGAGTAGATGAGGGGTGCGCACCCCGTACCCCATAAGGGTGAGATCCAAGAAAACAACAGAAACGATTACAGGGCTTCTGAAAGAGAAGGGTGGCCAGAGGGCAACGTCCAGGAGTGGGAGGACCCAAAGTCAAAGTCACTTCACGGCTTCTGCCCCATCTCTGTGCCAATCTGCCAGGACGTCACTCCCTTTGCTGCCTTCCTCAAGGCCCCTGGATCACTTCCACGTAAGAGTCTGTGTTTTACCAGGGACTGTCTCTCGGGTTCCCACCATCACAGGAAGTTCCTGACAGAAGGTGCCGTCTACACTTCAGTGTGCAGCACCAAAGGCCCGCGCGCTCTGTGTACACTCAGTGATTATCTCATACCCATTTCTCCCTTTGCCCAGTCTAGGCTCTAGAATCTCCGGACCGCCCGACCATTCCAACCTCACCCTACAGCCAAGCCAAACGAATGCAACGGAACAGGGAGGCGTTCAAGAAGCTCCTCCTTGCTTCTTGTACACATACAGAACTTCAAAAAATATCTGGTCAAGGAAGTTACATTTTCCAATCTCTGTTTGCTACTGATCTAGGCATTGCATGCTCCTGAGAGAATCGGACGCTTGGAGTGATGAAGGCAGAGCCAGTTTTGCTTAAATGGAACAGGTGGACAGAGCTGTCTGCTCCTCAGATGTCCAGTTCGGTTGAGAAGGAATGAGCGATGAGGTCCTACTGGACAGCACACCGAACTCTCTATCCAGTGTCCTGGGCTAGACCATGATGGAAGACCATATAAGAAAACAAATGTGCATATATGTAGGACTGGGTCACTACGCTGTACAGCAGAAACTGACACAACACTGTAAATCAACTCTACCCCGATAAAAATAAATGAATTAATTAAAAATAACCAGCAGAGGCCATAACTTAGCATCCAAATCCATGTAGCACATGAAGGAACTTCAGAGGACTTTTCAATAACTAAGCAAACTTGATACAGTCAGAAAGCTGTAGTACCTTCTAGAAGTTCTAGAGGCCCGAGAGAACTGCCTCACTCTGAGTTCTTACTCTTCCACTACCATGGACCCACCTCTAGTCTGCACGTCTCCGGTCTGGATTTTGCATAAGCCTCCTTCTTTTTTTTAGGGCTGCACCTGCAGCATATGGAGGGTCCCAGGCTAGGGGCTGAATCCGTGCTATAGCTACTGGCCTCTGCCGGGGCCACAGCAACACAGGATCCGGGCCACGTCTGCGACCTACATCACAGCTCACAGCAACGCTGGATCCTTAACCCATTGATCGAGGCCAGGGATCAAACCCGCATCCTCATGGATTCTCGTTACCACTGAGCCACAACAGGGAACTCTTGCGTAAGCCTCTTTCTTAATTGGCCTGCTCTACTCTGGCCTCTCTCCCTCTAGTTCACCAAGCACACTGACTATGACCCTTCACTCTGTAAAATATTAGGGTGGTTTTTTGTTGCTTACAGACTAAAATCCAAGCTGGGAAGGCACTCGACAACCAGAGCTCGTTTCACTTTTCAACCTTAACTCCTGCCACTGTTTACTAGTGGCACAGCTCTCTTCACTGCTCTCCAAAAGCAGCATGCAGTGTTACATCGCTGTGTCTTTGTACCAGTTGTTTTCTCTTACTTCAAATGCGCCCTCCTTATTCTTTGTTTCAAGCTCCAGCTCAGTGTCAGCTCAGGAGAGTGACAGCTTTGGACAAGCACAAATTGGGTTCAGGTTCTGTGCTGCCCAGGGCAAGCTAAGGCTCTCCATCTACTAGTTCACGGTTGGGTTTTTGATAACTGTGGGCCACCTTAAACCTGGCAGAGTTGGTCATCACTTGAGTTCTGTTTCTATAGCTTATGGGATATATAGCACCAATCTTTATGTCTTAGATAACTGCAATTTTTTTTGCATGTAACGGAAGAAAATTTAATTGCTTTAAAAGTTAAGAAAATAAATTCTAGCAAAGCTGTGAGGTAGGTGCTATTCCTTTTTTAAATTTTCAAGTATATATAATTTTAATTTTTCATTATAGTTGCTTTACAATGTTCTATAATTTTTGCTTACAGCGAACTGACCCAGTCATACATATACAGTCATTCTTTTTTCTCATATTATCTCCTATCATGTTCTATCACAAGGGATTGGATATAGTTCCCTGTGCTGCACAGTACAACCTCATGCTTATCCATTCTAAATATTATAGTTTGCATCTACTAACCCCAAACTCACAGTTCATCCCACCCCCTCCCCCTTGGCAACCATAAGTCTGCTCTCCCTGTCTGTTATGTTCTATAGATAGGTTCATCTGTGCCACATGTTAGATTCCACATATAATTGATATCATATGATATTTGTCTTTCTCTTTCTGACTTACTTCACTTAGTATGAGAATCTCTAGTTCCATCCATGTTGCTGCAATGGCATTATTTTGTTCTTTTTCATGACTGAGTAGTATTCCATTGTATATATGTACCACATCTTAATCCAATCATCTATCGATGGACATTTAGGTTGTTTCCACGTCTTGGCTATTGTGAATAGCACTGCTATGAACATAGGGGTGCATATATCTTTTTGAATGAATATTTTGTCCAGATGTATGCTCAGGAGTGGGACTGCTGGATCACACAGTAGTTCTATATTTAGTTTTCTGAGGTACCTCCATACTGTTTTCCATAGTAGTTTACACACTCACCAACAGTGTAATAGAATTCCTTTTTCTCCACACCCTCTTCAGCCTTTGTTATTTGTTGACTTGTTAATGATGGCCATTCTGACAGGTGTGAGGTGGAACCTCACTGCAGCTTTGATTTGCATTTCTCTAATAATTAGTGATGTTGAGCATTTTTTCATGTGCCTACTGGCTAACCACATGTCTTCCTTGGAGAAATGTCTAAGTCTACTGTCCATTTTTTGATTGAGTTGGTTTTTTTTTCCTATAATTTTTAATGTAAAATAGTTACTATGCGAGGAGCGCCACTTATACTTCCAAGTAGATGAAATTATTCCCATTTTATAAGGGAGGAATTGGAAGGGCTGACACTAAGTAACTGTCCCTAGGTTACATACACTGGTAAGGACTGAGCAGAGATTCACACAGGTTTCTGAAAGTCAGTGTCTTCATACTCCCTGCTACATTGTACAACTTCATGTCTGTGTAACAGTGACTGCCCCCTCCTATAGACTGAAATCTTCAAGAAATCTGTCTCCTCAGTGTCACATACAAAGTAGATTTGCAAGAAATATTTGTTCAACAAATACTTCATGCATGTGTTCCTTTAGCAATGGTTGATAGATACCAAGTGTCAAGTTTAGAAGCTCAATATTTCCAAGAACAATATGACTTAGAATGACACTGGAATTTTAAAAAGTGATTCGAATTCAATATTACAGTAGGAGGTTTAGTATATCTTCCTAGAAAATGACACCTAACAAACAAAAAGTAAGACTATAGAAATATTGATTTAAAACTGAATGGACCTTGCAGCCAAATTGAAAGGGATGAAAAATTATCTCTGTTCACAAATGACATATGCAGAAAGTGCTAAAGACTCTACCCAAACAAGTTACAACAAATTCAGCAAAATTACAGTATATAAAATTAACACACAAAAATCAGTTGCATTTCTATGTATTAACAACGAACAATCTGAAAAGGAAATGAACAATTCCGTCAAAAGGAATAAAACACTTAGGAATAAACCTAATGAAGGAGACAAAATACTTATACACTGAAAATTACAAATCTGCATGTTGTAGATATGACATCCACATTCACAGATTGGAATACTTAATATTATCAAGATGACATTACCACTCAAAACTATTTATAGATTCAATGAAATCCCTATCTAAGGGATAAGATAATCCCTATCTACTTTTTTAATGCAAAGATCTTTTTTTGCAGAAATAGAAAAATTCATTCTAAAATTAACATGGAATCTCAAGGGACCCCCCGAATGGTCAAAACAATCTTGAAAAAGAACAGGAGAGTCAAACAAGATGGTGACATAAGAAGGTCCTAAATCCTATCCTCCCATGCAGGAACTGAGTGTACAAGCTATACATAGAGCAACTCCCTGTGAAAGAAATCCAGAAACTAGCTGCGTGACTCCTATACATGAAGTGAATGAGAAAATAGCCACATAAAAATGAACAGGCAAGGCTGAGACATGCTCTCACCATAAATCCCACTGTGACAAAAGTGCCATACCAGGAGGAAGGAAGTCTAACTTCCAGCTTCTTCTTGAGGAGCAAAGGGTGTAAAGTAAACATCTAACACCCTAACTTTCAAGACTCATATTTCAGGGACAGCCTCCCTCCCCAACCAGAAAAAAACAAAAACAAAAAACAAAAAAAAACTTAGCTCTGGAAACTGGTGGTGGTATGTGACTTTCACAAGACCCACAAGGCTAAATAAAGAAGGGGTTCCTAACTAGAACTTGAGCATCTGCCACAGTACTCCCTCCAAGGGCTCAGTGCAGAAGGAGAAGGACAACTGCCCATCTCCAGCCTTTCCCTGAAGGAGGTCTACCTGCATACTTTTCAAACTGCTTCTTGAATGTCAGGCTCCTAATTTAGCACGCATCTAGGGGCTGGCTATGATCCTCCCCAAACATGAAGGAAGCTGGTGGACAACTCCCCCACCTGCTCCCTTCAGTCACTAGTATCTCTCTGAATGGATTTTGTATACACATCTGCATTTCAGCTTTTGTGGCTGCTGCCTAAGGGTAGGTCCCTGAATAGCCTGGCCCTGCCAGTCAGTGGAGCGTTCATCCATGAGTCCCACAGGACTATAGCAAACAAAGAAGCAATTCTTGATGGGCACAGGAGCACACCCCTGTCCATGCACCAAGGCCCAGTGCAGAGAGAATAGGCAAAAACATCCATTTCCCAGTTTCTCCTGGAAGGAGGCTGGCTGCATACTATCTCTGCTGATACATGAGGTTCCAGATTCTAATCAGCCTGAATCAAGGTGATGACGGCAATCATCTCCTATGAAACACTGATAGGTCTTGGCACAGCCTCAAATACTGGGAGCCACTCAGAATGAAGAAGTTGGCTCGGACAACCACAATGTTTAAGAGACAACTAGGAGACCACTAGGCCAGGCTGACTGTGGTTCAACAGATCCTAATGATTGTTGATTGTCTTGGTAGAGAGTTCAAAATAATGTTCTTAAAGAAGTTCACCAAAGTCAGGAGAGCAATGAATAAACAAAGTGAAAACTTCAACAAAGAAATAGAAAATACAGGAAAGTACCAAAAGAGAAATCATAGAGCTGAGGAACATAATAACTGAACTGAAAATTTCAATAGAGCAGTACAACACTTCAACGACACAGCAGATCAAGTGAAAGAAAGATCAGCAAACACAAAGACTGGGCAGTGGACCTCATTCCATCAAAGGAGGGGGGAAAAAAAAAACAGAATGAAAATGAGTGAAGATAGCTTAAGGGACTTACAGATGCCATCAAGCAAACCAATGGATTATGGGGTCCCAGAAGGAAAAGAGAGAACAGTCAGAACACTTATTCAAAGAAATAGTGGCTAGAACCTTCCCTAACCTGAGGAAAGAAGCATATGTCTAGATTTAGGAAGCTCAAACAGTATCGAATGAGATAAAGCTAAAGAAACCCACACAAAGACACATCATAATTAAATTGTGAAAAGTTAAAGACAAAGAGGCTATCTTAAAAGCAGCAACAGATAGCAATTTCTTATGTATAAGCAAACTCACATAAGACTATTGGCTTATTCTTCAACAAAAACTTTATAGGCAAGAAGGAGTGGAATACTATATTTAAATTGCTGAGAGAAAAGCACTGCCAGCCAACAAGAGCTCTACCTGGCAAAGATGTCCTTCAGAATTGGAGGAGGAGAGAGTTTTCAAGAATGACAACAACAACAAAAAAAAAAAAACTAAAAAAGCTGAAGGAATTCATCACCACTAGACCAGTCTTACAAGAAATATCAAAGGGATTTTTTCAAGCTGAAACAAATTGATGCTAATCAGTAACAGGAAAATATGAAATTATAAAGCTTACTAGGAAGGGTGACTATATAGTTAAATTCAGAAAACTCTAATGTTGTAATGGTGGTAGGTAAATCACTTATAACTCTAATATTAAGGTTAAAAGTGAAGGTTTTAAAATAACTACAAATACAATATTTGTTAACTAATATACAATGTACAAAGTGTAAACTGAGACCTCAAAAACAAAATGTATGGAGTGGAAGTATAAAAATCTAGAGCTTTCATATGCACTTGAAGTTAACTTGTTATCAGCATAAAATATACTGTTATAAATGTATGATGTTTTATGAAAGCATCATGGTAACCACAAAGCAAAAACCTGTAGTAGATATACAAAAACAAAGGGAAAGGAATCAAAGCATACCACTACAGAAAATCATCCTAGCACAAAGGAAAAGCAAGAGGGGAACATAAAAACAAAGGAATTACAAAACAAACAGAAAACGATTAATAAAGTGGCAATAATAAGTTCAGATCTATCATTACTTTGAATGTAAATGAACTAAATTCTGCAATCAAAATACATAGAGTAACTAAATGGATTAAAAAACAAGAGCCAGCTATATGATGCCTGCAAGAGACTAACTTCAGCTTTAAGGACCAGCAATCCACTTCCAGGTATATATGCAAAAGAAATTAAAGCAGGGACAGCACAGATATTTGTATACCAATATTCATAGTGGTATTATTCACAATAAACAAAAGGTGGAAACAAGCCAAATGTTCAACAATTGATAAATGAGTAAACAGACTGTGATATATATGTAGAATAGATAATAATTCAGCCTTAAAAAGGAACGGAATTCTGACAGACACTACAACACGGATGGATCACAAAGACATCATGTTAAATTATAATCATGATATAAAAGGACAAATATTGCATGATTCCCACTTAAATGTGGTACCTAGAACAGGCAAACTCAGAAAAAGAAAGTAAAATAGTTGTTTCTAGGGATTAGGGGCAAGAGGCAATAGGAGTCATTGTTTAACAGGTACAGAATTTCAATTTGAGATGATAACAAACATTCTGGAGATTGATGGTGGTGATGGTTGTGCAACAATGTGAATGTATTTAATGACTGAATGGCACATTTAAAATGGCTTAATTGGTAAATTTCTGTTCTGTTTTATCACAATGCAAGAGTCATTAGGCCTTATCTAACAGACAGATATGCTGAACAGTGAATATATGCAATTTTCATACGCATGTGGGCCATAATCAGACTGAACACGTCCTAAGCCAGGAAACGAACATAAGCATATTCTAAAAATTTATCATGAAGGCTATGCTCACCAACAACAAAAATTAGCAAAAATTAACACATTGGCAAATTACTTTAAACTTCATTCACAGTTTTAACTGTGGGAATCATAAAATAGACAAATGTTGGCAAATGTGAAAAAATAAGAAAATAAGGTGAAATAGATGAGGAAATAAGATATAGGATCTTAAAAAAATCTTTGGAGAGTATATAACAATGTATTTGAAAATCTATATTTAAAAAACATAATTTGTCTAGAAAACGTAAATTAACTAACATTATCAAAAAGTAGGAAGACTTTACAAAGCATAGACATTGAAGAACTGAAACAGTGGTCAAAACTTTATGCTCAAAGAAAAATTGCCCAGACGTTCTTAGCAAGTTCCCATCTCATAGGAACTGTTTCAGAGGGTGGAAAACCATAGGAAGTTTCTCATTCATTTGATGATGCTAGTGTTAACTCATACCAAAGTTGTAAAAAGCCAAAACAAAAAAAGAAAACCAGAAGTCAATCTCTGTTTTACATACTGCCTTAAAAAGTCTAAATTAAATAGCTGCAAATCAGGTACGGGGGTAACTCAAAGAATACTCTCAAGTGAGTAAGATTTATCCCAAGAATAAAGTTCCCTTTGTGGCTCGGCAGTTAACAAACCTGACTAGGATCCACGAGGATGTAGGTTTGATCCCTGGCCTGTCTCACTGGGTTAAGCATCGGCATTGCCGTGAGCTGTGGTGTAAGGTCACAGACATGGCTTGGATCCAGCATTGCTGTGGCTGTGGCACAGGCCAGCAGCTGTATCTCCAAATCAACCCTTAGTCTGGGAACTTCATATGCCGTGGGTACAGCCCTAAAAAGACAAAAGGCAAAAAAAAAAAGATTCAATACTAAAAACATTACAAATCCATGTAACCTATGAGATTAAATAATTAAATGAGAATAATCATACATTCCATAGATGCCAGTAAAGGAAGCATCCTTAGGTTGATAAAGAGGGTATATTAAAAACCCAGAGACAGTGTCTCCTCTAGCTTCAAAAAGAGACGGTTTTTCTTCCATCATTCAAAACTGTACCAAAGGACCCAGTCACTACAGTAAGAAAATTAAAAGTAGCAAGAGTTAAAAGTGTTGGCAAAAACAAAACTGTCACTATTTGTAGATGATATGACCATCAATCTAGGAAATTCAAAAGAGACAACTAACAAATCACTAGAGCTAAAAAAAGATTTAAAGTAGATGCAAGATGACCAACTCAAAACAAAAATCAATACCTTTCCTACACAACAGCAATAATCCAAAGAGAAATGCACAAGAGCTCTAAGAAACAATAAAAGCTTTTGTAAGAACATAAAGGGCAACTTGAATAAATAACTACTCAAGGCTGGCAAGACTTGGCATCATAGATATGTTAACTCTACTCAAATAATGCTTCAAGTCAAAAAGCAAATCTAGTAAAGTCCACTATAAATACCAAAGGGAGTTTTCGGGGACTTCACCAGTCCTAAGATTCACATGGAAGAATCGATGTGGAAAAATAGTCAATGTAATTCTGATAAAGAACCGAACGAGGCGTGGGACTTGCCTCACTGGGAATCAAGACATTTAAAACTCCGGTATTTCAAATGGCAGGCGTGGGGGGGTTGGAATGGAACTTGGGATGGCATATGCACACCCAAGAACGGACCTGGGATGAATGGTGTGTGGAATGGATGATCTGGGACTGCGGTATTGTACAGCAGGATCTACTCAATATTCTGGGATAACCTATATGGGAATGCATATGTGTATTTGTATAGCTGAATCATTTTGTTGCACAGCAGAAATTAACACGACATTATATACCAACTATATGTCAATAAAAATTTTAAATAACAGCAATTGAATATATCAATGCAATAGGATAGAGGGCCCAGAAATGCACCTGTGAATACGTGGCTATTAACAACACCTTAAGGGTGATCTTTCCTATCTGCGAGGAAAATGTGTACCACTGAATAAAACAACTTTAAGATGTAAAAAGCATTCCTGTTGCAAGCCATACAAAAACAGGCAGTAGACCAGATTTGGTCCCTGGGCCATCGTTTGCCAGCTCCTGCTCTATTCTATTCTTGGTATCTGCCCTAAAGAAACACGTTATGTACAAGGAGACATGAATACGCATCACGACTGAAGCTGCATTTGAAAAAAAAAAAAATGCAGCCTAAATTTAAAAGAATGACTAAATAAACTATGATATATCCACATAACACCCAATTATGCAGGTCTACATACACTGATATCAATACACCTTCAAAACACACCATGAAGAGGGGAAATGGTACAAATTTTAGAATATTTATACATCTCTATACCACACACACACACACACAAAGCAGGCATGGTGGGCAAGGCTATACTTCAATCCGATAACAGTATCTTTCACGGGA
Organism: Catagonus wagneri; assembly: GCA_004024745.2. NCBI lineage: Eukaryota > Metazoa > Chordata > Mammalia > Artiodactyla > Tayassuidae > Catagonus > Catagonus wagneri. Next base: position 24,543,892 of record PVHT020000175.1, read on the forward strand.
GAATAGTGAACAAGGTGCGTTTATTCGGGGGATGGTGTGTCTTAGAGGGCCCTCAGTCTCTTCTGTATCTTTTCAAAAGCACATACACGGTCATGAATGATTTCATACATTTAAAAGAATGAAAAAAGGAAATCTAGGACTTTTTCTCCTAAACGATCTTGGACCCTGGCTGCCTTCTCTGAGTACGAAGAGTCAAGGCCCATGGGGAGGAAGATGGAGCCCAGACGACCGTCACACCCAAGTCGTGGCTGCCCACGGCACTGGCGGCCTCCCTCTAGGCAATACTGACTACTGAGTAAGACTAGGATGTGACAGCTATGGCCTAGCTACATGCTGTTCACACACACGAAAACAATATCTTAGGGCAAGGCCTGCTTTTAAAGCAAGCTTGATATTTAAAAACCTAAAACTGGCAAACAGGTAAGGCACTCCAAAGTGACTCACCAAATCATAGCACAGAAAACTCCTCCAGAACAATCCAGGCAAACATAGTAGGCCGAGACATCTTCTGTTCCTTTCACAAAGCCCATTCAAATGAAAAGTAAACATCGGGAAAGGTATAAATCCACAGACAGGGAATGGAAGAGCAGTTAATAGCAGATGAACCAAGTCAAACCATTTTTATAAGATAGAAAGCAGATGGAGGAATTAGCAGAGCCAAGATGCCTGAATACTAGATGCCAAAGAGAAGGACGTCATCCAGGGAAGGCCTGGATATTAGAGACACCATACACCACAGATGGCAACAGTAAACCATGCACGAGAAAAGCAAAGAGACTGGTTAAAAAAACCTGGGTAGGAGTTCCCACTGTGATGCAGGTTGCAGCTGTGGCTCAGATTTGATCCCTGGTCTAGGAACTTCCATGTGCTGTGACTATAGCCATGAAAAAAAAGAAAAAATCCCTCTTTCTCCTCGCTCCCACCCATGAGGTTTTTTTGTTTTTGTTTCCACAAAGAAATTGCATCAGGGAGATTCTAAACTCAGGGACAATAGGTACAGAGACATTGTACGTGTTGAACACCAAAGACATTTTCATTAAGCTTCTAGAGAGAAAAAACATAGTACAGACAAGGAATCAAGAATTAAATGGCATTTCTCACAAGTAAAACTAAAAACTAGACAAGTTATATCTTGAAGACAAGTTATATCTTCAAATTGTTTAGGAGAAATTACTCTTCAACCTAAAATTCAGTGTTAACTGTGAGGGTACCGTAAAGACAGCTTTGGAAATACTTGGTCTCAAAAAGAGAAAAAGTGTATCACCCACAGTGCTTTTCTAAGGAAGCTGCTAAAGGATGTGCTCCAGCAAATCAAAGGGAGGGGGGAACCACAGAGGAGATGGGGTCCCAAGAAACAGGGATTCGGTACAAGAGGGGGGAGAAGGGAAGTGTCAGGACAACAGGTGCAGAGCAGGTCTGGAGAGAAACGATCCAGATGGGAAGGGAGGATGGAGGCTTCGAGAGAGATTCTCCAGGCAAAGCGGAGGGCTGAGGGGTTATCACACGGATCTGACCACGTGGAAAATAAAACACTATTCTGAGGGGTTTTCCGATTTTATTAGAGTGTGAAACAAGCGATGATAGTAAACTATTAATCAGACAAAACAGGCAAGGCAATTCTTAAGCTGAGTGAGGGAAGCAGTTGCCTAAAAAAGGAAATGCAGTTATAGTACCTTAACTGGCTTGGCAGGGGGCCACACCTAACACAGTGACGGCAATGTAAACACTGGACTCTGATTCAACAACAACAACAACAAAAAAAACAGAGACGTAAATACATCAGGAGGGGAAATGGGGAGTAAGCCTAAGATGCTAAAACCTTATGTAGAAAGCAGTTAATATTTATAATTCATAAATGAAGAAACTATAGGATATACTTTAGAAAGACAGAGGTAAATATCAGAATCAACCAAGAGAGCTGAAAGCTGATGCTGATGGAGATAAGAACACAGGATCAAGAGGGATGGCAACAGCTCTTCCATTTTTTATCTAAATGAAGCCCTGCAGTAATATCTGACTTCTGAACCATGAACATACAGTTTTTAAACTTCCTGGGTTTTAGACCATGAACATACAGTTTTTAAACACGCAGGGACAATGATATCACTTTACCTATTAAGCCGCTATAAAGATCACATGAAATACTGTGATGAAAATGCTTTGTAAACATTCCCATTGCTTGGACCCATTTTTCAGAAAGGTCACTCTTTAGACAGGTTGTGGGGAACCACGGCTGAAACACAAGTGGTCCAAGAACTGAGGGCTGTTTCATCCATTAATCTAATGCCAACTCCACACAAGCAGCAAGGAGATGCGAATGAGGGATGGAAGCGGCTAAGGTTTACCGAGGAAACTTTCCCTCCTCTTCCCTCCTGGTCCGAAAACGAGGAAGAAGCTTCAACAGATCTTGTGCAACTGGATTTGATGCCTTTCTGGTCATGCTAACCCTCTGTTCTTAGAGAAATGACATACACTGCCCGTCCCCGGGTTCCCCATCTGTAACACTGGAGGGTGGTAACACTTGCCCCGAAGGGCGGCTGTGATGCTTAATAGCGACGTGATACAAAAGATCTGTGTGCAAGTGTCCCTTCTACGGCACAGGAGGGCAGTTACAACCCTCCCACATTCGTCTGCCCCCCCCCCCAGCCTAGTTTCTAACACAAACCCAGCATCCAGGGTCAGCTAAGCAAAGCCCCTGAGGTTAAGTCCAACCTCTGTCCTTTTCTCTCAATAACCTTCCATTAGACAGCACTACCTCTTCCCTGTAGAAAGGTCTGGCAATACAGATGAGCAAAACCAAGAAAATACACATCACAAAGACCCCCACCAGGAAAGAGCTAACCGCCACCAGATACTTTCGTGTCTAACTTCCACAAGCTTTTCTGCGCTGGTAGTTTTAAATAAAAATCCATTTTTACTGTACCCGTTTACTCTCCATTTTTCCTCATGCTGAGACTATTGCAACAGCATCACTTTCAGTGGCTGCATAGTTGGCTTGATAAATGCTCTGCGCCTTTTATACCACACCCTTTCCTGTCACCTTTATGGGAAACACAGTGGCCGTTCCAACACTTTCTCGGGCCTGCTGGGTGGATTACAGAGTTGACACCAGAGGAAAAGCAAGAACCACCTTAAATCGCGTGTTTCAAAACATGTCAGTGATTCCCACCCAGTTCATCTCAGACAAGGCCAGCAGCTGCTCGACAGGCTTTTTTAAGAAGCGGCTTTTATTTCTAAGCCTTGGGAGGAATGTGAGATATTTTGGAAGTCCTGCGCACTTCTGACTTCTCAGAGCTTTAAAAAATAAATATATACACACATGTACATACACATATGTAAATGCACTATATATATATATATATATATGTGATGCACACAGTCACATTATACATAACATATATATTAGCAAATCTATATATACATAAGTACACATTGTAAATACGTACGACACTAAGTATGTGCACATTATTTTGGGAAGAAGGGGCGATTTCACCCTTCCATTGCTAATAGGAACACCAGAAACTCAAGCTCCACTACCACCAGTGGCTAATTCTGGATTTTCTGGGAGGAAAAGAGACCTAGATTTGCAAACACATCTGCAAGGTTTCAGCATGCACCTAAGAAGAGTGTGTTTCTTCCCAAGTTCATCTACAGAAAACTGTGACGCACTAGACTGTGATTAACC
>PVHT020000175.1:24548576-24584603 GCA_004024745.2 Catagonus wagneri
ACACACACACACACACACACTCAAAACACACACACACACACACACACCTTACTTCGTCTCAGACAAGCCACCTAGGAAAGCCCATCTCAATCATCTACATCCAAGCTGCAGCTCTCATCTTCGGCTCAGTGGTCTCTCCCGAGGCTGCAATTCTCCAGGGTGAGGGTTTGTACTGTGCACTCAGAGGGGAGAAGGGACAGGAGGGCTGCGGCAGCGGCACTGATGGGACGAGGGGGCAGCCCCTGGCTTGCTTAAGCCCAAACCGAGAGGGACACGAGGGACGCGAAAGGCAGAAGCCCCAGCGACGGCCAGACCTGGGGGGTCTGAGTAGGCTGAGAACTGACTCTATTTCAAAGCCTTCTCTCTGTGGGAGAGCAGCCTCAGTAATGGAAAGTTCAAAAGAACCCTTGAAAATGCTTTGGCCTCTCTAAACACATTGGAACTAAAAGGTGGAATTATTTGCAGAATTCTACCTCTCAGACCAAGAGGGGTTAAGGCAGGGGTTCAGATTCCCACAGAGAAGAAAATGTATAACCAGCGAATTACGCAGCGTTTCCTGCATCGTCAATGACACTTCGGGGTGGGAGACACGGGAAGGGGGTGCCAACAGGTCGCCATCCACCAAGGAACAAGCTGTTCACGACAAAGGGCACTGCTTTTTCCAGACCCAGAGGCCCGAGTGAAGGCTAGCAGGCTGGTGTAACAGGCTAAGTGGATGTGTGGGATTAATACATTAATTTTACGCCCTCCCGTTTTGTTAAGTGGCTTGCAGTTCTCTAGTTCTACTTCTGGCATTCAAATCTCTTTACAGAGGGACCATCATTTGGCCTCTCTAAGCTTTCCTCCATTCTCCCCAGTGACAGTCCCTCGGCTGTCAAGTCAGCCTGTGCACCTGAACATGGCAAGCCCAAACCTGACGTCAGGCCGTGTGTGCCGCTCCCCTGGTCTTGAGCCCACCTCCTCTCTACTGACCCATCCAAATCCCACTCCCGATTCTTCAGGGTCCTGTTCAAGCCCCAGCTCTTTAAATAAAAACCACTCCTAAAAGCTTCGCTCTCACTGACCAGCACCCCTCATCAACATCAGCTGCTTCTAGGACTCGTTCTGGGCCCCCTGCACATAGTGCCTTACACTGGTCCTCAGTGGCTCTGCGACCTGCCTCTCCAGGCAAATCACAAACTCCTGGGGACAAGGATGATGACACTCAGCTCTTTTCTTCCGCTGCTGGCACTCTGGCGTGGAAATCTAACTGTTCCTCAGCCTCCCCTTACTAGGCTCCCTATTAGCACCTTGAAATACCGTCCTTTTCTTGGTATCCGTGAAATCACCCTCTAGATTTTCCTCCCACATCTTGGCTCCTTCTTCTCCATCTAACGTCTGTTGGTGTCCTCAGGTTCATTCCTGGGCCTTTCTCCCGGTCTGCACTCTCTCTCTCTTGAGAAAGTCTCAGACATTCCAGTGGCTCCAAAATATCATCTACATGCTCCCAACCATCTATCACTAGCTTGGACCTTTCATCTTTCTCTAGCCTGGGAAGAACAGGCCAATCCATATTTTATGATGTTTCTGAAAACAAGTCCACTTAGCTCTTCACAGGGAAAAACTTGCATTCCATGGTTGTATTGCCTCTTTAATCCAAAGTGGCCACTGCAAAGACGACCATCCTGACAGGGGACCAGGGAAGATACATTACCCATGGAGGAAACTGACTAATAATAGACTCTGCCATTATACACAGATAGACGAGCACACTACATGCAATGAAGCACTGCAAGAACATGCAAAATAAAGGAAGGAGGCGGAAGAGAGCTCGTCTCCTCAGAGTTCTCCAGTGCTCTGCGACGCGAATCCCACATCGGGCACTGACATTTTCTCCCTCTAGACGAGGAAATTCAGAAATGAACCACCAGCAGTTCCCGTGGTGGCTCGGCAGGTTAAGAACACAACTAGTATCCGTGAGGATGTGAGCTCCATCCCTGGCCTTGCTCAGTGAGTTAAGGGTGGCCATGAGCGGTAGCACAGGTTGCAGATGCGGCTTGGATTGGGTGTTGCTGTGGCTGTGGTGTAGGTTGCAGATGCGGCTCGGATCCGGCCTCGCTGTGGCTGTGGTGCCAGTGGCTCTGGCTCCGATTTGACCCCTAGCCTGGAAACTTTCATAGGTCCCAGGTGCAGCCCTAAAAAGAAAAAAAGTGGAGGACCAGACTGACTCCATCTAAATGGGCTCAGGCCAGGAAACGAAAAAGGGCTTGCTGGCAGTTCACCCTCGATCTCCGTTTGTTGAAATGAATCCAAGGCAGAGGAAGAGAAGATCAGCAGAGCCCCCGTCCAACGACTCTTCTCCGACCAGCTGGCTCAGTCGGTCAGCAGGGGCTGTGATCACTAACCTCCGTTCAAAAGGTTTTCTAATCAGGCCACTTGCCATGTACATCCTGCCGCCTAGTGAGTTAGGATTCCACAGAACGAGGCAGCCACTGGGCGCAACATGTCGATGGTTTCACCAGCAATTATCCTTTCAAGTTAACTGATCTCTCAAACTCATGGGGCTTCCGTACTCACATCTCCACGCTCAAACTGATCAGTGGAGCTGATAAACTGAATGGACACCGCCTCGGAACCATGGTCTCTGGGTCCCTTCTGACACACCAGAGCACCAAGACCCGTCCAGGAACCACTAGACTGACTCTCTGTCATTTTCACTGGAGGCATGTTTTCTCCATTAAGTCTATAAATAGAAATTTTACTGCCTCAGAAAGGACATAAAGCAGCTCAGCAGGACACTCTTGGGGCAAAGAAGGAGAGACAGACAAGGGCTGGGGAGGAGGACATATTTAAATTATTCAATGAACTGGTAATCCGGAGGTGGGCAAGCAAGCGGTTTGAGACACGGCTTCTCCCTTGTACGGGAACAACGAACAAGCAGCCCAATGGGGTCTTCCTTCAAAGGAGAGCTCAGACCGAGAACTGGCAAGAAGCAGTGTCTCTCTACTGACGCTTCAAAATGTTTCCACTTATTAAAAGATTTCCCGGCCGAACACAAATTCTAGCTCCTGGGAGAGCGTTTGTACAGAGAAAAAGCTCGTTGCTTTAGCAGTAACTCCTCTTCCTCCACCATGCTTGGTGCTTTGTGAAAATGCCTTTTGTCAGCTTCCTGCAGCTCTGGGCCTCAGTGAGTCACAGCCGATAATCACCCCTCTCGTAAAGCAGCAGGGTACCAGGAAGGCCAGTTCCTCCCTTTCTCTCCCACATATATATTTTGTGCACTGAGTATCAAAACAGCATTTTGCCACCCCTAGACCAAGCAGTACCCACCCCGCCACAAAATAATCTCCCTGTATAATGTTCAACAGCCTCAGCGAGTTCTTCCATTGTTCAACCTATAGCCTTCACGCCACTACATAAGCTTATTTCTTATATGCCCCTTAAGAAGGTCAGAACATATCATTCATTCATTCAATAAGTATTTACAGCATGCTTACTCTGTGCCAGGTATCGTGCTTTGTGGCAAGGATACAGATCTCTGACTTCATGGGGCTTACAGGTCAATGAGGGAGATAAGGATTAAACAAGTTATTGTATAAACTATTTCTCTGCAACGGTGATTAAGTACAACGGAAGAGACCACGTACACGGATGCCCAAAATGAGTTATTAATTGGGACCTGAGTGATGCAGGAGGGTCAGTGAAGGTACCCAAACAAACTGGCATTCCAGCTGAAATCTGAAGGATGAACTAGAAGGGAAAGGAGCGAGAGCATCTTAGAGTGGGAAGAGGCTGTGCAGGGGAGCTGGGGCTGGAGCGGCCAGGTACAGACCGAATGAAGAGGAAGAAGAGGGTGTGAGGCCTGGAGGCGGGGAGGATGCAGAGAGGCGGCAAGGCCAAGATCAGCCATGGTCTCCTAGGTCACCATAAATACTGTGGACTCAGTGCTAAGAAAAGGGGATGCCACTAAGGATTGTAAAGACACCAGCATGGTTTTTACTGAGAGGCATCACTCGGCACTCTGAGGATAATGAACTGAAGAAGGCAAAAGTTCAAGCAGGGAGACCGGTTTGAAGCTCTTCGGTAGACTGGGCAAGAAGTGAGAAAGCCCGGATTTGGATGATTCAGCAGAAATGGAAACAATTTTTTAAAATTAAGATCCACCTAGGAGGTAAAATGTGCGACATGTACAAGTAGAACTGGGACAGCGGGGGTACGAAGGGTCACTTGTGGTCTGGGCCTGAGTGACTAAAAAGATGTTGGTGCTTTTGCAGAAAGAGGGTGCGAGGGGGTAAGGAGCTAGTCGGCATGATTGGGGGACGTGGGGGTCCACAGCCCAGTATTGGGCCCGCTGCAGGCCGAGTCCGGGACGTCTGTGAGATCCTCACCGAGAGGTTCAGTGGCCAGTTGGATATATGAGGCACCTCATCATTAATAAACATCATTCTAAGTTAATAAACATCACTCTGAGCTACAGTAGGGTCCAACACTTTACATACTGTTAAGGCTTTTTTCTAGAAAAGGAGTGTGTTCCAAAACTCTACTGCTCAAAATGAAAGCCACATGGGGGCTAGATTCAAATTCGAGTTAAATAAATTAAAAAATTAGTTTCTCAGTGGTTCTAGCCACATTTCAAGAGCTCAGTGTGGCCAGTGACTACTTGTGTTGAACAACACAATGGACAGATCCAATATTGCAGAAAGTTCGAAGGAACAGCCCTGCCTGGTACGTCAGAGGACTTTCTACTTAACACCATTCAGCCCTGACTGTTCTTTTGGTGAGTGTTCAACTCTCACTGTAACAACACCAAGAAATAAAAGCCTACCATATATTGTGCCCTAGACAAAGCTTTGAGGTTGAAGACGAAGAGGATTTGGGAAAAGAAGGAATGACGGTCCCTGTTATTCAGAAATCTTTCAATCCATCATAACAAACAAACAAACGAAAACAGATGAAGACTGAATGCCAGGGGGAAGAGTAAATAAGAGGCACAGGAGTGCCTCACATTGTAAAAACACTATCAGATCAGTTGAGGAGACTAAAATCTGATGAAGTTAAGTGCCGTCGAGGCATGAAGTCTTTATTTCGATTTTGACAAAAGATTAGTAAATTTATAGCTAATATTTTACAATAAATGTAAGTGGAATATAATCTTTAAAAATTGTGAAACACTATGTTGTACACTTGTAACTTATATAATATTGTACATCCACCATATCTCAGTATAAGACAGAATGGGAAACAGACTCATGAAAAGGTTTCCTTAAAAAGAAGACAGTAACTCAAATGGGAAAACAGTTCACTCAGAAGGCTGTGTACACTTGGATGGCAGCCGTGTTCTTGTGAAGGAAAACAGAATCTGGGCTAAACTGTACAAGAAGCAGAGTAATGGAGAAAGAGTCCCTGAGTGGACAAGTGGCAGAACTACTAAAGAATCAACACAATTTGGAAGTGTTAACTGCACACTGACTTCCTTGGGCTAACTACTGGGGATACAACTAGTAATGGAGTCCTAGCCTTGCACTCAAGGGGATCTTAGTCTAAACAGCCATAACCACCAGATCGTCAGGATAAAAGATGGGTGATGAAACTGGGTTTTGGAAAATACATTCTTGCTCAATAAATACGTGAACTAAATACCATATTTGTAATATACAAGACATATATCTCACCCCAAAAAAGTGTACGTTCAAAAATGACTATACGGAGTTCCCTTCGTGGCTCAGTGGTAAACGAATCCAACAAGGAACCATGGGGTTGCAGGTTCGATCCCTGGCCTTGCTCAGTGGGTAACGGATCCGGCGTTGCCATGAGCTGTGGTGTAGGTTGCAGATGTGGCTCGGATCCCGCGTTGCTGTGGCTGTGGTGAAGGCCGGCAGCTACAGCTCCTGTTAGACCCCTAGCCTGGGAACCTCCATATGCCGCGGGTGTGGCTCTACATAAAGGCAAAAAGACAAAAAAAAAAAAAAAAAAAAACGACTATACCCCCCAGGTGCCTGAATCGTGGAGAGAAGCTCAAATAAAATGAACACCTCAGGCTCCCAGAATGAGAGGGGGCAGAGCAGACAGTCAAGGGCTTCATTCTGTGAGCAAGTCTTTTTACTGCCTTCCTTCTTTTTAACCAAAAATAACAAGCCCCAGGCTCCACGGCACAGTTTGAGTTACTCCTTTAATATTTTAGGTTCTTTAGATTTCTTAGTTAACGTAAGCTCTGCTTAAGAGTAAGTTCAAGGTTAATGTTAGACCCTTCATGAGGGAACATGGAAATGTGTCCTAGGGCTTCAGCCAGGGCTGAAACAAATTTTCTGGCTTTCGTGACTGATGACTGGGTTTCCAGCTTTGGGGAAGACCACACAGATTTGAAAGTGAAGTTTGTAACCATTATTAAGATATCACCTTTTAACGGTTGTTCTTTGTATTACAAAGTCATGACTTTCAACAAAATTCCACTTTCTACTAGAATTTGCTGACATTTCTGCTGATTGCTAGGTACCAGAACTTACTAAAATATTTATCTTTAAACATACACGAACATACTCAAATCCCTTTAGGAGTGTTATTTTTGCTGTATGCTTTGGATCAGTTTTTATTGAAATAACTGTCCGCTTGTACCATGGCTATCTTTACAGAAAAATGCGCAAATGTATCTTTTTTGATGCTGTTGGCTTTTTGAAGTATATTTGTTTCGCTGCATATATTGGGAGAATTTACTCACATTAATCATTTCCCTCTAAAGTTCTTATGTTTTATCGCCTGCCGTGAACACTGATGCCAGCGTATTTCTTTTTAGCTACATTTCTGAGGGTTATCAGGATATTGCTGCATATTCAGAATGGATGATTTTCTACAAGATTCTAATACATCATATGCCACGTTTACATGATAAAACATTTGCTCATAGCTCAAAATCACTTAAAATACGTGTGTAAAGAAAAATGCTTAATTTCCCAAATCATTTTCTTATAGAGCTGGAATATGTCTTGGACTCTTAGGTGATTTTTATGCTATTAAAACAGTACCTATCAAAACAGCAAAGCCTGAAAATACCAGCGCTACTCAGCATTAAAGGCATTCACAGGCACTGCTGGTAAGACCGGAAATTGACACCCTGCCTACAGGGCAGTGAGGAAAGGGTTAAGCACTGCGCATGCTAAAGCTTAAAAGTGTGAAAAACCTGTAACTTAGCGATTTTACATTCAAGAATCCATTCTGGTTATGACATTCATCTCAATGCAACTGATAACTGCCAAAAATGGAATAATATAATTGTTAATAATAGGAAGCTAATAAAATAAATTATGGCATAGCCACATAACGGAATTCTATGTAGCCATTAAAAAAGGTTGTTAGAAATGAATCTGATGACATAAAAGTGGTCCTGATACAATCGTACCTCTGGAATAATAGCATTTGTTTTCAATGTCGTGTGTGTGTAGAAAAAATTTGGAAGAATGTGTTATTAACAATCGTTTCTCTTGAGGGGACTTTTTTCTTATACTCTTGTCTGAATGTTCTAATTCTTATATAATACACATGTATTACAATTACAGTTTTTTGTGTGTGTGTGTGGCCACACCTGCAGCATATGGACGTTCTCAGGCTGGGGTCGATTTGGAGCTGCAGCTGCCTGCCTGCACCACAGCTGCCTGCCTGCACCACAGCCACAGCAACACAGGAGCCGAGCCGCATCTGCGACCTACACCACAGCTTGCAGCAACGCGGGATCCTTAACCCACTGAGCCACAACGGAACTCCTAATTTTAGAGTTAAAATATTTGTTTCAAAGAAATAGCCACAGAAGCCTCTTTTTGGCTGCCCGACCTCTGGGCACACGTGCTCTGAAGAAATCTAGCGAGGGTGAGCGTGATGAGCGGCTGCCTTCCCTTCCAGACCCAGCGCTCCGAGCTTGGCTGTCCCCACCGCAGAAGCGAGGGCCCCGCTTACCAAGCTGTCCCGGACGGATGGTTTCTGCACAAGCCTCCGGACCCCGCTCTCCACGGTGACCCCCAGCCAGCTGAGCGCTGCCCAGCACCAGAGGTAGTCGTTCCCACCATGCCAGTAGCTCACGAACGCAAAGGTCACTGCCGTGGAAAACAGTGTCCCCAGCAGGCCGTGCTGGGAGCCGCCCGCTGGAACGTACACGTACCTAGAGAAAGAGAAAGAAGAGGCTGTGAGGCGCCACGCGGAGCGCTGTCCCTCCACGTCGCCTGCTCCCGGGCCTGAGTCTTCTCCTGGCCACGTGCAGACCCTCCCTGACCTCCCAGGAGCTCTCCTTCGCACAAGCAGAGGGCAGATGCCCAAGCCTCGGCTCTAAGGGCTTTGGGTTAAATGAACACACATGCTAAAGGGCGCTCATTACCGGAGCAAAGCAGCACGTAGGGGAGGCAGGCCGTGGAGCCACGAAGCCAGAGTTTCTAAAATGGATGAACCCACCCCTAGAAGCCCAGTCGCAGAATGGCAATTAAGCTTCCAGTTATGCGGGGACACCAGCCTCCAAGGCAGGTATGTATTTTACAGCTCACACTGTTAAGTTTATGGTAAAAGCAGGATTGAGGCACACTTGCTGAATTCAGGCCCCTACGTGGCAGGAGCTGGGGCACAAGAGGGGGTGCCAGGGCCGGTCCCTGCAGCTTCCAGGCGAATTGCCCAGAAGCGGCAGTGAACCCGCAAGTCAAGAGGAGAGCTCTGCGCACAGCCTCCCGTCGGATACGCTCTCTACCGCAGAGACAGCTGATGACACACAAGCAGAACCCAGCCCTTCAATCACTCTTTGCCTCCCAGAGTTGGACCAAACTCCCGTCTAGGGTGTCAGGTTTTGCAGAGCTGCAAGCACACCCTCCTCAGCTCGGGCTTTCTCAAAAGCCCACAGTCCTTTGTTTATTGTTGGTCAGTGCTTCTTCCTCCAGGATGGAAAAGGAAATCACTGTCTCCTGAATATTCGCTCCATCCCAGCATCCCAGGCACAGCACAGGACACTGTATATGTATCACTTGGCTTGACTCTTCGAAACACCATATGGTTTACACCTGCTGTTCTGGCAGGCCAAGTCCTTGACAAGTTGTCCTGTGTGTGTGTGTGTGTGTGTGTTTACACACGTACATACACATATATATACATATACATATATAAATATAAATATATATATATATATGCCACACCCACAGCATTCAGAAGTTCAGAAGTTCCCAGGGTCAAGGACTGAACCTGTGCCACAGCAGTGACCTAAGCCGCAGCAGTGAAAATACCAGATTTTTAACCCACTAGGCCACCAGGGAACTCTCTGTTTCTATATTAGTTAATATATTGTCAGAAATGTTATTTTGAGAATCATGTTTGAATAGAACAATTTCATAGGTAGGCAACAATACACAAAATAAAAACCATTTCCAGAGTTCCCGTTGTGGCTCAGCAGTAACAAACATGACTAGTATCCAGGAGGATGCTGGTATGATTCCTGGCCTTGCTCAGTGGATTAAGGATCCAGCATTGCTATGTCTGTGGTGTAGGCCGGCAGCTGCAGCTGATTCATCCCCTGGCCTGGGAACTTCCATATGCCTCAGGTGGGCCCTAAAAAAAAAAGAAAAAAAAAATACTTCTAAAGACTGTGTGACTCTAAGTAGTTTTAAATGTCCTCCTTTATTCTAAAATGTGCTCCAGTTTAGATGGTAAATTATACTATCAGCTTAGATAGCCCCACTTTTTTTTTTTTTTTGGCCACACCCTTGGCATACAGAAGTTCCCAGGCCCGGGATCAAACCTGAGCCACAGCAGCAACCACGTCAGATCATTAACCCACTGCACCTCAAGCAAACTCCACAGATAGCCCCATTTTCCAGGCGAGAACACTGAGGCTGGGAAGTTAACCTGAACTGGGAAGAGCCTAGATGCACGTGATGCAAGTCTGCGTCTACGGCACCAGAGTTAATGCTTTCCATTACTCCTCTGCCTTTATTTTGAAAGCCCTCCTGCCTCACCCCTCAGTCTGAAACAACCCAGAAAGCGCGTGAGAATGTAGACATTTCAGAAATGAGTGAAGCAAGGAAAATACTTTCTCTTGTGCAAAAACAAGACCGCACTGACGATGGAGTTCGCTAATCCGCGGCAAGCACTCTCTACAGATCAAGGCATCCTCCGCTTTGCTGTCAAGCATTTATTCCGGCCTCCAGGCCGACCCTGGCGTTATGAGAAACACGGAGACATAGGACAGTGTTCCTGCCCAAAGGACAGATCTAGCCGGCTGTGAGACAACAGCAAAAAAGTCCTGTCATTAAGCTGACGTGGGACTTGCTTGCTCTACGATACGGCACGAAGTAGACCCGGCACGAAGTAGACCTCAAGGGCTGAAGAGTGTGGAGGAGGAGAAGGTTGAGTGGAGGCCAGTGGGATATGGGAGGCTTAATGGTAAAGGTCCCCACGTTGGCAGGGCCTCAAGGATGAGTTTTGTTTAGCAAAAGGGGAGGAGGCTGGGTGCTGCATCATGGACCAGGAAGGGCTGGGCAATGAGCCAGAAAATCCGGACAGCCCCGGCCGCGGCGTTTTACTTGGCGTTCTGCTGCCCCCTAGAGGCTGCTCGGTGATTGGCGTAGAAAACTCCGCAGAGGCCAAGAGGGACCACAACTCCCTACAGCCTCAGGCTGCACGAAGGTAATCCCTGCCCCATCATGGCACTTGTGAGGCCAGACTTCACTTTATACAGTCGTTTTGGTGCCTAAGAAGGTTGCACGTGGGAAAACAATGGGGTGGTTAAACCGACTGCAAAAGGCTAAGGAATGACTGCTGCTTACAGAGACTTGGCAGATAATCATTTTATAAAACAAGTTAATTGCAACCCCAATACTCTTCTCACCAATGTGTGCTTCATGTTGAGATGTTTATTGTATTGTGCGATATTCAAGTGAACTGTGCTGTATACGTCAGAAAACCCAGGATAAAATAAAAGTCTCCCAATTGTCCACGCCAATGGTCCTTAATATTGAATTCAACTCCAAAAAGAACACATTTTCAAGCATGTGACAAGGAAGCCTCTAGCCTCATAATTACATACGCGGCTATTTTAGGCATCTCTTGGCATCGTGGCTTTGTTACTTTGCCTTCAAAAGTGACAGCCGACAAAAATCTCTGAGAATTCCTTTTATTCCAGAAACTCATATATAGCGGGTCTCCAGGGACATGAGGCTGCTCGCTTTCAAACAGAAGAGGGTATGGTGTTCAGACCGGAAGACAAAAATCCCTTCTTCGCTCTTAATTTCTAGACAGCAGTAGGTACAGCAAGAAGAAGAGCGAACATGTTTTCTTTTACAGATTCTCCCAGGCTTGTGTCGGTTCCATGATTAGTAAAAACAGAAATACGTCTCCCTTTGAGAAAAGCATGACCCTGTCTACCGAGATCCACCACACGCTAAAGCTGATTTCCCAGTGGAAGAAAGCATTCAGCACCACCATCTCAGCAGAGCAAAAATAAAAAAGATTTTTCCCTATCAGTGGCTGTGTGAGCCAGGATCTGCACAAGGCCTGCCCCCGCCAACCTGGTTTCGTGGGGTCACTGCTTACTGGGAACGTTGCTTCAGGTAATTACCATGCATCCAAATTGCCTTCTTCATTTGAAACCATCTCACACAGGAGTTCCTGCCGTGGCTCAGCGGTAATGAACCCTACTAGCATACATGAGGATGTGGGTTTGATCCCTGGCCTCGCTCGGTGGGTTAAGGATCTGGCGTTGCTGTGAGCTGTGGTGTAGGATGCAGATGCGGCTCAGATCCCACGTTGCCATGGCTGTGGTGTAGGCTGGCAGATACAGTTCCGATTCAACCCCTAGCCTGAGAACTTCCATATGCCACAGGTGGGGCCCTAAAATGAATGAATGAATGAATGAATAAATAAATAAAAATAAAAATAAAAAAGCGAAAAATAAAACCATCCCCCAGAACCAATGCAACATGGCAACACTCCAACTCAGGAGGAGGGACCTCTGCTTTATGTATGCTGTCTCTAATCATTAAAACAACTTTACAAGGAACTAATGGTCAAGCCAATTTTTCATGAGAGAAGTAGAATCCAAATCTAGAATTTTCTAGTTTCAGAGTCCCCAGACCTGTCTTCTATGAAGCCATTTATTGCAATGGGTGCATTTCTTGGTGATATGTTCCTCGTCTTCAACCAAATCTTCAAAGCCATCTCTGCAGAAACATCCACCGGTATTTTACTAGCTGAAGAAAAATCCTCTGTAGGGAAAGAGTCTTGTGAAGGAACCATCTTGTCAAATTTCTAAAACAGGCAATTTTATCCAATTTTTTTTTAATGGCCATACCTGTAGCATATGGAAGTTCTCAGGCTAGGGGTCAAATGGCAAGTGCGGCTGCCAGCCTACACCACAGCCACAGCAAGGCAGGATCCGAGCCATATCTGTGACTTACACCACAGCTCATGGCCATACCAGATCCTTAACGCACTGAGCAAGGGCCAAGGATCAAACCCGCCTTCTCCTGGATACCAGTTGGGCTTTTAACCCACTGAGCCACAACAGGAACTCCTAAACTGTAAAACTGTTTTAGGCGGTTTGAGATATGCGATGTATGTGTATGCGTGCCTGTGTTATTGTATAGTTACTAGGCAACAGCACCTAAATGCCTAATAACAATTTTTATTTATTTTTCATAGTCTTCAATAGCTTTTACATTTGTGATAAACTGTCACCACTTCACAGACTTATTATGAGCAATTAGGAAACAAGGAAGGATTATAAGGACCTACCCACCCCGGTTAGTGGGCCGACTTCAGAAGACCTTGTTCCTAAAGATACCCAAGGAGCCTAAAGTCTCATCAGACTTTACAACCCTACTTCCTCTGTTAAAGTCAAAACCAGGTGGACCCAAAGCTCTAGACCTACTCCAACCCCGAGAGACTTCAGAAATCACAAGTGCCAGCCTTTTAAAGACCAGAGGCTTTAACAGCTGGGAAGGGCAAGACTTCTGGCTGCATTTCATTGGTGGTAAGGTGACCCCGCCTGGACTCTGAGACCAGGTCTCGCTTAGAATTCTTGCAGAGGCGGCCATTCTTCTCTAAACCCGGCTCTCACGGGCAGCGGCTCCTGGGAGCCAGTCCTGGCTCTGGCTTTGGCCTTGGCTCACACTTGAATTCTTTTTCTCACAGCTCAGTGGTGAGCCAACGGTCAAAGTCTCACCGTCTAGGTAGTGGACAAAGGCCCGGCGTGCAGCTCTCAGGAAGGACGATTTATACCTCCCTAAGTTTTCAAAAGAAGATGCACACAGAAAATAGTTTACTTCTCATATTTTCCTGCACAGTACAGATCAAAACAGAATTTTAATAAGCAAAAACTAGCACTTAGTTAGTGAGTAAATGCAGACCTCATCATATCCAGAAGGCTAAGACAGGTCCACTTTCGAAGCAGAGGGCATATTTGAGTTGGGCTGCTTCTCAGCTCTTTTACTGAGAGAGGCTGGCTGAAAGTTTCATATGCAACTTTGAACAATTACCTATTAAAAATGCTGTGTCCTATTTGGCAACAGAACATTGCGGAATTTATAAAATAGAGATTAAACTCAGGCTATATTCAGTCTACATTTAAACTTCTAGGTTCACATAATTAGATGCCAACATTTTAAAAATTAATCTTTTTAATTCCACAAAGCCAGAAGTTCAGTGGGTTGAAGCGCTGTGCTGATGAATCCAAGCCTGTAACTTACATCCTAGAAAAAGGTTCAACTTTGCTTTTGTGGCAGGAAGGGGCACCCCTTTTGGGGCCTGAAAGAAGGCTCTTATCTGGCACTCAGAAATGAATTGTCCGAAGAGACATACATGCTGATGAAGCAAAAGACTTTACTGGGAGAGTTCCCACTGTGGCTCGGTGGCGGCAGATCCAACTAGTATACGTAAGGATGAGGGTTCGATCCCTAACCTCGATCAGTGGGTTAAGGATCTGGCGTTGCCGTGAGCTGTGGTGTAGGTTGCAGACATGGCTTGGGTCTGATATTGCCATGGCTGTGGCATGGACCAGTGGCTACAGCTCCAATTTGACCCCTAGCCTGGGAACTTCCATTTGTCGTGGGTGTGGCCCTAAAAGACAAAAAGAAAAATGCAAAGACTTTATTGGGAAGGGGCGCCAAGGTAGAAAGCAGGAGGCTCAAAGAACCCAGGAGAATTGCTCTGCCACGTGGCTCACGGTCTCGGGTTTTATGGGAATGGAGTTAGTTTCCAGGTTGTCTCTGGTCAGTCCTCCTGCTTGACCCATATTTGGCCCGATTCAAGTGGTGCAACGGGCATCTCTCAGCCAAGGGGGATTCCAGCACTAAGGATTCGGAGAGGCCGGCAGGACATATTATGGACTGGTATCTCTTTCCTGCTTTGGGCCCTTCCCAAATTCTCCTAGTTTTCGGTGGCACCACCAGGTTCTTTGTTGGCACTTTCGGCTGTGAGATGACTCATGCAAGGCCTGGCCAAGGCAGGCATTTTTGGTCAGTGGTTCCCTGACACCTTCGTAGACCAAAATCCAAACGCTAGCTCCCCAAAAGCTCTGTCTTCCTCACTACAGAAGAGGCTGCAAGAGCATGAATGGCTCAGCCCAGCTGTCATTACCACTAGAATACGCTCAAGGAGCAGCAGCAAATCACGGGACAAGAAAGAAGGCAATAACTGGGAGCTGGAGACACGGCCTTGGTCCTGCTCTGCCACTTACCAATCTCTGCAACTCTGACCTTGTCAATCAAGCCAGCTCAGCTTAGGTGTGTAACTGAGCACATACTGAGAGGGCTAAAATCTCCTCTGGGTGGGAGCTGTTGATACAACACACGGATAAGGAGTTTGGAGGTTTTAATACCCCGTGTAACTGCTTGAGTACTTACTAACAATGGGCCAGCAGCAGCGCTCTTGCACTGGGGGGGGGGGGGGGGGGGGGGGGGGGGGACAGGGAAGGACAGGATGCATTATCATAATGATTAGCATCCCTATATCTTCCTTAAGTATTTGAAGGCACCAAGACCTCCAGGCTGCTTGCTTGGGGATATTCTTCACTTAAAAACCATTAGCCTTAAACATTCCACCAGCAGAACCAGGCTCCTTAGTGCTAAGGGGTCAAAGCTATAAAGGAGGAAAAACGTTTCTCCTGCTTCCATTGGTCTGATAACGGCAGTGACACAAGGCACACTAAGAGGAGAAAAACAAATTGAATTACATGCAAGGGGGAGTTCACAAAGGCAGTAAGGCCCAAGGGCAAGGGTGTCAGCGGAGGCTCACACGCCCTCCTGAGCTAAGGAACGGGGCGGGGGTCTGGGCCTCCAAGTGGAGGAGGGCAAGTCGCGGGATGACGAGAAGAGCAGATATTTGGCAACTAGAAGTCTGCCCTGCCATACAGACAGGTCTTTCAGATAAAAATGTCATCTCTGGTAATAGCTATTTTTCTGGCATGGGCTTCCAACCAAATTCTTTTAGATGGTTAAGTTAGAGGGAAAAGTTTTTGAGACCGCTGAATCTTTTTCTCTTTTTTCTTTTTCTGCTGCACCCGTGGCATATGGAGGTTCCCAGGCTAGGGGATGGATCGGAGCTGCAGCTGCTGACCTACACCACAGCCACAGCCACGCCGGATCTGAGCCACATCTGCAAGCAACACCAGATCTTTAACCTGCTGAGGGAGGCCAGGGATCAAACCCACATCATCACAGAGACTATGTTGGGGCCGTAACCCACTGAGCCACAACAGGAGCTCCCTCTGCTGGACCTTGATTTCCTTTAGCTCAAAATAATCCACATACCAAAGTGGCATCTTTTTAGGGTGGTTTATTCTGCTCCTCTTCAAAGCCATGGTGGATTCAACACCCAAGAGGACCTGATGACAGCCAGGTGTTTTCCAAACATCTGCTATCAGCTACAGAAGGGCCTGTAGAGACCTTGAGGGCTGGTCAGGGTACAGCAGCCTCTACCACAACTTGGCCCATTAGCCAATATCTTACCTTCGAATCACCATAGCCCTTCCACTCAGGTCCCTTCTTATCTACAGAGTACAAGAGTCACCTGACCAAGTCCTTTCCTTATAATGGGGGGCTGCTGGGAGGGCCAGAAAGCACTTGTACAAGTTTACTCATTCAGCCCATTTAAAGCAGCCTAATAATGTTCCAGAAGGTTAGTGTGGGGGTGATGTATGAGCCTCTGCAGTATCACCATCTTTTTTTTTTTTTTTAATCTTTTTCCCCTCCACCCGCGGCATATGGAGGTTTCCAGGCCAGGGGTCGAATCGGAGCTGAAGCTGCCGGCCTACACCACAGCAACAAGGAACCCGAGCCGTGCCTGCAGCCTACACCACAGCTCACAGCAAGGCTGGATCCTTAACCCACTGAGCGAGGCCAAGGACTGAACCTGCATCCTCATGGATACCAGTCGGGTTCGTTAACCGCTGAGCACGACAGGAACTCCAAGCGGTATTACAATCTTTACGCTTCCAGATGGAAAAAAAAAAACACAAACAAATCTTTAAGACGCCAGGCTTCAAAACCCACCTCCAGTCCCAAAGGAGGGATAGGAGGGGCCGGGGGAGGCGGGCACAGGAAGGGGTGCACTACTTCCCTCCACGGGGCTGCCAACCCACTTCTGCTCGCGAGCACACACGGAAGCCTCACCCATCCCCAGGGTTCCCAGGCCCACATCTACTTGGGGTTATAAATAAACACCATATAAAAAAGATTCTTCGGAGGTTTGAGCAAAGGAGACAAAAGCAGGAGTTTGTGCTCCTCAGTGCTGTACAGTCACTAATAAAAAGGTCCTCCAAGCCTCAGTTTAATAACCACCAAGATTTCCTGGCTGCCTGCCTGTCTTCCCATCTTCCTCTCAAGAGGATGCTGAAAGCATCTTTAATCTGCCCTAGGCCGGACCAACCGGGGGATGGTATAAGACGCCAGACAAAGACGGGGCAAACTCAGGTGACTCCCTGCTCCCAGCAGGCTCCCCAGTCTTTGCTCCATCACCAGATTCCCAAACCCAGCATCAAAATTACCCTCGTCCGGAACATATTATCTCCTCTTATGAGCAACTGTATCATTTTTCCTGCGTGCTCCCTTTTGATCTCTGTCTCTCACCTCCATCCTATTCAGCGCCACCCCTGCTGGTACTAATCTTCTCACTCATTTATCACGGCTGTTAGGAAAATGTTGACTATAAAATGAACGCGTGCAACTAAAAAATGACTGTGCCGGAGCAATGCCTTGGGGCTCTCCGGAAGAACGTGCTCTGAAACAAGAGTAGTAAAGAAACGCCTGCCTGGATGCTGAAGCATTTCATTCTCCATCTGGGTCTGTGGGGCAAGGACACCAAGACAGCCAGGTTGGCCAGGGCCCCACAGAGGCTGGACAGGTGTACACTCTGCGCTCCCATGGTGACACAGTAGCTCATGTGATAAAAGTCCAGCGGGTGGGGCTTTCAGGCAAAACCAAAAAACGAACCAATGAGGCAAACAAAGGCGAATTCTTTGTCCTCAGGAAGCATCCGGTCTGACTTTGTCCTTACCCCAGGGGCTCTGCTTAGAGTGGATTCCCGCTGTGTTAGGACCTAAATTAAAACCCTTCAGCCTGGCTTTTTTTGAATTTAATTCTCTTGGAGTATCCTGGATTTACAATGTGGTATTAGTTTCAGGTATACAGCAAAGTGAATCAGTCAAACATATAAAAATATCCATCCTTTTTTCCCACAGAAAAACTATTGAGCAGATTTTTCTGTGCTATACAGTAGGTCCTCATTAATCACCTAACTTACACAACAGTGTGTCTGTGTTACTCTCACCCTCTGAATTCTCCCCTACCCCCGACAGTTTCACGTATGGTAATCGTAAGATTGGTTTTGAAATCTGGGTTTGTTTCTGTTTTTTAAATAAGTTCTTTTGTTATCATTTTTATTAGATCCCACACATAAATGATACCATAGGATATCTGTCTTTCTCTGACTGACTTCACTTAGTACGATAATCTCCATCCACGTTGCTGCAAATGGCATCATTTCATTCTTTTTTTTTTTTTTTCTCAGCCCGGTGCTCCCTCCTACAGCACCGATTCCATCTTGTGAGTCTCCAAAATAGATTTTTTTATTCCAACGAATGGACTTCATTCTCAGACGAGTCCAGGCCCCACAATCACACAAGCCCATCCCCCATCATGCAGGGCCCCCCTCCCCCCAGCTGTCCTTTCCACCACTTGATCTTCAAAATGGGTTCAGCACCCACTTCAAGGAAAATTTCCCCAGCTGATCCCACTCAATGCTGGGGTCTGTTGATTCTTTATCTCTTCAGAACGTGTGTGTTCCCCTCAGGGCTGAGTTATATCCTCAGACCTGCTGGCACCGCTGAGCCACTTCGTCTGGTCTCAGGATCCACGGGACGCCCCACCTCGTGTCAAGATGCGGATCAGACGATCACAACATTTCTCTTTTTATTTCCCGCAGAGTCCGCCTTACCCACCGAACTCAGGGGGCTACTCGATAAGCCCCTACCTGCTGCCTTCTCCCCCGTGCTCGTCCTCGTCCTCCTCCTTCCTCCGACTCATTCATTCACTCCCTTCCTCCCTGCCTTGTCACTCTCTGTAAACAAGAGCGGATTCTCGCTGCAAAGAGTGGCCTCGTGAGTAAATGTCACTGTTCACGTCTGCCGCTGCCACGTTCTTCTCTAAAGGGCTGTGGGCTTTGGAGGGTGATATTTACAAAGCCAGACTAAATCACGGGTGCCAACCAGAGGTGCCCCTAAGTGAGGGGTCAGCCGGCAGGGACTGGGCGATGGGGCAGATTCCGACTCCAACTTCCCCGGGAAGCTGCCAGGATTGCCCAAAAGAAAAGGGAGATTTAACCAAAAAGCAGAACTTCAGTGTTAAATGTTTTTCAAATGAAAGCACCCAAATCGGAAGGTTTAAGATTTTTTGATATTGACTTTATAAAAGCCTCAAATGAAACCAGGGACACGCCCATCAGTATAAGATGCACGTGACGGGAGGCCGTTCATGAGGCCAAGGGGACTATGGCTTTGGCCCTTTGCTGGATGGCTTGGCTTAACTGTTCTGACAAAATCTCTTCCTCTGCCATGAATGTCACTGCCAACCCCAATGAGTATTTTAGCCACAAGAAAAGTCGTGAGGGGCCAGGACCATTGTTGGAGGCAAACGAATGAATGCGCACACGCACACACACTCATACATACACACTGTCTGAGAACACAAAGGAGAGTGGAATGTGAAGGGTGAGTCAAGGTCACAGATTTCAGTGCTGGTCTATTTTCTGAACCTTGGTTTACAACTGGTAAAAGTTCAAAGACTAGGGGACACGGCAGGGTGAGGTCTACAGAGTTCGTACCATTTAGAACATACGCATGAATGTTCTTAAAGAATTATAACGAATCACCACAGTATGCCGTCTTGCTACCGGCCCCTGCTAAAACAGAGAAATCTGTCTGCTCTAACGGATTTTCAGGACACAGAGTTCCTAAAACGATGGCTTACGTTCCCAAATTCTCCATTTCCCCACCTTTCTGATGCCGTGAGGCCAATTTACGAATTAACACAAAATGCCCAAGAAGAAGGTTAGCTAAAGGAAGCCTGCAGTGAGCCTTGACTCAAGGTGACAAATCCTTTCCTAATCGCAAATTTCCACCCCAGCCCCATTTATCTGCCTTGTCATTTCAGACGTATGTACCATGGGCTTTCTGAAACAGTAACATCTGCATCGGAGGTGCAGCACTGAGTGCCGCTGATTTTGACGCATGTTAAAGAGTAAGAGCCACTGGTGATAACAATGTCCCTCTGCAGTGACCGTAGATAGGGTTCAATGCCCAGACAGGGAGAAAAATGGGAGAAAATGCCAGCAGGTGTCACACAGGCAACCCCTTTCAAAACACTGCCATTCAAGACTGTTTTCAGGAGGAAGAAAAATAAAGGTGTCGGGGCCAAAGTGATATTCAGAAATTAACCTAAGAGCAACGGTTGCTGGTTGTAATAAAGAGGCTGCTCCCTCTCTGGGCCGCAATCAGCACTCTGACAAAGCACCTTTGACAGAACGCTTTCAACTGCCTCTCGTTTATCATAATTACGACCCACAATCCCTACCAGACATGGTGCCTCTGATGGCTGGGCACTGGAAGGGAACACTGACAATGCTTCGGTCTGGGCATGAATGACAATCAACCTGCAGCAGCATCCAGCCAAACCACACCGGTGCACAACCTACAGACGCAAAGCCAGCCCATTATCCTGTGCCCGGGAAAACAATGCCCCAGTAAGCGCTTTCCCCTCAATGCGGTGAGAGCCGCGCGGAAGACGCTGCTTATTCGAAAGATGCTGCGGTAATTGAATCAACTCTGGAGTGCACGCTGAGAGATGATTAATATTTTAAGAGCTGGCGTTTTTACAGAGACAGCCTAAGGGTGACATTCAACGTGTGTCACAAAAGGCAGGGTCTTCTAGAGATTAAAAATGCTACCACTCGTGCAATAAAATCATAAGAAATTCCAAGACGTCAGCAGTGGAGCTGGATATTGACATGGTGATTCATGTTGGGGAGCAGTCATTTCCCAGCGGTTGGAGAAAGCAGCAGACCACGGGAATGGGATTTTGCTCCCCAAGCGCCCTCTCAGGTGGGGTCAAGATGAAGAAGTGGTACGGGCTGAGAGCACTATGCTTGATCTGCCTTGTCCCTGAGAAAGGCGGGCAGAGAGGATGATGGGTAACCAGGTGCTCTCCAGGTACCTGCGACTGACGTAGCTGCAGAGAGAAGCCAGGTCTTTACGCTGCCGAGAGGCAGCTGGGGTTCAATAAAGAGGTGCTCTTGCCAGCTCTGCCCTCCCACCTGTTATGATTGTGAGGTTTTCTTCCCAAGCAACTTCCATATCATGGAAACCACATAATGGGTGCATTTTTCTTTAAGAGGGTCAATATAATCATTTTCTAGAAAGCATCATTATCCGTACTAAGGTTTTCATATGAAGAACACAGTGTCTCTGTAGCTTTAAAGACGACTGTGAAATAAAACTGTTTCACCTGCTGGAAAATGACAATGACAACGATGACAATAACAGCGGCTGGTGAAAATGCAGCGCAGGGGCAGCTCCCAAGCAAAGGCGTTCATCCCGCAGAGACCAAGGGACAAGGACGTCCTCTCGGAGCCCCTGCCTGCGTGTAGGGTCTCACTGGCCCGGCTACAAGCACGGATGTAAATCTAAGGCCCAGGACCTGGTCCAGCAGGTCTGCACCTCCAAGGCCAGCAGCCCTCCTGGGGAGGAAGAAGAGGGCATGGAGGAGACGCGGGCTACCTGGGTTCTGTGCCCAAAGACCGGTGGAGGGCAGGACGCAGCTGACTCTCGGTTTACTACCTTTGCCTTAGGAGGCACCGATGAGGAAGTCTGTTTTGAGAGTGCAATCAATTCCATGGCCAAGTCTGGGAGATCGGGAGCTGCCTTCAAAAACATTCCCTCTTCTCCTTTCCCAGGAGAGAGGGAGGCTGTCCATGGTGCAGCCTCAAGTGAGGCTGTGGGCTTTGAACACTGGAAAGAACCATTCAGGGAGATGCTGGAAGGGGCCAGATGGAGGGGCAACCAACCTGTCCTTCAGACGTCATTGGTGGAGCCAACATTCCCAGCCCCTCTGGTTGTCATCATGTCTGTGACCATTTTCTGCTGTGTCATGGTCACGCCTGGACCCCTCAGGCCTCACACGGGACCTGAGGGCACTGCCTTAAGCGAGCTCTTCTGGGAGCCCCAGGACTGCAGTTCTCAGCCACTTCAGTTCTGAGCTTTCTAGCTTCTCAGTGACAAGTTTGCTGGGAGAGTGGACATCTCCCCGTTTCACTATGTGTCAAGCGTGGCTCCCAGCTCGCATTGGCCAAGAGGTCCCCCCTTGGCCCCTTCTGTGACGGACCCCCCCTCAGCAGACAGCCCTGGGGGTGGGTCTACGGCGTGTCCTCCTCCTGGGAGGCGGTGTGGCCACCTCTGGTGCAGCTGCGGGATCCGCAGGGCTCTCTCCAGCACCTCCCGTCCTCTCAGGGGCTGCCCTGCACAGTGACCTGTGCCCAACGCCTGTCCTGAAGGGGGCTCGCATCAGGGTCTCTACTGGGCCTCTCAGGGCCGCACAGCTCTTTGGAGGACCCTGGTCCAAAGTCCCCTGGGGAGTAAGCTGCCTCGTGGCGTCACGCTCTGAGCAGGACACAGGACTGTGCAAAGGAAATGCCACCCTTTAAGGGCCCAGGTTCCCAGAAACAAAGCATACGGCATTCTCGTGGAGACTGCGTTGCACCTGTATAGGCTGATGTCATGTACCTCCACGCTGACTGCCCACTAGACTCGAACCAATGGGATCTTTGCCCCCGAATCACACATGTGTGTATTTGTGTTTGTGAAAGCGATGTGCCTATAAAAATATGCTGAGTACCTGCTGTGGTCTAGGCGTCGCGATAGACACTGAGATGGTAAAAAGAAGAATAGAAGCATCCTGCTGCCTGAACTGGCCAATTTAGACACAGACATCCAGAGGTACAGCTGCAAACGGCACATCGAAGCAGAAAGAAATACACGCAGCCTAGAGATGTAAACGGCACGCACGCACTGGGAGTGCGAGGTTCAAGGAGGTCTTGGGGCTGCAATGGCCCCCCCGCCGAGGACTTGGAGCGAAGGCCAACCTGAGACAGAGACAGGAGGTACTGCAGAGAGAAGGCAAGGCCTCTATTTTGCCTTATTTACTAGTCACCATCAACTTCAAACTAGCCCTAACAATGCTGCTGATCTCCCCCCAAAGCCAGGGTCAGGGGAAAATGTTTATCTTGGCCTTCTTAAATCTCCCAGGGGAAAAAAAAAAATCTTAAAAAGTTGACAAATTTTGGGGAGTTCCCATCATGGCTCAGTGGTTAACCAACCCAGCTACGATCCATGAGGATGCAGGTGTGATTCCAGGCCTCGCTCAGTGGGTTAAGGATCTGGCGTTGCCGTGAGCTGTGGTGTAGGCCACCCACAAGGTTCGGATCTGATGCTGCTGTGCCTGTGGTGTAGACCGGCGGCTACAGCTCTGAGGCGACTCCTAGCCTGGGAGCCTCCACATGACATGGGTGCGGCCCTAATAAGACAAGAGGCAAAAAAAAAATAAATAAATAAAAAAATTTTTTTAAAAACATAATCTTACATTTCAGTTGGGAAAATCTCAATGGCAGGCTCCAGAGAGACATCTGGGCACGTGACACAAAGTGACGCTTCCTTCACGCGTTACCTGAGACCCAGGGACCCCTCGATGTCACATCTGGAAGCGGCCCGGGCATGCGCCTGGCCGGGCAGGCAGCACCCGGGAACATGCCAGGCCCATCTCCACCTCCAAACCCTGACGCGCTGTGACCCCAGCAGGACCACAGAGCGTCCATCCAGGAGGTACATTTATAATCCGCATTCAGCTCACCGACAGGATTGCACAGGACGATCGAAGACGGCAAATGGGTTGGAAGGAAGCGAAAACTAATGTAAAACAAATGATTACTGTACGAAGAGCATATACATGATAATATGCTAGGGTTCGGTTATCCATGATCATCAAAGAAGGAATTTCCACTGAATTAAATATTTTTCTTTTTCTTAAACATTCTTTTCTTCAATCATTTTTATTTATTTATTTTTTGGCTGCACCTGCGGCAGGTGGAAATTCCCCAGCCAGGGATCAAACTGACACCATCTCTGCTATCCAAGCCACAGCAGTGACAACGCTGGATCCTTAACCTGCTGTGCCACCAAGGAATTCTTTTCCTTTTTCTTTCTTTCTTTCTTTCTTTTTTTTTTTTTTTTTGTATTTTTAGGGCCGCACCCGCGGCATATAAAGGTTCCCAGGCAAGGGGTTGAATGGGAGCTGTAGCTGCAGGTCTTTATCGCAGCCACAGCAACGCAGGATCCACATTGCATTTGTAACCTACACTGCAGTGGATCCTTAATCCACTGAGCGACGCCAGGGATTGAACCTGCATCCTCATGGAGACAATGTTGGGTCCTAAACCTGCTGAGCCACAATGGAAACTCCTCTTCTGGATTCTAATTCCACCTTCACTTACTAGTTAGGGGTCTCTGAGTCTCAGGGTGCTGATGGGTACAGCGGAGGTAACAGAACCCCCCCAACACCTGCAGAGATGTCCTGAAGATTAACTGGGCTGTCAAATGTAAGGACCTCAGAACAGTGCTGGGCACCTTGCAAGCACCCAACACACGTGAGACATCAGCTGTGACAAGGACGCCGATAAAAAGGAAAGCACGGAAGCCTAGTCCTCTCTCCAAAGCATGAGTGTCCTCACATCCAGAGCAACTTCAGAATTCTCTACCCACCCTCACCTCTTCACCCTCGGTGATCGGATTAAAAAGAACTTCCACAAAGCCCTAGAATTTTTTTTTACCACCGTTACATTCTTTCATAATCTCAGTAAGTAGGAGTCCCAAATGTCAACCATTCAGATTAGAAAAATACACATTATTCCCAATAACCTAATTAGTGTTTATTTGATCTGTATGGCTAGTATATTTTACACTAAAGGGTGTTAAATAGCAGCAAATTCCCAATCTCCTAAGAGTTCAACAGCTACCTGAAATTGAACTGGGTTATTGTATGATATTTATGGGCTGTAATCCTGTAATTAAGCCTTCATTAGTCCTTGCAATGCCACTGCTCTGTAGTGGTTGATGAAATGTGATGAAGTGTGCCATGTTCAGTTAATCTCTATCATATTCATTCATTCACTCACGCACCCACTCATCCCCCACTGTAAGCACCCACTACGCGCCAGGCACTGGGCTAAGTCCTGGGGACACACACACTTCCACGGTGTCTCCGTGAAAACGTCAGGGCACCGCAAATCTCCCGTTTTACCATCTCTAAGCGAACCTTCATTAAGGTTTGTGGCTTTTGGGTATCAGGCATTGTGCTGGGCATGATGAGAAATATAAAAATGCTAGAGGCACAATCCCCGCCTCTATGGAAGTTATAATTTGATTGATGGACCAAAAAATTATTGCAAGAGACAGCAGGGGGAGACAGTGTGAGTGGCTCTGAAAGAGGGATAAGAATTAACCTTCATCCAGCACCTTCTACGTGCCAGCTGACTGGCCGGGCACTTGCCACACTTAAACCTATCAGGCAAGTTAAAAAATCCCCATTGTTCTGATGATGAAAATTCTTCAGTGAGTTTAGACTTGAACTCAGATCCATCTCTGAACGTGGCATCTTGTCACCAGACCGTGCTAACTCTGAGCTCAAACTCTACATTTAAACTTACGTGTATACTTACCGTTATTTATATAAAATGTGTGCAAAATGAAGTGCAGAAGGGTTAAGTGCTTTGCCCACATTTTAAAATCACAGATTTAGTTGTAAGAGTTCTTAGTCTTTTGATCCCATAAATTCTTTATGATTAGACCAATAGCTCCTCTCTCTGCCCAAAAAAAGTAGCCCGTGATCACCCAGGGCATAGACTAGGAAAGCAATTACCTGCTCCCAAAGGACTCACCCCCAACCTCCGCTAGGGACTG
Source organism: Catagonus wagneri (assembly GCA_004024745.2). NCBI lineage: Eukaryota > Metazoa > Chordata > Mammalia > Artiodactyla > Tayassuidae > Catagonus > Catagonus wagneri. Next base: position 24,574,069 of record PVHT020000175.1, read on the forward strand.
GGGCGTGCAAGCTGATTCCGCACTGAAACCAGGAAAGAAAATGGCCATCGTCGCCATCTCTCTCAGTTCTTTCCTTGAGAAAATCTATAGGAAGGCAGCTTGCAGAGAACCTGGCCCCCAGTGTTCACTGACTTCTGCGACGCACCGAGCTCTTTCCTAAATTCATGTACTGAGTCCCGACCGGCCCCGGGCCTTGGAGGTGATGCTGTCGGGAGGTGGGGCCTTTGGAAGGCAGTTAGGTTGGGTGGGTGGAGCCTTGAAGGGCCTTCCACTGTCCTGGTGGACGAAGCCCTCACTCCCCAGACCACCACCCAAATCGTCTCAGACGAATCAGGTTCTCGGCCTCATCGGAAATATTTCCACGTGGAAATGCTGTAACTTTTCAGATAATACGTAATGGAGTCTGGAACACATTATTTCACTGATCTCACACACACACACACACACACACACACACAGCTTTGTTTTCCTGGGTTAGCAAAATGACTCGATGGCTGAAAGAAGGAAAGAGCTGCCAGCTTAGCATCAAAATCAAATTAAAACTTGGTCGAGCACAGGTAGGACCAGATCTGGTCTCTGTCTCTGACCTGCGGTCCCCAGGACATTCGGTGGGAAGACCTGGCCATTTTTGCAGATGGCAACATCACGCGGTGAAGAGATGTGGCTTTAGGAGCCAGACAGGCCAACTCCCAGCTCCACTACTTAAAACATCAGTGTAACCGCAAAGTGAGCTAAAACCTCTATATATTGGGTGCTGAATAATATATGCTGAATGGAATTAAAAATTAGACCTATTACTAAATGCTGCTTCACATTAACCTTTTCTGACAATGCTCTCCACTCCGCCAACTCAACAGATACTCCCTGAGTGCCTAATATGGGCCAAGCAGACAGAGAGTAAACTGTTTATTTAGAATTGTGACCAGGACAGACAAGGTCTCTGCTTTCAGGATGGATTCTAGTGGAGGAGACTTAAAAAGGTAAACAAATAGGTGATATACTTTGATCCAGAATAATTTAGATGACACTCCCTATAACAATAATTAATAATATTTTCCATGAAAAAAATAAAGCAAGGTAAGAGGCTAGAGTGTGGCTATGCAATTTAGAATCTCACTATAGATGACACAGTGTTATTCACTCCTCTTTCCTGTATGTTAATCCATATCCTAAACTAGAAGACAAACTTTTCCTGGGCGTACAAATCATGCCTCTAAGTCTTTATTCCCTATGACATCTATTAGAGAGCCAAGTACACAGCAAATGCTCAACCAACCTCTATAACTGGCTAAAAATAAACTTGCTGAAGAGGATTCTGCCAAGTTAGACGTTATCTAATTGCATGAGTTACTACCTGACATCATTATGAAATAAATAGGAACTTTATAAACACAGTCTCCTCACGACTTCCTGGACGTAGCTTATAGACTCCGCACCCTTGCAGTTAAACTGATGTCAAGACAGAACCTAGGCTTCCATTTCCACTTCTTTGGGTGCCTTTCCCAAGGGTGCTTCACCAAACCACCTCCCAGGCCTCTGACCCCGGCCTATGGATGCCTGGCCCCAAGAAGAGCCTCTTTCTGATAGAGCTGTTCTGGGGCTGTGAAGAAAAGAGCAGAGGTTGTTTACCCACATGGAAAGCAAAGTACTTTTCTTCCTCATTTTGCCAAAACTTATAAGCCCATTCAACCTGGAGTACCTTAAAACTGACCAGAAAGCAGCAAGAAATAAGTTACCAAATCCATTTCCTAATGCGAGAAAGCAGTTTTCCCGTCCCTTCTCATAGTGGATCAGTAAACACCGCACACCACTCAAGCTAACAGAAACTGATTTATAAGACCCAAAGGCAAGTCCTGGCAGGTGGCAAGTGTCTATCTGATTTTTGGAACGAATGCATCCTTTGTCTCCAAGTAAAGTAACAAGAGAAAGAAACCCAGGGTCAGCCAGGTAAGAGAACACTGCTGCAGCATTTTGCAAAAAGTCAAACACTGGATCCCACTAAGTGGGCCTGAAGGGATCAAAAAGTCACCAGCCTTCAGCTAAAGCTCCCACTCTCCTATTCCTTCTATAATATTAGGGGTTTTGTGAATCACACCTCATATTTATTTAGCTTTTATCCAACCACCATTTGTTGGATACCTTCTAGTAAAAGGCTCGATCCTAGGTGCTAGCGTCAAACTTGAGGAAGAAGGAAGTTTCTGCCACTTGCAATATAGTACTACCCCCCAACACAAAGTGGGCTCGATCACTGTCATCACCTAAGCTCAAGATAAGATCCTTAGGGATCCAGGTCCATGTAAAGTATAGTCACCTGCCCAAGACACAGCCGGGCAAGTAGGAGAACTGCTCTCCTAGCCCTCCTAGGAAACGTGTCTGAATGTTCATGCAGACAGTGGCAGGTGGCCTGCTCTACCCACACTCCTGTTCGCACAGATAATCCGCCAGCACGTGGCCCACTTTTCCCTGCTAGGAGCCAACAATAAAAATACCCGGCCCTGGGCATCTAGTACCCAGGCAGGAGGCCTTCATCAGAAACGTGACTTGGGTGATGATCTTAAGGCCGGGAAGATTATAACTTGTGAACTCACCAAACCGGGGATTACGGAGTTGGAAACGAGGTTGGACCGTCTGGGATTCATCTGTCAACCAAAGAATCTTTGACATGTGTGGGGGTATTTACTATACTGAACCAGCCCCTGACTCATAAAATCTTCCGTCTGTATCATTTATCCAGCAATTTGCCAAGTGTCAGTTCATAACATAATGCACTTTACTCCTTCAGTGAACTAAATGCCCAGAGTTGGTCCCAGCAAACATAGTTTCTCTTCCTGAGGTCTTTTTCTCAGCTATGAGTCTTTGGTCTCGCTGGGCTTTCTCCACGCTCCTTCAACACACTTGGGAGTAAGGACTGAGTGTGGGTGACAAACAGCGCCATCTATAGGAAACCTCACATGGATTTGGGTCCCACGCCCCTCCAGCCATAATGCTGCACCCTCCCTCACGTAAAAGGATGAAATAAGTGCCTATCTGGCCCTGCTGGAGGTCATCGACTTCAAGCTCTTTTTCCAGCGGTACTACGGTGAGTTTGATATACTTACTTTCTCAGAATGAATGATATCCATTTGTGACTGGCCAGGTTAAGGGTAAAATCCGTGGTCAACAAATTGTTACTCTTGGTCTCATCAGTACCAGTCTCCAACTCAAAGAGCTAATCCACCACATCCAACAAACTGCAGTCAGTCTCATTATACAATGCAGCAGGAAAGCAGAGCTGTTGTGGGGCTTCAGCCCACTTCTGGGCCCGTGGGATGGTCTATGCGGGTATCAATGGAAGGAAATGACTGCGGTGGTAGGGAGATGATGGCTGGCACGATGAGAGGGAGGGTGGCCCCCAGCGCCCCCGTGAGCAGCAGGGAGGAGCGGGGAACTGGATGGCTCTGCATGTTCATGCCTGAACAATGTCTGGGGCTGACCATGGCTAGGCCATGTAGTGATAAGCAAAAGGGACACATTGCTGCCCCAGTGGAACTGCCAATTTAGCAAGGATGGAGTCACATCACAAAAGGTTTGGGGGCTTTAAGGAAACTGGGTGAAAGATACTACTGCAGAGGGACCTCTCTCCGAAGGCCAAGTGACAGGAGGAGCAGGTGGTGGGTGGGACTCTGACCTGTAGCTGTTGCTCCCACACCCTGCCCCAACCCTTCAGCCCTCCCGAGAGCTGGGGACCAGCTGAGAAAAGACAAGGATAGGGGATCTTGGGCATACATCTGGAGAAAGCTCTAATTTAAAAAGATACATGCACCCCACTGTTCACTGCAGCACTACTCACAATGGCCAAGACATGGAAGGAACCTAAATGTCCATCAACAGATGAATGGATAAAGAAGATGTGGAACATAATACAGTGGAATATTATTTACGCTTCAAAAGGATAAAATAATGCCATTTGCATCAATGTAGATGTAAATATAGATTCTCATACTAAGTGAGGCAAGTCAGAAAGAGAAAGACAAATTTGTGTCTTGTGATATCACCTATATACGGAATCTAAAATATGACACAAACGCGAACCTACCCACAGAACAGAAAAAGACTCAAGAGTCATAGAGAACAGACTTCTGGTTACCAAGGGGAAGGAGGGTGGGAGTGGGATGGACTGGGAGTTTGGGATTAGTAGATGCAAGCTATTATATGTAGGATTGGTGAACAACAAAGTCTTACTATATAGTACAGAGAACTACATGCAGTATCCTGTGATAAGCCATAATGGAAAAGAATATGAAAAAGAATGCATGTATATGTATAACTGAATAGTTTTGCTGTACAGTAAAAATTAATGTAACATTGCAAATCAACTACACTTCAATAAAATAAATTAAGAAAAAAGACAGGGCTTGAGGGTGGGGAAGAAGAGGAGCAAGAGAGCAGAGTAAACCAAGCCCTCTGCGGACTATAGTGCTGATTCTTCACAAGTCACTTTTTTTAATTAAAACGGTCACCGAAAAAAAAAAAAAACCTAGTGGAAGGAAGAGTGAAAGAGAAAAGAACAAAGATGGCTGCTCTTATGCAAACAGGGACTCCAAACATCAACAGTAATAAGCAGATTTATTGGTGGGAAGAAATTCCCATCAATACTAATCAGGCTCAGCTGGCCCCACTTTTTCTTGCCGGGTTTAATAACACTTCCTGGCCCTTATCTGATTGGAGTCTGCACACATGCATACCAATGAGGCCACCAGCACAGAATTTAAGGCTGGTTTCCTCAGGGCATGATGGGCACCATTTCTGCCCCTGAGTATCTGTCAACCAGATACAAGGCTCAGGCCATTAGTTCAGTTTGTTGCTTAGCCTCTAAAGGTTTCAACCCAGGCGTTTGATCACTCCATGTTGCCCAGTCCTGTTATCTGAGAGTTATTAAAGATGGCGTGTGAAAGACTGGCTCATGTGAAACAGCACAAAGCCCCTCTGAAAACAGAAAACCAGAGAAGGCCTTCTGACAGTGATTTACCGATGGACTTTTCTGACATTTCCCTCATGGCCTCAGCTCTTCTATGCTATCCCTCCCAAGAACTCCCACTGATGGGTGCCACTCCCTGAACAGGATCTCAGCCCAATTCCAGGACTTCTCAGGCCATTACAACCTACAAATCCAATCTCATACATGATTTAAAACGAATCTTTATCCTGTCTCCCCAGCACGGCTGGAACTACTGCATGTTCTACCAGCTTGGAGAGGAGGGCAAGAGGGTCCCACAGGTACGCCTTTCTCCTCCCCTAATGTATGCTTCACTTTTGGTGTCAGGGGTGGGATCACGGAAGGAACAGGTAGAGAAAGTTCTCCTCAGGTGAGTGCTGACAGCAAGCAGACATTCCTCTTTCTCTGGGCTGTCCCCCTTCTTCAGACTGGCTGGTGGTTATTTTTTTCCTGGTGGCAACGTGTCCAAGGGCCAGGCGTTTGTAGTTCCTAATAGGGTGTGGGTGTGAGATGTCCACCCAAAGTTCACAGGCCTCCCATCCTTCCTCTGGCCTCTCTCAGAGGAAACCCAACCCATATCCTCTTGCTTCTGGGACTCCTTGTCTGGTAGGAAAGCTTCTTGGCAGTAGAACGGGGGTGAAGGGCAGAAGAGAAGATGCCCGCAAGATGGCTCAAGTCCGGCCACCCTCCAAGGGGTCCATTCAAAGGACACGTACCTCAGGTACTCTAGCCTTGACGCATGGCTGCAGACCAGACTGCTTGACGGCATCCTTTTCCAGACCATCCATTTCTCTCCTGACTGTGTCTACGAACCATAGCAGCTTTGGGATTTTGCAAACCTGGTGGCCTGACAACTCTCAGATGTAATAACTAGCCCTGACTTAACCAAGGTGGAGAGTCTGGGGCACCTGCAAGCTTTAGCAGTTATCTCCCTGGGGTCTTGCTCACTCAGCCTCAGAGAAGGGAAAGGCTTCTTCCCTGGGGACGGGGACTGGAGGAAAGGAAGGGCCTCTACTTACAAACATCTGACTTTCCCTAAACCCCTTCCTCTCTTCCAGTCTCTTAATATTGGTGAGTAGATGGCGGGAGGGATTTGTAGGGCTGCTTCTCTGACGCGGGGCTTTCAATAAGCCCTGGCAGCACACTCTGAACTTAAACGTGGGGTTAACTGCCTCTTGTCCCAGCTTTGCATCTTTACCAGCTCCCCAGAGCAAAAAAGAAAACTCTCTCTTGGCATCACATTCCAATGCCTACACACCTTTTGCTTAGAGCCACGGACCGCAGGGGGCAACTGGAGGAAGGCTGGATGGTCCCATACAGATCCATCCCCACTTTCCCGGCCATGGTTTAGGGACGGCATCTTCCCACGTGAAGGACCACAGCAACTTTACAGGCTGAAGCTGAAACCTCCCTCCTCCATCCCCAGCATCTCACCTACACACACCAGCGGTGCACAGGTACACACGCTCATGGCACACACACACACACACGCACAGAGGGTGGGCTGGTTTCCAGATAGAGGATGGTGACTCTGTCCCCAAACCCTACACTGAGCCCTGACCAAGACTTCACTGAAGTCACTCTCTTGGCCCTCAGATCTGCAGCATCATCGGAGCACAGCACGCCAGCGAAGCTCGTCTTTCAAGCCAGGAGACAGAGCAGCAAACTGAGGTTAGGCCCTTAGCTGAAATCAGAGACGTACGGTTTACCTGGAAGCCATTCATTCATTCACTCACCCATTCAACAGTAGTTTTGAAGCCCTGCCTTATCACAGACATACTCTACAGGGTACCGAGCGTACGGCGGTGAACAAAAGTCTAGATCACACAATTATAACAGGGGGTGTCCTCATCCTAAAATTATTAACCCACGTGTTTTTATTACTACCACTACTGCTACCACTACTATCACAGTCTCTGAAAATGCCTGCTAGAAAAATCACAGGTCTCACCATCCCTCCCCCGACACACACTGTTCGCAAACCCGCCAGCCCTGGGTTTCACTCGCTCGCTCACTGCAAGGCTGTACACGCCCGCGATGTACGACAACATAAACGGGGCCTGTTCCTCCTGAAATTTTCAATAAAAATACAGATCTAAGTGCTGAATATTTTACCCGGAGAAGAAAACAATTTCAGGGCCATTTCTAACAACACGTCAGCCGCGTCAGGAGTGGGAGGGAGCCGAGAGTAATGAGGCGGATAAGTACCAGCATAAGGAAGGGCCTGGGCCCCGGGCGGGTGGGGGGCGCGGAGGCAGAGTGGCCCCCCCCCGGCTCAGAGCCCAGCCCTGTGTGCAGAGGAAGAAACTAAGGCCCCCTGAGAGGTGACAGGGCACGGGGCCAGTGCAGAAGGCCAAGACGTTGAACCTGGCCTCGGAGAGAGGCACTGGGGGTGCTCTGCAGGGTTTATCGGGGGAAGGGGGGACCTGAGGGAGCCCGAGCAGCCCTGTAAATAAGCAGCAGCAACTCCAAAACGCAGATGGGCTTGGGCTTCCCGGCTCTGCACGTACTCCTCTTTCGAAAGTGTCCCTCCTCTGCCTTTGTGCCTCCCCAAGAAGAAATAACGTCCCTCCCGTCTGCCTGGAAAGGGGAGCTGCGTGGCCTCTGCCCGCCCCAACCTCCCTGCGAGGCTCTGAAGGCCGAGGACAGAGAGGGGCCCAGCTGATGAGGAAGAGCAGGCGGCGGGGCTGCCACGCTCGGAATGGGCACAGGACGAGGCGCTTCTTGCTGTGGGTCACGAAGCCAGCCTCTCAGTGCCCCCCTTCCGGGCAGCCCTGAGGCCACTGGGGGCAGCAAGAAACCTATCCCCCGCCCAGTCCGCTGTAGCAATAAAAGGTGCTGCAGAATACGCAAAGATGGTTTACAGTCACTGGAATGAGAGAGAAGCTGCACGTGCTCACGGAGCCCAGGAACTGCAGTCAATGCCAGGGGGGGCCGTGGAGGGGAGCTTCCGCTGCCCCCGGGGAGCTCACCGGCCGGGGGAGGGGGGCAGGCACAGCACTGGCAACACAGAGGCCCAGCACAGAGGAGGGCAGGCGTCACCCCTCCGGGGGAGAAAGTCGTTCTCCGAGCGAATGCGGAGGCCACAGGATACACCCCCCGGTCCCCCAATCTGCCTTCCTGGCTGCTGGCGAGTGGCTGAGCCGCTGCTCTCCAGGAACTGCCCTCCGTCCAAGAGGGTCGCCTGGCCCGAGGGCCCAGCGCTCCCTGGAGGCTGCTGCATCCGATCACTGGGCAAGAGGGAGCAGGTGGCAAAGACCTAGCCTCTTTGTCCCAGCTGTGACGGGCACCGCAGCTCCAGAGCTACCCATGGGGCCCAGGAAGGGAGGGTCCTTTGCTTCAACCTGCTGCCCTTGCTCCGTCAAAGGTGTTCGTCCCCAGAGCCTGTCCCGGGAGAGCGTCTGCACTCGCACCTCCCGCTTAGGGTCCGTTTCCCAGATAACCCACACCCTCAGCCAGGTGCAGGGCACAGGCGGCGGAAGACATCTGGGAAGGAGATAAAGCCGATGCCTCGATGACTCACATTTTCAACGGGTAACGCGTTAACTGTTTGTCAAAGACGCAACGTGCTCCCAGAGCGCTCTGAGAGTTATGACGGGTTTGGAGGCATCCGTGCGCAAGAGTCTACCGCCTGGGAGAGTCCTTTCAAAGCTGACTCCTGCCACCTGCTTTCCCGTCCCCCTCGTCGCTCTTCACGACTCTGTTTAGCCCCAGAAACAAAACGTTAGAGCGGTCATCGGGGATACAGACGGCGAGAGAGCTGCTTCCCAGGCTGTCGATAACGCGGAGGGAGCGATGTCACTGCAAACTTTTTACTTTTCTTTTAAACCGCCGGTCATGGATCACGAAGCAGGAAGAAAGGAAACCGAACTGTCCACGCCGCAGTTGACTGGAAAACCGACCGGTTTCCCCATCAGAGTCCAGTTTCACCGCTTTGCAGAAAATCCCAGCTCAGGCATAGCGGGCATGGCCTTAGAGTGAATTAAAAAATGAGGCTCCAACATGATGAAACTTTCGGGAGCTCAGCCTTTCTGCAAAGCTTGCGTGTCTCTTTACAATGGCGGAAGCTTCTCCGAAGTATCTTGGTTACCAGAGCAGCCTGGAAGCTGATAAAACAATTTGTCCCCCCTTCCCTTCAATAAATCGCTCATGAATGTTGCTATGACATTTAAAGTTTTAAATGGTTTTATGACTTGAGATTAAAAAAGAATCGTTCCAATAAATTTCTTGTAACTGAGAGGATTCCTGCCACTTTGATTAAGTAGTTCCTTGGGATGATAAAGTTTCAGTTTGAATAACGAAGGGGGAAAGCATTAATCACTTTAAAGTCACTGGTGGCTGGTCTGGGGAGCCAACAGCCCAGCTGCCGCTCCTCGGAGATTTACTCAGAAACGCAACTGGGAAAACAAACTACCAATCTTCTAGCAGGGTTAGAATTTTCAGAATAATTGCTAAACCTGAGCCGTCGCTAAATGGGTGCAGAATCATCAGAACGGGGACAAGTAGGGCCGGGTGCGCCCCTTGCGGCTGCTCGCGGAGCAGGGTGAAGCGAGGGCGAGTCCTAGCTCGGGTCTCACTGCTGCCACTTCCACAGGGGCAGGACTAAGGGCCTCCGCAGGCACTTAGATGTGTTCGCTGGAGTTTGCGTCACGTCATACAAGGAACCCAAGACTTCTGAGAAAAGTCGGGACATTACTGCTGAAACCCAAACCCTGGCTAATGTCAGGATTCTTGACGCCACCTGTGTGCCTCAGAGCTGTGCGAAGATGAGACAAACCAGTGAGGAGTAAATGCTGGGTTTTAGTAAGGTCAAAAATAGCTCTTTTTCCAGGATGGCTGGCATTAAAAAGTCTACAAAGAGTAAATGCTGGAGAGGGTGTGGAGAAAAGCAAACCCTCCGACACTGTTGGTGGGAACGTAAGTTAGTGCAGCCACTAAGGAAAACAGTATGGAGTTTTGTCAAAAAACTAAAAACAGAGTTGCTATATGATCTGACAATGCCATTCCTGGGCATATAACTGGACAGAACTGTAATTGAGAAGAATACACGCACCCCTATCTTCATAGCAGCACTATTCACAATAGCCAAGACATGGAAACAACCTCAATGTCCATAAACAGATAAATGGATAAGGAAGATGTGGTACATATATACAACGGAACACTACTCAGCCATAAAAAAGAAGGAAATAATGCCATCTGCAGCAACATGGATGGAATTAGATTATCATACTAACTGAAGTAAGTCAAAAGAAAAAGACAGATATCATATGGTATCACTTATATGTGGAATCTAAAATATGACAATATGACACAAATGAACCTATCTATGAAGCAGAAACAGACTCACAGGAGTTCCCGTCGTGGCTCAGTGGTTAACGAATCCGACTAAGAACCATGAGGTTGCGGGTTCGATCCCTGGCCTTGCTCAGTGGGTTAAGGATCCGGCGTTGCCGTGAGCTGTGGTGTAGGTTGCAGACGCGGCTCGGATCCCGCGTTGCTGTGGCTGTGGCGAAGGCCGGCAGCTACAGCTCCTGTTAGACCCCTAGCCTGGGAACCT
>PVHT020000175.1:24589324-24687347 GCA_004024745.2 Catagonus wagneri
GAAAAAGGAGCAACAAAACCCCCAAACAGTTAATACAATGGCAATAACAATATCCATATCAATAATTACCTTAAATGTTAATGGACTGAATGCCCCAACCAAAAGACATAGACTAGCCGAATGGATACAAAAACAAGACCCATATATATGCTGTCTTCAAGAGACCCACTTTACTTCTAGGGACACATACAAATTGAAAGTGAGAGGATGGAAGAAAATATTCCATACCAACAGGAATCAAAAGAAAGCCGGAGTAGCAATACTCCTATCAGACAAAATAGACTTTAAAATGAAGAACATTTTAAGACAAGGAAGTGCACAACATAATGATCAAAGGATCAATCCAAAAGAAGGTATAACAATTTTAAATATCTATGCACCCAACATAGGATCACCACAATATATAAGGCAACTGCTAACAACCTTAAAAGGAGAAATTAACAATAATACAACCATAGTGGGGGACTTTAACACCCCACTTAAGCAATGGATAGATCATCCAGACAGAAAATCAATAAGGAAACACAGGCCCTGAATGCAGCATTAGATGAAATGGACTTAATAGATATTTATAGGACATTCCATCCAAAAGCAACAGAATACACATTCTTCTCAAGTGCGCATGGAACATTCTCCAAGATTGATCACATCCTGGGCTACAGATCCAGTCTCAGTAACTTTACGAAAATTGAAATCATTTCAAGCATCCTCTCTGACCACAATGCTATACAACTGGAAGTCAACCACAAGAAAAAAATGGCAAAAAATACAAACACGTGGAGACTAAACAATACGCTACTATACAACTAACGGCTCACTGAAGAAATCAAAGAGGAAATTAAAAAAATACCTAGAAGCAAATGACAACAAAGATATGACGCTCCAAAACCTCTGGGATGCAGCAAAAACAGTTCTAAGAGGAAAGTTTATAGCAATACAAGCCTACCTCAGGAAACAAGAAAAAGCTCAAATAAACCACCTAACTTTACATCTAAAGCAGCTAGAGAGGGAATAACTGACAAGACCTAAAGTTAGTAGAAGAAAAGAAATCATAAAGATCAGAGCAGAAATCAATGAAATAGAAACGAAGAAAACAATAGAACAGATCAATGAAACTAAAAGCTGGTTCTTTGAAAAGATCAATAATCCCTGCTAAAGCAAAAACAAAGAGCAACAACAAGAAAGACACAAGCCCAACTCCCGTTGGCTTGCTTGCTTATATGAGCCCAAGAACCTAAGAGTGACAAGACACCCAGAGGCGGGGTGACCAAAGTCCCTAGTTTCACCAAGAAACTATTCAACACTGTGAAAGAACCTAGATGGGAAAGGAAATCTGCAAAGGAATGGATACGTGCCTCTGTATAACTGATTCACTTTGCTGCACACCTGACACTAACACAACCTTGTAAGTCAACTATACTCCAATAAAATTTATAAATAAATACAATTTTAAAAATGGGCAAGAGGAGGACTTGCTCCATACCATATATCTGATGGTTTCTCTAAATAATCATTCTTCAAAAGACTTAATTCTCCCCCGAATCTACTTTTCTTCCTAGCAATTAACCCCAGTGCAGCGACACAGCTTGTCAGGTCCCATCTCAACACCTGGCTTATGCAGAAGACGCAGTGCAGTGGGTACAGATGGGACTCACGAGTGGGCCAGATCTGGATTCACATACCGATCTGCCAAACACTGCCTGTGAGACCCTGTCAGGTCTTTAACCTCAAGAGCATGAGTTTCCTCTTCTAGCAAATGGCAACAACCCACGCTCTCTACTGGACTCACAAGACCTGGGGAGACAGACAACGCCTGAAAAGAGCCTGAACACGGTACCCAGTGAATAGCAGGCCCTCAACGAGGCATTACTACGGTTTTCTCTGAAAATGTTGCTCTCTACTGCTTCTAATTTCATAAGTTTATCTTTTCATTTAAAGGTAAATACTGAAATAAACACACACACAAACATCCATGTGTACATGTGCGTATGAGAGAGACAAAAAAGACAAAAAAATTACCTCTTTTCCCATCAAAGAAAATCACCGTTTTGGTATTTTTTCCCCAATTTCCTTCCTAGGCAACATTGTGGATGTTTTCGACATTGCTGTAGTTATTTTTAAATGTAATTATAATTCTGATGATAAATGCTGCCTGGGAGAGAGGCGGTTCTCGAACATCCTTTATGTCAGATTACAGGATTATTGACTTAATTAGGAATAATGATCCCCAACAGCATCTTTACTTTTAAGTTTCATCCTGGTGCCATTGTAAAAAGAAGCCCGAAACCCTCTGCCGTCTTCTGTCTCATGAGAGAGGCTAAGACATCGGAGTTTCACTAGGTGATGAGTCTCCTCAAGGTTTCAGTGGTCTGAACAGCCATCAAAATCCTACTAACAATAAATACAGAAAAAGATGCGGAGAAAGGGGAACCCTCCTGCACTGCTGGTGGGGGGTGAAAACTGGCACAACCACTGTGGAGAACAGTGCGAGGTTTCTTTAAAAAAAGACAAAAATAGAGCTACCACATAATCTATAATCCCACTGCTGAGCATATATCTGGAAAAGATGAAAATTTTAATTCAAAAAGATGCATGCACCCCTATGTTCACTGCAGCACAATTCACAATAACCAAGACAGAGAAGCAACCTAAATGTCCACTGACAGAGGAATGGATAAAGAAGATGCGGTACATATACACAATGGAATACTACCCAGCCATTAAAAAAATGCAATAATGTCATTTGCAGCAACATGGATGGACTTAGAGATTACCACACTAACTGAAGCAGCTCAGAAAGAGAAAGGCAAATTTCGTATGATATCACTTATGAGTGGGATCTTAAAAAATGATACAAGAGTTCCTGCTGTGGCACAACACGATCGGTGGTGTCTCTGTGGAGCGCTGGGACACAGGTTCGATCCCCAGCCCCGCACAGTGGGTTAAGGATCTGGCATTGCAGCAGCTGTGGCTTAAGTCACAACTGTGGCTTGGATCTTATCCCCACCTGGGAACTCCATATGCTGTGGGGTGACCAAAAAAGGAAAAAAAGTGATAAAAATGAAATTCTTTACAAAATAGAAATAGACTCAGAGACATCAAAACAAATTTAGTTACAAAAGGGGAAAGGGTGAGGGATAAATTGGAAGTTTGGGATTAACAGATACACACTATTATACATAAAACAGGCAACACGGCCCTCCTGTACAGCACAGGGAACTCTACTCGGTGTCTTGTAACAACCTGTAATGGAAGAGAATCTGAAAAAGAACATACATGTATATTTACCCAATTCCCTTCCTGTACACCCGAATCATTACAAATCAACTACGCTTCAATTTTTAAAGAAGAAAGAATACATTCCTGAAAACCTGAGGAAAAAAAGATTTTAGTGATAACATGAGTATTAAGTCTGATGAGAGGCCCACAGAGCAATCCAATCTTTTCATACTTCTTTATTATTTGACTTATGATTTTTATTCTACTTCGAGCAACTTTTTCAATTCAAGGTTGCAAGGTGGTGAACTTCATCAGCTCTTGATTATCTAAAAGCACCTTTGTGGTAAGAACTTTTCTTGACTGGAAGAACAGATACTTGCTCATATCCAAGAGATCTGATTGTAAAGGACAGTGGACAAAACTCAAAGGATGAAAGAGCTCCACGGGAACAAGAAAGGAACCGAGGCAGTTCTGTCTCCTGCCCTCTGACCCAGCTCTCTTCTTTCTCGCCCCTCCTCAGCGTCTCTGCCTCCTCACAGATTCTGCTTCTCCCAGATGGTGTGGCTTGCCAGACCTGTGACTTTCCAGCTCTAGTCTTTGAACCAACCTGGACATGTTCTCTGCTCCAAAATCCTTGAAGAAGAATTTAATTGGCTCATCTCATCTCTGGTGGCCAGCTCTTACGTCACAGGAGATGTCCACTCCTAGTCCAATCAGGCTGGCGGGGGACAGGGCACGTGGCTCAAGTGCCCGCCGCCTCTGTGGGTCTGTATGGTCGAAGGTGCTTCTGTGAAAAGAGGGCTGGACCACAGCAGGTACCCCAAAGCATCTTTAGAGCGGTCCTTCTGTTGACTTCACACATTAAAGCAATCCCACTGCACATAGAATTTCTGAATTATCATCTTTTCCTCTCAGGACCCGGTTACATCATTTCACTGTGTCTGGCATGAAGTATTACTAAGCAAACGCCTGACATCTTTTTCCTCTTTATAAGCAGCCCCGTTTTCTGCTTGGATTCTTACACAGTTTCTTCCTTGGTTCAGGAATTTTAAAATTATGGCAGACTGTGCCTCCACATGGCTGCCTTGCTGTGTGTTTTGTTTCTGGTATGGTTAGTCCTTTTATGCCCAGAAAAGTTTTCCTCTTTATTTTTAAATTTTATTTCTGCTCTTATTGTTCTGGTTTCAACTTCACGAACCTCAATAATCCTATGGTTATACTTCATATTTATTATTTTCTCTCATATTCATCTCTTTATTTTTTGGCAACATGGAAGAACATCTCAGGACTGCCTTCTACATATGAGTCAATATTTGAAAGTGTCAGTTCTGATCTACATATTCCCCAATTTCCTCTATGACTTACCACTGCTACTTCTTACATGCCATACCTTATTTCATCCAGAGTAAATAATTTCTAAAATAGTGCCTCTGCTTCTTACAATAAATCACCTTCCAGATCTGTTACTTCTCTGACATGTGGGCTGTCATGTCCTTTATTTTACAAAGGAATTGTTTTTCAAGGGATACATATTTTTTTTTCCTTTACATAAATCCCTAGATGAAGTAAAATGTATTCAGACAGACTTAGCATCCATCAGAGACTTGATATCTATCAACAAAAAGTATATCACCTTTTCCTTTTTTATATATTACATTCAGCGTTATACTTCAGAGACTGAAAAATAACCCATTATCATTATGTACTGCAATAGCAGGATACGGCGCACAGTGAATCCGTTCCAATTAAAGTCTATATGGAAAAAAACAAAAAATACAAAATGTTGTATCCAATACAAGTGTTGAAAGGGGGAATCAGCCGAAACCTTTGCTGTTATTTCCCATACAGATGATGAGATCACCCACACACGCACACGCAGGCATGCACGCACGTGGATGCCCACACACCAGCAAGAGCACCGTTCAAAGCCTGAAGTCTGACGTGTGGACAGAGCCGTCTGTACACCAAGCTGACTGGCCTTCCCTCTCCTGCTGGTCTCCCCTCCCCGACCCCAGGGATTTCAGCCAACGTCCCCAGAAGCATCAACCATGAAAGACAGAAAAGATACATATATAGAAGATGGACATACAGTTCTCTTACATTCTTAAAAGCAAAGCATATTTTTCCCACCTTAGAAAATAGCAAGAACGGACCACCATGCTCCCCAGTCCCCGGCCCCCAAGGAAGTACCAACAGCGGTTTAGAACGACAGGCTCACAGTCACCCTTAGGCTGGTACCGAGTTCTTCCCCATAGATCATCCAAGCCAGTCCTTACAAAAGCCTGTGATTTAGGCGCCGCTTTCCCCTGGCAGATGAAGAAAAGTGACTGACATAGGCAGGTTCACTGACCCAGGGCCACGTGGCAGAGACGGTGGCATCAAAGACCACGTCCCAGAAGCCACAACTCCATATACAATGACAGTTCTCTTCGGGTCTAGGATGTCATCTGTCCATGGTTCTATGCCCTAGAGAGGCTACTGGGCAGCTCTGTGGCACCCCAACAGAGCCGGGCAGTCCCACAAAAGCAGGAGAGGGGTCAGGAAGACTGGTTATGAAAATCTGGGGGCAGAGCCAACCCTCTAGCAACTGACTTCCAAGTGCGTCGTACTTACATAGTGGTTTGTCCACGGAAAGCGAAGAGGGCTACCCTAGTGCAGAGGGTCCTTGTAGAAGCGGCCAGAAGGCTAGACGCAGGAGGCACACTTCTGCGTCTTAGTAGCGATGCGATCAGTAAGCCAGACCCCGTGTATCTGGGATTTCTCCAGGAATTCTATTACCGCTTGTAGGCACAGGAAGCGGGAGAACGGCAGGATGGGACTGTTCTATAAAAAGAGCACACAGGAGTTCCCGTCCTGGCTCAACGATGCGAATCTGACTAGTATCCATGAGGATGCAGGTTCGATCCCTGGCCTCCCTCAGTGGGTTAAGGATCCAGTGTTGCCCTGAGCTGCGGTGTAGGCTGAAGACACGGCTTGGATCTGGAGTTGCTGTGTCTGTAGCATAGGTCAGCATCTATAGCTCCCATTTGACCCCTAGCCTGGGAACTTCCATATACTGCAGATGCAGCCCTAAAAAGAGCGGAAAAAAAAAAAAAAGGGAGTGAAATAAAAAATAAATGAGGAGTTCCCATAGTGGCTCGGGGGATAAGAACCTGAAACAGTGTCTATGAGGATGCGGGTTTGATCCTTGACCTCACTCAGTCGGTTAAGGACCCAACACTGTTTCTGTGAGGATGCAGGTTCAGTCCCTGGGTGCAGCTTCAACCTATGCCGCAGCTTGTGGCTCAGGTCCGGTGTTGCTGCAGCTGTGCAGAAGGCTGATGCAGCAGCTCTGATTCGACCCCTAGCCTGGGAACTTCCATATGCTGCAGGTGCAGCCATAAAAAGAAAAATTACTTGAAAAAATGAAATACAACAAAATCCTATCAAGGAGATGTGTAAGGCTCTGCTCCATGTGGTGTGAATAGCCATCACCCGTGTTCTCAGGTAACCAGGTGAAGAGACGAGTACACACCTCCTCCAGGGCACCCGTGCAGTGACACGGTCTGAAGTGTAAAAGGAAGATTCATCAGGCTTTACATGAGCCATCGGACGCCAGGAAGGAATCGGACGCCACCACTGGCCCCCAAGAGTAGAGCCCAGGAGAGTATTCAGCAGACAAAGCGGCAACCGGCCCAGTCGTGGGCGGCCAGCGTGAGCAGAAAGAGGCTTGCGCCACGCCTGCCACGCCCCAGTCCCCCACTGTCTCTACGGGGCTGACAGGCAGCAACAGCTTTCCCATCCGCCTTCTCCTCCGCCTCCTCCCCACCCACCTCCCACCCAGAAGCTGCGAACTGGCACGAGTTTTCAGCATCCTGACACCACGAGGAGCCGCCAGGTGCCAGCACAGACTCACTTCAACGAGGGCTTTTTCGCTCTTAAGAGTCAGGGTTGATTTCTCAGAAATTTAAGAAATTTTCATGAAAGTGAATTATCAAACCTAATTTTTTTAATTAAAGAAAGGGCGGAATATCAAAATCCTTAAACCTCATTTTGTACAGGAGCTTCCCCGGCAGGGCGAGAGAACCCCTTTAAAGCTTCTTGACTTAAAGCGGTGATAGCATGGCTGGATTTCTTCGGGCCTGACAACATCCCTGTGTGTCCACATATACACGTGGTAGGAAAGCTGCTGCTCATCCGCCTGCCCCAGCAAGACGCAGCAGGAAAGGATGCCGAAGCTCTTAGGAGGTGAAGCTTTAGGTTGTCTATCAGTCCCAGACGTGATTGCAAGCATATTTAAACAATGCAGGGCATCTCCAGACATAAGCCAAAGCGCAGGCTCCGGGGACGCACCTGTTCCGGCCACACCCACTGCCCTGGAAATGCTCTCTTCTGAAGCAGCTGCAGCACCTGTCCTGCTAACGGTAAAGCTACGGACAAGAGCGCCGGGTCCCTCTGCGTCATTTGTCTCCAGCTCAGCCAACTACCGCTTCGGGTCATGCTCAAGTTCAGGTGCCAGGGAAAGGTCGTGGGGCCAAAACATGAGGATTCATAGGGTTTCCACCTTTCAAGACATTTATGCTAAAGTGCAGTACTAGATGCCATAGGTTTTACAAACACTCAATAAAAAGAGAGGGAGATTCATCCAACAATATTAAAAAATGTATATGAGAAAGAAAAGAAATAGTCTAGATTTGGCTCAACAAAGAAAGCAGAAAACCAAGTCCCCCCATTCAATGATAAGTACTGTCCTGAGGAACGTGTCCCATTCTCCAAATTTCCCACTAGGACTTTTTCTTCCTTCTAGAGTCCACAGCAATTAGAGAAAGTGTCTGCTCTGGCATTTCTAACAGGCTTAATCTTTCTGATTATGTCATAAATGTTTGCTCTCCCTCTCCAACTAGATCGCAGGACATCTAAATAGTTGCTTCTTTTTCTGTCCCCGTGTTGGCCTTAATGGATTCTGCATACAGTAGGAACGCTGTACAAAATCTTGTATCTTTAACTTCGGTCTGGGGCCTCAAGAAGACTCGCTGTTCCTGGATGGCTCAGTGCTTATAGGAATTTGTCCACTTTATTAATTTAATTTTTTGGAGTAGGGTTGATTTACAATGTGATATTAGTTTCAGGTGTACAGCAAAGCAAATCAGCCATCCAAATAAATACATCCATTCTTTTTTCCCACATAGGTTATTACAAACAACTGAGTAGACTTTCCTGTGCTGTGCGGCAGGCTCTTGTCAGCCATCTGTTCTGTAGAGGACGTATGTATGTTCTTCCCTCGTTCCCCGCAACGGTTTCACCGATGGTAACCATAAGATTGGTTTTGGAAAACAGTATGTGAATTCTTGGATCCCACCCCCTGAAATTCCAATTTAGTTACTTGGGGTATAACCTAGGATAAGGATTTTTCTTAAAGACCCCCCCATCCCCAGGCGATTCTAAAATACTGGTGCTGCGGAGAGCCCCTGATCGAAGGGGAAAGTAGCAGGACCTGACACTGGGATGACAGACAGCCTGAGAAACTGGGGGTTTCTGACTCCTCAGTGAACAGCATGAGATCACTCCGTGAGTCTGTTCAAAACCCAGCGCAGCGTTCTTCTCCTCTAATCACTCCGTCCTCCTTCCACATAGGAACAGACCCTTTTATACTGTCATCCTCCAAAACCTTCTGGCAATGGTAAAATTCACAAAATCGAAACCTCTGAGTCATCTCTGAGTCTCTTCTTGCTTTACATCCAATCACCGAGTCCCACTAGTTTCTCTTCACAGTGCCCTCATAAACGGTTTCTCTGTATTTCCCCCAGTTCCAGCATCCTAAGCCTCCCACCTGGACTATAATGAAATCCCGCTAACAGGTACCTCTCCTCTGAGCTTGGCCCAGGCACCTCTTGCCACAGCTACCCATTCCTCTGCCATGTTCCTCCTAAAACAGCCTTTCGCTATGGTATACGTAAGGGTCAGTGCGGACCTGCTGTATAGCACAGGGAGATCCAATCAATATTCTGTGACAACCTACGTGGGAATGGGTATGAGCAGGTATGTAATTCAATCACTTTGCTGTGCAGCAGAAATTAACACACTGTAAATTAACTGTACTTCAATAAAAAATACTTTTTTAATTTTTAAAAGGGAATCTGTCCACTATCACCAGGCACAGAGTCCTACAATTACACTGAGTCGGAGCTAGAAGAGACATTTTAAATCATACGGTGTTTTACAGATGAGCAGACAATGCCCAGAAACGTAAAGTGACTTTCCCAAGGCCTTGAAATGAATGGAAAAGCCAGACTAGAATCAGGGACCTCTGAAATACCGGACGTGAATGAATCATGTCACAGAACCTAGAGATCAAATGAGAAACCTCTCCCCCCTCCCCCGCCCCAGTAGAGCAGAAGGAGACAATATATATTTGCATCTCCTCCCAGCTGAATAATTTGCTTGTGTGATCAGATGCACTTCCTTAGCTAAATGCTTTCCAGTTCATTGTTTTGCTTTCAAAAATGACTGAAGGGTTCCAGAATAATTATCTATTTCCATTTCCAAAATGGGTTTTACTGCACCAGACCCTGTATTAATAAACACATACAAATGTCACTCTATGAAAAACATATTGTCTGCAAATAACCTTTCAATTAGAAACAGACACTGTGGGCTTCCAGCATCTCAAGTGTTTTTCACTGGAACGGCCCGACCACACCTGCAGCCAGGCTGAAGGTGAAGCGCTCCTCTCCCGGGGCACTGCTCTGACGGTCTGGCCTCCTCGGATTCTATGTCACCCCCGACCACCCGGGGTTCACAGCCTGCCCGTCCAGAATGGGCCCTGAAGCTGTCCCCTCAGTAAAGATTGTCCCATCTTGGCCAGAAAGCAGTTTCCACGCCGACTCAGTAGGAGGGGAGAAAACAGTGTTGGCGGCAGTCTACGTGGATATTTCTCACTGGAGTCGAATTCAGCAAATGTGGACTGTTGGAGTTCCTGTTGTGGCTCAACAGGTTAAGAACCCGACAGAGCATCCGTGATGATGCGGGTCCCATCCCTGGCCTTGCTCAGTGGGTAAGGATCCCCAGCATTGCCCCAAGCTGCAGCTTGGGTCGCAGATGCAGCTCAGATCCCACGTTGCTGTGGCTGTGGTGTAGGCTGGCAGCTGCAGCTCCGGTTCGACCCCTAGCCTGGGAACCTCCATATGCCGTGGGCGAGGCCCTAAAAAGAAAAGAAAAAAAAAATGTGAACTGAATGCCTACCGAGCCTCAGACCCTGTAAGAAGTACCTCATGGGAGCCTTCTCTCCTTAGCCCCGAAGCAGACCGTGGTGTAGACGGCTAGATGAGAAGTCAACAACAGCCGTCATTTTGGGAACCGCCCCAAGTATTTTACACGCCCTGACAAATGCAAGCTAGTAACCTTACTGTCTCCATTTTACAAATGGTAAAACCAGGCCTCAGAACTAGCCTGAGGGACAGAGGGGTTCACCCCCGGGGGGTCTCCTCCACAGCCCTGCCTCTAACTGCTATGTGAGGCCACCTCTCTTACCATCAGCAATAAGGTCTACTCCTCTCCGGGGGCTCTTCCCCTTAAATAAAGCTGGGGTGCTTCCTTTATCCCGCAGTCCCCTTAAGGGTCCTTTGTCTTTCCAGGTTTACAGAACACTTCAAATACACTCTAGTCCACGTTTCTTTAAATACCACGGTACATATGTAATTGATAAATAGGAGAACAATGTCCTCATAAAACACAGATTATGTTGGTTTGTATGTATTTCCTTGTTTTGTTTTTTTTTTTTGGCCTTTTTAGGGCCACACCCATGGCATATGGAGGTTCCCAGGCTAGGGGTCAAATCAGAGCTACGGCTGCCGGCCTACGCCACAGCCACAGCAGTGCAGGATCCGAGGTGCACCTGCGACCTAGACTACAACTCACGGCAACGCTGGATCCTTAACTCACTGAGCGAGTCCAGGGATCAAACCCGCAACCTCATGGATGCTCGTCAGATTCATTTCCACGGCACCACGATGGGCACTCCGGCTGTGTGTTTCCTCTTAGCGTATTACCGCTGAGCCCTGAGTAAAACGCATCTGAACACAAAGTGACTGCGTCACTGCACCGGGCTCCCGTCGTCCCTCTTTTCCTACCGGTGCAACTGCGCCACGCACTCACAGAGCACGGCTCTCAGAGACGCAGCGTCCAAGAACAACACGAAACAAGGATCCAGAGCCGTCCAGCTCGGGCATCGCTCCGGTCTGTGCAAAGCCCGCGAGGACTCCCGCCCGCCGCCTCCTCCCCTCGTCTGCAGGACACAGCGGCCTTGACCCCTCCCGATAAGCCCCTCTTCCGTCACGGCTGCCGTCACCTTTTAAGGCAAAGACTGACACTTCCTAGAAAATTTCTGCCCTAGGAATTCAGGGCCACTTTCCAGTGGAGCTGATGTTCTAATTAGGATTGTGACTGCGTTCCTTAGCGTCCCGGAGGGAGCTGCAGAGAATAACTGCTGTTACCTTTTCGTGTGCAGTTTTACATAACCTAAGGCTTGTCAAGTTCATCTGCCTCGCAACAGAGCAGAAACACCTCGAACCGGGAGCACAACCAAAAGGATGAAGCTTTATCCTGTTACCTTGAGGGTCCCACGGTCCCTCGTCAGCACCGAGTTGCTGGGAGAACAGCACTAGTCACCGCCTTGGCTACGCTCATTTAGACGTACCGTTCACAGTTCTCCGTTGCAAACAACAGGATCCAGCCTACCTAACTGAAGCAGGAGGGACATTTCTTAAAGGACGTTAGGTCACAGAGTACCAAGGTGGACCAGTTACTCGGGCTGGGAGAGGCTTAGTCCACCAGACGACTCCGCAGCAGACGCCACCGCCGCCCTCACCAGAAACACTGCCTGGGCTGCGTCCTGGCACTAGCTGCCGGGGGGCCTGGGGCCTGACTTTCTCCCCTGCACTTTGAGGAGGCGCAGCGCAGAAGGCCAGACACTCCCCAAAGCCAGAAAGATGTTCAAAGGGCACCGAAGAGCCAGAGTATGAAGGCGTGTCCACTCTGCCGAGGAAGCAGATTTTACATAACGCTCGGCAAATACCGGCCGCTCGGTACTAGGCTGGTGCCCTGCCGAGCTCATTCCCCGCAGTGAGGTCGACCCCCATTCCACACAGGAGGCCCCACTTCGGTGTTCTGTCTAAGGTCCACCAGCTTAACAGCACGTACCATCCTCACCGCAACAGAACTTGACCTTGTATGTCAACTAACACTTGGACCCGTTCCCAAGGTTCCAAGGCTGCATTTATCGACAGGTGATGTTCAGAGGAGTGACATATTCCCACAGTCACACCGGGATTTTGACCACCCCCCAAAACACATGATGGGGAAGGAAATCACTGCACTGACCCCCAGCAGCATACCTGCTTCCTGGTATCTCAGCAACTCCTCCTTCCTACAGACTGCACAAAATGCCCGACTCCCAGCTGAGTGTATTGTCTCTTCTCGCTCGGGTAAAAGCTACTGCGTGCAAATGAATCTTCTCTAATTAATACAAAAGTCTCCATCATTTTAAATGTTGATATTATTACTGACATATTCACGAAAAAGATCCTCCCACCCTGGCGTATTGACAGGCTGCACTATGCGTTTCCCACTGAAACTTTTTACCCTTTGATACATCTGTTCCACTAAGTGAGGTCTGCAGTCAGGCAAGGATGCACAAACACAAGTAATGTTTAACCACAGCTACACTCTCCCAGCGAACTCTTCACCCATTTCCAAGTTGCGGCTTAGAATCTAAGCATCACTTTGATATTTAAAATAGCATTGCAAACCTTGCCTGGCCTGGCCCAGGACAACCTCCCAGCTTCCCTGCACCCCACTTACTCTGTGCTCCAACCACAGGGACCTTCTTTCTGTCCTCCTAGAAAATACCTCCCTCCTGGGGAGCCCTCCCCCCAGGCAGCTCCTGTTCTGCTCCCGAGTCAAATGCCTGGTGACACACACTTGGAGGACCATGCGTGTCTCCTTCTCCACACTATTAGCAGCTTCATTTATCCAGACGTGTACACGATATCCCACTAACAGCCCTCTGCTCCCACACTTCTCCCGGGCAGACACTCTGTCTCTCTCTGCTCACTACTATGTTCCAAGCCCTGGGTGGGCTTTCTAGACCATCATGGGTATTAAAACGATCTCATGGACTAATGAATGGGTCCCTGCCTTCCTGCCTTTAGAGTGATCGATCTTACCCACATGGTGTTTATTCGCTTGATTTAACTCATGCTTTTGAAGTGCCTGACTTACCTCCCAAAAACAGCATTTCACAAATGGGAAAACTGAAGCAGTCATAGGGAAAACCTTGCTAGTCGAGTCATGGGTTCAGGGCAACAGCCAGCTCCATTTGTTCACATCCATCTTGTGGACAAACTATTGCCAAGTGTACGAGAAAGCTAGCTTATGGACCCTCACAGAGCTTACATATAAATCATCAAATCCACGAGAAAGCAGAATCCTAGATTTCACTTTTATTAAAAAAAAAAAAAGGTATTGACGTTTTCTTATGGAGCAGTAGGTTAAGGATCCCACCTTGTCACTGCAGCAGCTTGGATCACTGCTATGGCACGGGTTTGATCCCTGGCCGGGGAACGTCCATATGCCACAGGTGCAGCAAAAAAAAAAAAAAAAAAAAAAGCTGTGTTGCCATTCAGTCTGCTAACATCCAGAGAATGAACTAGGTGGCAAGTGAGTCTAACGATGATAATAATGAAAAAGTATTAAGAGCTTACTCTATGCTGAGCGCTATTTTAAGTCCTTTATATTATTTAATCCCCCCCAAAAACCATGAAGGAGGCATTATTACTAATATTCACTTTACAGAGGAGGAAAGTCAAGCACGGATCCATCAAGCTGATCACAGAGCCAACAGCGATGCAACCAGTGTCCAAACTAAGGCAGCCCAGCACCAGAGCGTGAGCCCCAGGCCACGACCTTGACTTACCAGAAGGCTGAGCACCACAGGTGGGGACCAGACTCTTCCAGGAGGGTCAGCAAAGGCTACAGAAAAAGCTTGGTGCTGGGAAGACCTTAGGGGAGAGGGAAGCAAACACGCACAACAGAGAAGGAGAACATGAAAGAGCCAGTCTGGTTCAGAGAACAGAAGGAAGTTAGAACCACTTCTCATGGGATGAAGGGTTAAGTCTGCAAGAGGCAGCTGAGTATATACCCTGGAGGGAGGAGAATGGTGAGTTAGAACTAACTTTTGGGAGTTTGCGCTGTGGCTCAGGGGGT
The DNA here is from genome assembly GCA_004024745.2 of Catagonus wagneri. Classification (NCBI taxonomy): domain Eukaryota; kingdom Metazoa; phylum Chordata; class Mammalia; order Artiodactyla; family Tayassuidae; genus Catagonus; species Catagonus wagneri. The sequence continues at coordinate 24,603,785 of PVHT020000175.1, forward strand.
TAAGAACCCAGCGTAGTCTCCATAGGGATGTGGGTTCCATCTCTGGCCTCCCTCAGTAGGTTAAGGATCCGGCATTGCCACAAGCTGCGGTATATAGGTCACAGATGCGGCTATGATCTAGATGGCTGTGGCTGTGGTGTGGGCATGGCAGCTGCAGCTCCAATTCCACCCGTAGCCCGGGAATTTCCATATGTTACAGGTGCGGCCATAAAAACGAAAGAACAAAAAAACCCAAAACTGCCTCCTGTTGGTTTGTCCGTAAACTGTGGGTTGATTCTCTAAGCCCGGCAGGCGGACTGAGGGGACCGGCTAGAATGAGCAAGAAAAGGTAAAGGTGAGCTTTAGCCCAGAGAGAAGTGGAAGATGAGGGGCCTCGCTACAGCAGGAACACGGGAAACAGGGCACGTTCGGTTCACATCTAATGAGGGGAACAGACAGAATTCAGGGACCAAAATGGGGGATGTGGGCGGCGATGAAGGGCATTTCCAGACCAAGCCCGAAGTTTCTACCTTGGCTGATGTGGGTGGGGAGCCACTCGCTGGGGAGGGGGGGAAGGGACAGAGAAGGGGCTGGGTCGGGGTGGGGAGGAGAAGAGAAGGAGCTTCATCTGGGGCCAGCTGAGCGGCTGAGAGGAGAGCTGGGGATACTGAGGGTACAAATTCACTTATCTACTCTTAAAAAAGCAGTTAATAAAAATGACTTGATGTTTTATGTATATATACTACATACATTCTTACATATTATATATAAAATATACACATTCTTATACATTATATAATATAAAATCAGTTACATATATTATAAAAATCAGTTAATAAAAATGTCGATGTTTGTGTGTGTGTGTGTGTGTGTGTATATATATATATATCAATATACATGTAAAGCATTCTGAAATATCATCCCAGTTAAGGGGACAGATTTATTTTTTTATTTTTATTTTTTTTTGTCTTTTTGCCTTTTCTAGGGTCGCACTCGCGACATATGGACGTTCCCAGGCTAGGGGTCTAACAGGAGCTGTAGCCGCTGGCCTACACCACAGCCACAGCAACACGGGATCTGAGCCGCCTCTGCGACCTACGCCATAGCTCACGGCAACGCCGGATCCTCAACCCACTGAGCAATGCCAGGGATCGAACCCGCAACCTCATGGTTCCTAGTCGGATTCGTTAACCACTGAGCCACAACGGGAACTCTGAGGACAGATTTTAAATAAATGTTTTACTGAAGGTTATTTTGCATAACCCTAATGTCGCAAGGGGAAAAACGAAGCTGGAATGTTGATCTTTCAAGTAAGCAGGCAGAAATATAAGAGAACACCCAGCATCTCCACAAAGGAAGAAGACAAAGGGCCGTTACCTCCTAGACCAGCGTCAGCCAAGAAATCGTTCACGGTGCTGTTTTCTCCCTCTGCCCGGTCCGCTGTGATGGCCAGCAGCCACAGATGGAGCACTTATAGTGTGGCTAGTGCAACAAAGAAGCTGAGTGTGTAATTCTGTCGGATTTTAATCCGACTAAATGTAAATAGCCACACGGAGCTAGGAGTTGCTATACTGGATAATGCCGATCTGGACCGCGGAGACGGCCGGTAATTTGAACACCAAGGCAGCTCCGCAGAGGCCGCCGAGTTTGGAAGGGACCTTACGGTTTATCAAGTGTGACGTTTTCATTTAACACACTGGAAAACGAAGGTGCAAGCCCGAGAAGTGACTTGCGCGAAATCCGTGCAGAAAGAGAATAGGAAGGCAGATGAGAGCCACGGCCCTCCGTGTGAGTTCCAACGCCCTTTCCGTTTCACAGGCTGCTTCTGTAACTGATGCAAAAATAGCTGCAATTTTGTTTAATTGTGGTGTGTGGAACTGATGCAGCTCACGGGCAAAGCCAAGCCAAGATCATGTGCTTCCCCTGCTGAGTGAGACATCCCAAACGGCTCTGTGCAAGTAGCTGCCACAGATACTTTAGTTGCAAATAATGGCGCCCACTCTGGTTAGTTTTTTTTTTTTAAGGGCCACCCCCGTGGCACATGGAGGTTCCCAGGCTAGGGGTCGAATCTCAGTTGCAGCTGCCAGCCACAGTAACGTGGGATCCGAACTGCGTCTGTGCCCTACACCACAGCTCATGGAAATGCCGGATCCTTAACCCACTGAGCGAGGCTAGGGATCGAACCTGCGTGCTCATGGATACTAGTCAGATTCGTTTCAGCTGAGCCACAATGGGAATTCCTGATTAGTTTTAACATGAAAGGAGCTGATTAAAGAAGGATCAGCAGTTTGCCCAACCTCTGGAAGAGGGTCTCAGAGCCGGGCCTGGAGCCTGTGAAGTCAGGAACTGTTGACAGTCGCACCACCACTGCTCCGGTGGGGACCCTGGGCTGGGGAGAGAGGCTGCCAATCACCAGAGCTGGGCCGAGGGGCTCGGCCCAGACATCCGCCTCTTTACGCTGACATCACTGCTGCCCATCGGAATGTGTTCCTTGTCCCCCCTCCCTCCACGTGTCCTTGCCTTTAGCAGCTAACGCAGGGGAGGAGGAAGCTGAGACCCCTGCTGCAAGGAGAGAAAGCAAGTTTGGGGTTTCCACCTGGGCAGAAGTCCCACAAGGCAGAACTATCCCCAGGTACTGGAAGAGAATTCGAAAGAAGGCACCGCCACCACCAGCACGACCTGTAGGGACAGCACCCACCTGCACTGGTTCAGACCTTCGGTCTTACAGCCTGACCCACCCAGCAGCAGCCCCAGCTCAGAGCTTCGGACATTATGTCCCTATGCTGCAAATTTTCTCAATTAATTCACCAGTGGCTCTTTTTAATATTTTTTTTAAGAAGATACCCTTATGCACTGGAACATCTGTATTGCAGAAGCTGTGGACGGTGGGTCGTGAATTATGCATTTCAACTCTCAGACCATGAAGGATTTCTTTTTTTTTTTTTAAACTGAATTTTTCTAATGAACAGTCTCAATACAGCACAGCCACGAAGATGAATAATTCTGGAAAAGCTTTTCCTCCAAAGCGGTATAGCATTAGGAAGGAGGCGAGAGTGGGTCTGAGAAATCTGAGACCTGAAAAGCAACGTGCAGTATAAGCATCAAGGCCCTTCCATCCTAAAATTCTACAAAGGAAAGAAAAGCACTAGGGCTCCCTGCAAGTGTCTGAGTCTGGGGGAAGAGAAACGCCATCTCGGACGGGGACCGTGATGGGGGAAGCCAGGAAGGGGTTTGGTTTTTGATAAGAAAGGGGGCATATACAACTCATTCTGCAACGGCTTTCACCAGCAAACCAGAGGGAGCCCTCCTCCAGGCAGCCCCCGAGGGGGAAGTGACACTGTGGTTTTGGAGGGTGACGGCGGCCGGCATCTAAGGAGAGTGGCACCAAGACCGGCGCAGGGAGGGCTCACAACTGGAGTCTCAGAGACCCCACGGGGAAGGAGCGAGCGCTCACCAGACAAGACGGTTACCTGTCCCCATGAGAAAGCTGCAAATCCCATCCCAGGTGGACTTCCCAGAGCCAAAACCCCACTCTCTCCACATGCCTGTCGCCAGGTTCCACCATCACGTGACCGCCTCTGAGGTCATGTCCAGATGTAGATTACACCCTTCACCATACACCAAGCAGACGTAAACGGAAGGAAACTAAAGGATAGTTTCGGGCTGTGCTTACTCCATACAGCGCAGCTTTCACAGCAGCTGGTTGTCAAAGAAACTGGGCTCCTTGAGGAGCAGGGACAGGCCTGGGTCGCCAAGCTCCAGCTGGAGCGACATGGTAATGGCCGAGGCTCAAAAAATCCCAAGGTCACTGAATTCTAGCTAAAACCGTCGTGGATTCCATCACGCCCCTACTTAAAACCCTGCGACGGCTCCTACCGCGTCTAAAAGAGACCCCGATCTTCACAGTCTGGCTGTCACTTCTTCCTCCAGACTCATCCTGAATTCCCGGCTCCTGGCTTCACTACCTGCAGCCACACAGGCGTCCCTCCTCCTGTCAGTGACAGGGTAAAGGGCCACAGTAGGCGGCTGCATAGTTAATCCCATCAGAGGACTGGAAGATAAAAATACACATACATGGAAGACCCCTGTAAGTTCACTATTCAAGAAAGCAGGCTGGCTCAGCAACGGAACCATCCCAGAGAAGCATGAGCCAGGATCCCCAACAACAGGGCAGTGGAGGAATGAGACCCGCATCCTTCCCGGCAAGGTTAGCAAGTTAGTGACTCCTAGGATACGCTTCTCTGCACACACTCAAAACAAAAATATAGGGAAAGGTGCTATTATACTGACACCTGAGATGATTGAGCATATTTTAGTATATGTTACCGCCTTTCTGCTTATTTCCATTACACCCTCACAGTCCCAGTTTGACCCAATAGGGACAAAAAACAAAAACAAAAACAAAACCTCCCCGGCCGGACACAGAGGAGGAAGTGATGATGGAAGCTCGGCATCTACTTAAGAATGAGAAAGAAGGTGCTGTTCCCGTCCTGGCTCAGCAGGAAAGGACCCTGATTAGTATCCATGAGGATGCAGGTTCGATCCCTGGCCTTGCTCAGTGAGCTAAGGATCCGGCGTTGCCGTGAGCTGTGGTGTACGTCTCAGATGAGGCTCGGATCTGGTGTGGCTGTGGCCGTGCTATAGGCCGGCAGCTACAGCTCCGATTAAACCTCTAGCCTGGGAACCTCCATATGCCGCAGATGCAGCCCTAAAAAAGCCAAAAAAGAAAAGAAAAGAAAAAAGAATGAGGAAAAAGCTGGTCTTCTCCCCCTCCCCATTCCTCCTTTGATTAGAAAACTGTAGCCCACCACATTTTCAGGGCCTGGCATGCCCTTGGCCACCAGCTTGTATTTGTCTTGTACAAGCATCCTCTACTGATCAGCTCTTTCCTTACCTGTCACTTGCCTCTCTCGCTGAATTCTTTCTGCACCAAGACAGAAGAACCGACACCTAAGTCCCAAGACGCATTCTACCAGTTTCCTTTCCATTCCTCGAATGTGCTCCTTCCCAGCTCAGGGTCCTGGTGCCTCCCGTTCCCTCCGTGCCCGAAACAGCCTGGCCTCCCCTCTTCCCTGGCTACTCCCTCCTGCTCACCCACATCTCACCCAGGGGCACCTAGTGCCTCAAAGAGGCCCCTCCTGCCCACGCATCAAAGAGGGCTCGGCCACCCTGCCACCCCGTCACATCACGGGCTTCCACGACGCTCGCTTATTTGTCACGTGCTTGCTCTCCGTCTTCCCCGCCAGGACACAAGCCAGGGGAGGAGAGACGCATTGTCTCGTTGTTGCCTTTATTCCAGCTCCTGGAATCGTGCTTAGACCACTTAACTGGTTGCATAAATAAAGGCGTTAAATAAAAAGAAAAGCAGACGGTTTCTAAGTCCTGTTACATTTTTGAGAAAGAAAATGGCTTCGTTCGACCATTTTTTAAAATTGATAGTGTGAAATGCCCAGGCAGCCGCTTCCCCACGCTCTGCGTCCTCGGAGACTAGGAGCACTGGTTCAGCTCCATCACGAAGGAAATGGACTTGCTCCGTCCGTCGACTTACTTTTTTTGTTAATGGAAAAAGCATTGCATTTTGCAAAAACGGAAATCTAACTGACATATAAGCTGTTACATACAAGACAGCGGGCACCAAATGGGGACACTTGCGCTGGGGATGGAGGTGGCGGCCTCTGAGAGGGATGAAGGGGGGCAGGACTTGGATGGGGGGACACAGGAGCAAAGGAAAGAAGCCGGGAATCGGGCTGAGGGGCAGGGGCAGAAAGCGGCATTTGGAGCCGACTGGCAGTGACACGGAGGGGAATGATGGCGAGCGGAGATGGAAACGGCGCCTGAAGACCCCCTACGGTGGGCCCAGGATGTGGGGGGATTAGTCTGGTTTTGACAGAAAGAGGTACCCTGACTGGCTCCGAGTAGGGAGATACAGCAGCAGGGATGCCACCAAGGGCTCAGAAAGGGTGAGTGAGCTGCCTAAAGCCACACAGCTAGGAAAGGGCCAGGACTCAAACCCTGGTACCCCGACTCTAGAGGCAGGGTGGGGGAGGGGAAGGGAAAAAAACGAGCCCCCGCTAAATCCACCACTTCCCGGCACTGCGCCGAATGCTTCGCATCTATGATTAAACCTCACTACAGCTCTGAGAGGTAAGAGGCCTGCGGGCAAAGGCGTACGTCCTTTCTCCAGGCACAGAAAAGAAAGGGTGATGTCCAGGAAGGAGGGGACAGGCCCATCTAGAAGCTGCCTGGACCGGGAGCAGGGCAGGAGCAGGTACCGTCCCTTCGGCGTCCCACCCGCATGCCATCATCTGTGGGCCATTCGGGGATCTGGCTTTCTTGACTTTTTATTGACAACACACTGTTACTGGAACACCACACAGCTCATCAGCTACTGGTTTCATATTCCACAAGCGGAGCGAAAGGAAGCTTTAAAAAGACCGCTGTGAGGCTTCAGTCCCTGCCAAAGAGAGGCGTCTGCAGTGAGCAGGGTCTGAGTGGCCCTGCCCCAGGCGCCACCTCTCCCCTGCCCTGGCCACTAGGAGCTGACCAGCAGTGCCTACTCAGGCACAAAAGGGCAGAGTCCAGACTCACCTCTGGGGAGGGTGGCTTTTTAATCCCCTCCTTTGCTTTTTATACCACAATTAAAAATGATCGTCTTGGTTGACTTTTGTCACGTTTACAAAACAAAAAATCAAAATCCTATATAACAAATCAGACGCTCTGTCTCTGAGCGGTCCCCTCTGTGTATTAAGAAATACATGCATATTGGTTTTATCTTTCTTTTATATTTGTCTGTAAAACAATACATAATGTATTTTACTTGTGCATGTATTTGAGCTGCTAGTTTCTAAGCTGCTGGACTGAATACAGATGCTAATTATCTTCCTGTTCCCCCTGGTTCTTCCTCCTAGGACCAAATGCCAACCCCCTCCTTTAACATCTGTTTCCAGAGCAGCTCAGAGCCTAACAAGGTCTCAGATGTCCCAGGAGATACAGGAAAGACAGAGGCTTCTCCCAGGTGCTCTTTTCTCTCCTCAGGAGGAAGACTTCAGCACAGTAAACCCTTCATCTGACGGTGACGCTTCAGAGATACAAGGCGAGCTCTTTTGAACATTTCGGACATCCCACAATTCAAGTAATATTTCAAATAATGGTGAGCAGACGGGAGCAATGCCAGTAACTAGAGCAAACGTGTGGTGGGTGGGCTTCGGGTGCTCGAAACACAGGAGGTGCGAAACCACCCTGCGATTCAAGAAGCTCCAACTACCAATGCCTTTCAGTCCAAACAACTTTTCTCTTCTGCTGTGGGGCCGGTTTTACGAACAGGTCAGGCATAGGCTGTCACTAAGGGAAAGCCCGAACCGGTTTAGCTCAGTTCAGATTTCAAGGAACCCGTCAGTTCGCACTTTATTGAAATCTGCTGCCGTTTGTCAATTTCAACGCACTCTGGATCATGGTGGGATCCCAGGATCAACCTCCCGAGGAAGAACAAGACACTGCGGGCGAGCGGCTGGCCCATTCTGCCTCCGCTCTGGCCACAACAAAATCACGCTTCACAGGGGCACACGCTGTTTCAGGTTATCAGCGCTGGTACAGGACAGAATCTGCACTATGTGGGACATTCTTTCAGCAGAACCTGTTTTCTTATGCAAAGGGACGCAGCTTCTAATGACTGTATTAACTCCAGGGAGCTTCTCAAATAGCTTTAGGGCCATGCCTGAGGCTCGCTGCCTTTTCCAATTTGCCTAAGAGCTATCAACGCCGACCTGGCATTTCAGCGAGTCCCGACAGGCCATCAAAGCCTTCTCAGGACTAAAGTACTGGCTCTGATGCACTTTAAAACACAAAGGGAAGGTGACAGTAAAGAAAATTCATGTTGCTATTTTTAAAAAAAAAGATTCTCAGTTGAAATATGTAGTATTTCCCCCCCACACGGGATACTTTATTTTATAATAATTTTTCTTTTTCCCATTATAGCCTGTTCACAGGGTTCTGTCAATTTTCTACTGCACAGCAAGGTGACCCAGCCACACATCATGCATACATTCCTTTTTCTCACATTATCATGCTCCATCCTAAGTGACTAGATATAGTTCCCAGTGCTGTACAGCAGGATCTCATTGCTTATCCATTCCAAAGGCCATATGGATTCGAAATGGATCGAACAGCTAAATATAAACAATACAGAAAACAAGAGGAGAACATAGGTGAGTATTTTTCTATTTTTTACATGCATAAGGATAAGAACAACTGAAAAAAACAAAACAAATTAAAAAAAAAACTGACAAATTTCATCTTTCAGACGTCATGTAAGAGGGAGGTCCATGACTTAAAAGTCATGACGACACCTGTATCACTTACGACAATTCCCCACCTGAGGAACTCAGAAGGGGACCAGTGGGCACGTGCAAAGCAATTGCAGAGTATCTTTTGTAAAAGGGGCGTGGCTGGCTTCGATTCTGGATAAAATGAAAAATGCCTCAGCCAGCAAGATCCAAACCAAAGACTAGTCATTTCTACTTTCTTGCCAAAACTTAGCTCAATTAAAACACGCCACCCTGTTATCTCAAGTCAAAGAACTGTTTTCTTCTGTAATCTCTTTTGGTAGATTAGTCACTTTTTTCCTTTCTCTTTTGTAGCATCACATTAAGAACTCCAGCCAACGCTCTTCTTCTGAGGCTTTTGTGTTTTCTTTTTAATGGCCACATGCCCAGCACATGAAAGTTCCCAGGTCAGGGATCGATCCAAGCTGCAGCTGCAACCTACAGCTGGGGTAGCACCAGATCCTTAACCCACTGCCCTGGGCTGGGGAGCCAACCTGTGCCACCTCAGAGTTAATGCTAGATCTTCAATCTGCTGTGCCACAGCAGGAACTCCTTCTGAGGCTACACTTTGGTGAGCTGTGGTTACCGTTTCCTGAAAGTCTTCTCTTTGGTTTCTACAAGATGCAGAAGGATTGAGCTCCCTGAATTTTCCCACGCTGTCATCATCAACACCAACACCAGAAATGCTCACGTTTCATTAACCACGACAGCTCCTCCCTGCCCCATAGCTCAGTGAAACCCGACAACTTAAAAGGAAACAAGCCCCTCCCTGCCGCTGCCCAGGCTGAGATCACAGGTAGGCTCTTGGCTTCGTGGAAATCAATGTCATTCCAGAGAAGCCGACATGACGTCCATCAATGTGAACGATGCGGCTGATTAATTTCAGGCACAGGCATGCTGCAGTTTCTTTCCTGGCAAACACCAAGCATTCAATACAGCCTGACGGCCCAGAATCAGGTTAAGAGTTTGGGGGTGCCAATAAATGTAGTTAATTAAAAGAAAATCTATGCCAATTTCTTCAACATCTCTTTTACAAAGGGAAAGAGTTTCTTCTCGGCCATCACAGAATGAAACGGATTCCTTAAGTACGACTCCCTCATTCTTTCAACCCTCTAAGAGTCTCTCTAGTGATACACTTCCGGGAAAGGCCAGTGCTCTCTGGGGTGTCTAGGTCACCCTTCACTGGCTATGCTTCTTCATTCCCCTGGCAGCCACGTGCTGCTTCTCTCCACCCAACTGAAACCACTTTCTCTAATTCTAAAGGGTGCTTAAGACCTTCAGGTGGCTAAATACAAGAGTTCTTCCATTACTAAGTTAAAAAAAAAATATCCCCCTCAAACCACCCTCTCCACCAGCTGCCTGGTCTTTCTTTCCTCCCCGTCACAGCTTAACATCTTCAAAGAGTTGTGGCTGCCGTCCCCTCACCTCCCACTTTCATCATGACCACACCCTCCCAACCCAGCTTCCAGGTCAACGACATGCAGATAAAACAGTTCTTGCTAAGGTGCCCAGTGATCAACTGTGCTCAGTCCCCGCCAGGCATAACCTCCCAAACTGGGAGAGCATCTTCTAAGGACAGCTGCAAACAAAGGGGACCCCCCGCTACCCCATCCTGGGGTTGCCAAGAGATGAGGAACTGACTGCTCCCCCCGCCCCACTCCCCCACCTCATGCCACACCTCACCCTGTCCCCAAGAGACCTCACCCAGAGACGGGTGGGTGCGCAAGAAGGGAGACTCGACTCTCACCGCCCCCGTGGGTGAGCCGAGGGCATGTTGATTTGTCCTGCTCCTACCAGAGTCAGGGAAAGCAATGCCACAGAAAGACAGCAGGGCAGAAAGAAGCCCCGGTTCTCCTCCTGGTTCACAGAACAACTGATGAAGATGCCTTGCTGGAGCATCTTACTACTCCTCACCCGAAAAGAACTTCCGCGCTGGCGCCAGGGGGTCCCAGCACCAGTCACGTCCAAGGCACTTGACCTCAACCTTGTCCTCTCTTGGAGCCAGAAGGAGGACAGGGAGGAGGGGTCCCAGCGGCAGACAATCCTCCTCCTCACTTCAAGTTGCTCAAACCCGAAGGCTGGCAAGTGAGAAGCACCGGGAAAGCTTTAAATCAAATGCCTGTTTTTCTCACTGGGATATGCCCGGAAATAACCCAGTGAGCGGCTCGTGGCAGGCTTAGTAATTATTTGTTGAATAAATGAACGGCTTCTTAATCCTCACCCTCCATGCATGTCCTTTCTGCCTCATTTCATTCACTTCCTCCTTCGGTCACTTCTACAAAATGTGTGTTGAAGGCTAATTCTATGTGATTTAATTGTGGGAAGGTGATCAAGACGTGTTTCCTGCCCTCAAGAAACTTACTAGAGAAACTAAGAAAAGTACAAGCCTGCATCCACCATAGCAATTATGTGAACAATGGCACGGGAGTAGGTATCAAGTACCGAAGACATTAACTCAAAAAATCCAGACTACTCTCTGAAGTATACACCCAGTTTTTCTGACTGGTTTAGATACAGAATCCCATGCCTGCTTTTCCCATGACCACTGGCCCTTTAACCCTCCTGCTAAAACACACATTTACCCTCGAGGCGTCAAGAGTAATGGCTCATGCACTACCTTCTACTGTGCAGAAAGCCAGAAGAATCCATAGCCGGGGGGCCTGGGGTAAGCCAAGGAGATTTCAATGCACAGCCTTGGATGAGGACAAGGTATGCCCGGCCTTCCTTGAATTGCCACCATATGCAATCTGGCACAGAAGAAATGCTGCTGGTTTAGCACCAAGGTGATGCCAAATCCATTTCCACTCAGAGCACCTGAACCGCTACCACAAGCTACCCAGAAATCACATGTGATTTACAAGACGGTTCCTTAGCAGACTCAGGAGTAATTAGCATTTAGAGCCACGTATTTGCAGAAAGCAAATCACTCAAGATTTCTTGACTACCCGTAATCTTTAGCTTACAGTCCTTTAGCAACCATTATTGCTCCCCACATATTATTTTTGACAGGTATTTTCATGACCATTTTCCGCTATTACGAGAATAATAACTACATGCTCAGAAGAATAAAAAAAAAATCTAGAAAATACAGTGAAGTTTATAGCAGGAAAAATATCATGCATAATCTTACCAACACTGTTATTATTCTGGTATATTTCCACTTAACCTCTGTTTGATTTAATAGCTCTTTGGAATTCATATGCCCCATAAGCCAGCTCTGGTAAAAATCACCAATATACTAGCATATAAACTGCCATCTGTAATCTCTTTCAACTGTGAACAAGGCTGTATATTCATGACCATAAAACAATCAATAGGTTCGGTTTCAAAAGCTGAAATTCAGCGGGGATGGGGGGAGATTTGATCAAGAGGGTTGTTTTAATGTAAGAATGCAACCTGGCACTCTTTGCTTTTCTGTCTTTTCAGTAGCTCAGTCGGTGGGTAACTATTTCGGATATAAACCCCTTTAAACATAAATTCCTTTGGTTGCTTAAAAAAGATATTCTTGTGTGATTCAAGGAGGCACAAAAAATTGTGCTGATGATGCTTTCTTGACTAGTATGTAACTGCTATTATTTACCAAGATGTTCACTGAGAATCTTATTTTCATCTCAGTTTTCCATAACAGACAAGCCGTTCCAATGATATGTAAAATTAAAATTATCGACTTACCGAACCAAGAAACCATGCAGTCCGACATCAAAATACCTGTTCAAGGGAGACAAAGACAGGCATGTTAGTAGAAGATATTTACAACAGCGGTAGACTTCAAAAAATACATCATTTCCACTATGAGCATGATGGATAAACGGGCTGCTCCATATTGGTGGTTTTTAAAGTATGGCCCCTGGAGCAGCGTTCTCTGGGAACTTGCTGGAACTGCAAATTCCACACTACACACACACACACAATCTCTCTCTCTCTCTCTCTCTCTCTCTCAGAAATTCTAGGGAGGAGGCCCAGCAATTAGCTTTAACAAGCCCGCCAGGTGACGCTGAAGTGGAACCGCTGGTCTAAACGCTCCCTCTGGAAACGGGCCTTAAGAGTGGTTTTTACCCGCTTTCCCAAAAGGGGAGTCCCTTTTGTAACACTAGTTGTCTCCGATTTCATTTACTCGCGAATTAATGAAACTGGGTCGTAAAAGCACAACACCACACCCGGCCAAAGGAGAGGACGGGGTGGGGACGGGTCCGCGCTGCTCTTCCATCGCCTCGCAGCCGAGTCCCCGGAGTTTTTCACCGGAGGGAACCAGCCGCGCGTACCCGGCTCTGCCCCGGCACGGAACGGGGAGAGCAGCTTCTCACCGGCTGCTGAGCCTGCCTGGTGCTTGGGCCTCCAGCCCCGGGCATCCAGCAGCCGCGGGGATGCTGAACCCTGCGGTCACGGCCTCCTCCCGACACCACCAGAGCGGCTCGGCCTCGGGTTCCCTCGCCCAGCGCCTTGCTCTGCCTACACCGCCAACCTCTTAGCGGGTGTCCTCCTCTCACCTTTGGGTCTGGCTGTGAGTAAAAAGACTGGGTGGGCTGAAGCACGAAGCCGCCGCCCATCAGCTGTCACCGCTCCTGGAAACACCTGGAAGGCGCCCCACCCACGTAGCCCTCCGCCTGGGTAAAGCCCGAGTTAACTCTCTCCCCACTGACGATGAGCAATGGACACAGCAATTCACCCTAGCCTGGGGCCCAACTGCCCAGGCCCTGACTGTCCCCAGCATCCAGGTCCACCCTGCCCTGTCCCTGGAGCATCTCAGCATCCTTGGCACCTCACACCGCTGTCGTTTACCAGGTTAAGGACTGACATTAAATAGGCTTCCTTGGCGGTACCTTTAAATGATAAGATTATTTTATGCACTCAAGCATCTGTTTACAGATCACAGACACGGGGTAGACAAGGAGAAGCAAAGGCAAAACAGGAGAAACCTCATGTACGCATCACTTACTTGAAATGATGATATAATTCAGGGAAAATGAAATTCGAGATACATAAATTCCATTACTCACAAGTCTGATCAGAGCTCTAGAGGCAGATACACCTGCAGGGTCAGCTGATTTGTCTCAGCTGCTTTTACGTTTGACCTGAGGAGGTCAATTCCCATGATCATACTTAACACAGATTTAAAAAAAGAAAAAAAAAGGCAGAAACAGAAATGACCCCTCCTCTCAACCAAAACCAAAGCTACACTGCACGCAGCCACGGGGGCAAATCTTCACACGACAGGCAGCGCTTGTAAGTCGGCTGGGACGACGACACAGGAGGTGGAGGGATGCGTGGCTTACAGCAAAGAGGCCGCTTCCTTCGCTCATCCGACACCTACTACGTCTTTCCAATTACACCAGCCACAGAAAAGCCTCAGCCTCGGCTACACGGATCAGAGAATGAAACAGACACGGAAGGAATCACCGAGACCCTCAGGCCAGTGGCAGGGTGGGTAGGGAAGCCGACCCTGCAGGAATGATGAAAAACTTCATAACTTTCACAGAAATTATCATTCAGCATCCAGAAGGGGGCGACTACTATGTTCGGGGCTCACATACACCTGTAGTCGCTGCTGGTAGGTAGGTGCTGGCATCGCTATTTTTCTGTGAAGGATAAGAGACAAAGCAACGGGTACAGACTCGCAGCTGGCAGAGGACCAGGCTGGAGCCCAACTGCGCACTGAGAGCCGCGCATCATTTGCTCTGCCCGCTAAAAGCACGGCTCTCACAGCCTCTCATTGTTCCTAATTGAAAGTGGCTGTGGATTGTAACTAACTGCTTCCTTTGTGCCTCCACCTGCTTTCTGCTTCTCGCAGCATGGCCACCCTGCTCCAGGCAAGCCCACCTGCTCTGCAGGTGCCACCTACGTCCTCGGGTCTTCGAGCCGGCCGGGCTCTGGAAAGTGAGGTCGGTTCTCTGGGCTCCAGCTTCCCCTCTGGGAAAATGGAGAGCCCTTAGCCACAGGGCAGTTAGGAGAAATAAGTGACGGCACAGAGGTACAGGGCTTAAAGCTTAGTGCTTGGTCCACGGCGAGTACTCAATAAATACTAGTCTGCTTTCCGCCAGTGCTTAAGACTTGTTTCCGTGGAAGCCATATTCCTAATAACTCAGTGGGAAAAGCAAGCCACATTATCAAAATGGCCTTAAGAAGAGAGGGCATTTAATCCGAGACACAGGCAGGGTCAGAGCTTGGAAAAGGTGGCAGTATGGCTGGATATCTGAGGGACAGGCACAGAGCTCAGGATGCAGGCAGGAGGAGCGATGAAGCTGAGCGTTTGGGGGGGGCACGCAGGGGGCCTCAGCCTGCCTGCCTCTCCCTAGTCTGGCATCTCAGATGGACACACCGGCATATACCAGGTACCCCCATCTCCCCCTGGAGCTGTGGTGGCCCTCAAATGTAGGGTCTAAATGGACAGAGGGGAGGGACTGTGACTTGGGCTGTGTCTCAGACTTCTTCTCACGTGCGGTGACAGGTGGCAGGTGGAGGGCAATGCTGGGGCCGGTGGAGGTCATTCGGCATCCGTGCGACAGGCCAGCTTGTAAGGATGGAGAATAGTCTAAAGTGTTGACGAACACCCGAAACAAGCAGAAAGGAGAAGATCAAGGCTGGGGATTAGCATCAGAAAATGTGACGGGAACTATGTCAGGGCAAGAAAACAGAACCTCCTCATAGATAAATGCATCTTACTCCTTTGCTGCATCATTTGGTCTGTTGACATTCATTCATTCGGCAGATATTCTGTCAGGGCCTCCTACGGCTCAGGCACTGAGCCAGCCCTGAGGATGCAGCGGAGGGTGACATACCAAGGCCCTCACATTCCAGGCGACAGAGGTAAAACAGCAAAGAAGCACTGACAAATAGAAGATAACGTCACAGGACAAAGAATGCACACGAGGTGACAGCACAGAGGGACGAGCCACACAAGGCACCCGCCAGAAAGGGCCAGCTATGCAAAGACTAGAGGAAGAATGTTCCAGACAGCAGGACATCCAGAGAAAGGGCCCTGGCTGGGAAAGCACATGGCAGGCATGAGATGGAGAAAGAGGGCCAGCGTTCCTGGAGTATGACGGGTGACAGGAGACTGAGACAGCTAAGGCTGGAGACAGGGGCAGGGACCAGGCCAGGCAGGGCGGTGCATGCATGACAAGGATCTGGGTTTTATTTTAACGGTGATAAGAACAGAGGAGTGGTATTTTCTTTATCAAAATATTTACTCCAGTCATTCCATATACTCACAGCATTAGTATCAATGTGTGAGTTAGACTCTTGTTTTTAGAAGAAACAACTACAAACTTGTGATGAAAAGAGGAATAATGCAGAATTTGCACTTTACTACACGGTGTAAAAAAGATGCTGCCATGCATAGCAGGAACAAAGGTTATCTTAACCTGTGGGTAAGATACACCCGTTAACTTTCATCGTCTTTCTTTCTATCTTTGAGGAAATATAAAGATTTTAAGCGAGAACTGTAAAGTAAGAACAAAAAGAAATTATAAAAAAATAACTTAAAAGTCACCATTGCTATCCTATTTTGGTACTAACGTACCAAGTCTAAGGAAAGACTTATGAGATATTTTGAAAGCAAGTAACAAAGAGAGCTTTTATTTATCTAAATTTCATTCTTCTAGGGGTGGAGCTGTGGTATGCCTTGGTTTGTGTATTAAAAAAGAACGCCCTGGGAGCTCCCCTGTAGCCTAGCCATTAAGGATTCAGTGCTGTCACTGCTGTGGCTCGGGTCCCCTCCCTGGTCCAGGAACTTCTGCGTGCTGTGACCATGGCCAGAAAAGAAGACGACGACGACCCTGGGTGTCCTGAAGAGAATGGAAGGAAAGAGAAGCAGAGGGGCAGGGAGGCCACTTAAATAGCCACGCAGTCCAGGTGAGAGACGATGGGGCTCAGCCCCAGATGGAGACACTGGAACCAAGAGGGGAAAGATCGGGGCTGGATTCCAACAGGATTTTATGTAGCGTCAAAAAGACTTGTTGACAGTCTCGACTCGGAAAGGAAAACACTGCCTGCTAAACAGGTGTGAGCGCCTTTTCTCACTCCATTTCCAACCAAACAGCCTCAAAGTCTTGGCTTCGGAGGGAACCACCCCCACCGGAATGCCTGGTGAGCCACATGCGATGACGTTAAGTGACAACAGTCCAGTGGCTGGCTGGACTTGAAAATGGCTCACCTCCTGGGAGAACTATAAATCACGGCAATGTTTTCTTCTTTTCTCGATGTGTTCATTGATGGCGATAAAGTATATGAAACATACAATAGGCTTTTAACCAGCTTAAATTAAAGTGCGTGGCTGGGCAGCACCGTGTACACTCACACCCTGTGCTGCCATCCGTCCCCAGAACGTCATCTTCCTCAAGAGACACTCCAGGTTCCCGCTCTACCGCGGTAAAGCCGATCTGGGCTCTTTTCAAAGCATTTGGGGTGGGGCCTCCTCGGAGGGGCTGACGCTTTAATTTCAAAACACAAGCAAACCCATGAGCTCTGGAAATACATTCGCATTAGCTTTCCTGTATTGACGCAATCAGTGCCCTAAGAGACTGAGAGTAGGAAGAGAATACTCCAGGGTTTTTGTTGGTAAGATTTGTATGCCAGGCACTGCTAGGCATTCTTTATTCTCTCCCTTAATCCTCAAAACCACCTGCAAAACAGGCTCCTATTTGATAAAGCTGCCTGTCCTTATCCGAGGCCTCCTAGCCGGCAAACTGCTGAGTCGAGACCTAGCTCTGAGCACCAGAGGCCGAGGTCTGTGTTTCTCCCTTCATTCATTCAGCTACAGACTTATTTAACACGTATTTACCTGGGGTTCCAGTGCTCCGGGCAGTGGGAATTCAGTCAATGTGTGGTGCATAACGCCTGCTTCGAGGAGAGCAGGGGCTAGGAAAGAGGCCCTGAAGTCAGTAATAATTTCAACACAGGGTGACAGATATCAAATGTTGTCCCTCTCTGTGGACTGCAAACTCTGTGAGGGCAAGAACCAGAGGCAGCCACCAAGCAGATTCTCACCAAATACCTGTTGGGTGAATCTAAGGTAGGCTGGGACCTGGACCAGGGACCTGGGATCGTCTGCCGCAGTGCTTACACCTGGACAAATGTCACCTCGAGCAACAGGACAGAGAGAGACTAGGAGGGACCGAAAAGGAATGCGTGCCTACACAATTAGGGCAAATTATGGACAGCAAGATACACAAAGAGCACATTCCAACTGCCACTTTTGAGATGCCGGGAGCAAAAGCAGGGTGCCGAGCATGTGTGCACCTGCACACAGCACCACCGAGGGGGTGGGCACACCGCCCAAGCCACCCCTCCAACTCCGCCCATGATCAGCCCCCACCCTCACTTATTTAAGGGACCAGCTTGCCCCCGCTCCTGGAGCAAACATGGGCACGTGTTATGTTTTCACTCCCTCCTGCAGCAGCACAAGTCCCAGTAAAGCCTTGCCTGGCCTCTTACTGATTTTTTATTGATTAAAGAGTCCAAGAACCCAGGTTGGTAACAAATCAACATGTGACCGAGGGACTTGTACTGAGACACAAACGCCTCTGTCTGCCCTGGCACTTAGCACAGTGCACCGCAGATAGAAGATGCTCAAAAGCAACTATTTCATAAACCATTATTATATGGAAGGATATAAAATAGAAGTTCCCATTGTGGCTCAGTGGAAATGAACCCAACTAGTATCCATCGGGATGCATGCTGGATCCCTATCCTTGCTCTGTGGGTTAAGGATCCGGCACTGCTGTGAGCTGATGCACCTCGGATCCCGTGTTTCTGTGGCTGTGGTATAGGCTGCCAGCTGCAGCTCCGATTCAACCCCTAGCCTGGGAACTTCCACTTGCCATGGGTGTGGCCCTAAAAATGACCAAAAAAAATAAAAAGATGTAAAATGAATGCCAACAGATAGAAATGTCAAACTATATAACACAATTATTTTTATCATCTTTTAAGAAAATAATCTCTCATAGCTACCAGCTCACAATAAGCCAAGACTTCTTCTTGGAAGGAGACACAAGAAGCAGTGATCCTGTGCACAGCATTTTTGGTTCCTTCCAGAAAATAAATAGTAGGAAATCTTTCATGTGTATATAGGATATAAACATGGTTGTGGTCTGAATGTCAATTGAGAGCAGCCACAGCCTGATATAGAAACAGGCTCTCTCCAACAAGCTGCAATATCTAATACGGCAGTGAATTTCCCATCACGAGGTGAGTTCAAGCACGGGTTAAAAGGGTGTTTAGAGGAGACAGCCATCAGCTAGAAAACTGGAATGGATGGACTTTAAGCCGCCACCTAGCCTCAGGCTTCCGATTCCCTGTTTCAGTCCCTTTCCGGAAGCACCTCCAAGTATGAATGCTCACTTCCATAACAGCAGCTCTTGTCTGATAACCATCAGCAAATTAGTAGATCGTGCCTCGGTTAATGCTTCTGCGGCAGCCCTGATGGTTAATTTATTAAGATGCTGACTGCTGTTCCTGTTAGAAGCTCGCAGTGCATCAAAACTGGGCTGCTGGCACCTGCCAAGTGGTGCTGCACCTACACTTACTCCCAGAGCACAGAAACTCATACACCCTTGAGTCCAGAAGCACCCCTTCTGACAGAGGAGGCAGGCCTGCACAGCATGTCTGGGGTAGAACTCGGACCAGAGCCCACGGCTGGTTCCATGATCTGTTCTAAGCTGCCAGGCTGCCTGCCTTTCGGGGTCCTGGTCCTTCCTCCCAGGTTGCTCTTGGCTGTTCAGGCCTCGGGATAACAAAAGCCAGGAACCGTGGCCAGAAGCTCCGAATGTCATATAATCAGTGAGGTACGTTGTAGAACCACCGCTGTTATGGCCACTTAGAACGACAGATGCAGGGCAGTACTGGCAAGTAGCACATTCCCATCCCAGTCCTCGCCTCGGCTTCTTCAATTTACAGTCCTCACAGTTCTTCCTCTCCAGGCTTGTGTCCCCCATAAGTGAGCTGCCAAAGTGTTTTTATTTGTTTGTTTTTATGGCCACATCTGCGGCATATGGAAGTTCCCAGGCTAGGGGTTGAATGGGAGCTGCAATTGCCGGCCTACATCATAGCCACAGCCACACCGGATCTGAGCTGCATCTGCAAACTACATGGCAGCTTGCAGCAATTCCTGATCCTTAACCCACTGAACAAGGTCGGGGTGGAGGATCTAGGCAGACAATTCTCCAAAGAAGACATGCAGATGGCAAATAAACACATGAAAAAATGTTCAACATCGCTCCTTATTAGAGAAATACAAATCAAAACCACTATGAGGTACTACCTTACACCAGCCAGAATGGCCATCATCAAAAAGTCTACAAACAATAAGTGCTGGAGAGGGTGTGGAGAAAGAGGAACCCTATTACACTGTTGGTGGGAATGCAAATTGGTGCAACCACTGTGGAAAACAGTATGGAGATTCTTCAGAAAACTAAACATAGAATTACCATTTGATCCAGCAATCCCACTCCTGGGCATCTACCCAGAGGAAACCATGATTCGAAAATACACATGTACTCCAGTGTTCACTGCAGCACTCTATGCAATAGCCAGGTCATGGAAACAACGTAAATGCCCATCAACAGAGGAGTGGATAGGGAAGATATGGTACATATGCACGATGGAATATTACTCAGCCATTAAAAGGAACGAAATAACAATATTACATAGATGAACCTAGAAATTATCATGCAAAGTGATACCAGTCAGACAATTAGACAGCAACATCCAATGCTACCGCTTACATGTGGAAACTAAAAAAAGGACACAATGAACTTCTTTGCAGAACAGGTAATGACTCACAGACTTTGGAAAACCTATGGTTTCCAAATGAGACAATCTGGGGGGTGGGGGTATGCACTGAGGGTTTGGGATGGAAATGCTATCAAATTGAGTTGTGATGATTTTTGTACACCTACAATTGTAATAAAATTCATTAAGTAATGGGGAAAAAAATAACATAGGGCCAGAAAAAAAGAAAAGAAATTCAAAGTCTGAGCTCTGGCTCTCCCACTTAGTGGCATTTGATCTTGGTTTGGGGTAGGGGGGGAGTCATCCCTGAATATTTCATTTGCCTTGACGGAGAGATATGGAAATCATGAAACCTACAGTGTAAAAAGGGAACAAGTGAAGTGGCTAGAAGTGTTGCGTGGACATTCTACACAAGTGTTCAAAATTACTTTCCCTCCTCAGACTCAAGTCCCTAAAGACTCTTCTCCAAGCTTCATGAATGCTATATTCATTCATTATTCCAACAAATATCTAGGGAGCCTCTTGTAAATGTCAGGCACAGAAATCAACAGTAACAGACGCTCTGGACCAGTCTGTGCTCTAAACTGGGGACCTGTAGGGCCCCTCAATCCCAGACCCTGCCCGCAAGATCTGTGAGCAGAGACGACAGAGACACAAGGCAGACAATATATGACAGCAAGGTAAGAAAGTACATTTAGAGTGGATGGGCAATGAGGTCCTGTTGTACAGCACAGAGAACTATATCCAGTCTCTTGGAATGGAACATGATAGAGGATAATATAGGGGGGAGAGATAATATGGGGGGGGGAGAGAGAGAGAGAGAGTGAGTGTATATGACTGGGTCACTTTGCTGTACAACAGAAACTGGCACAGAACTATAAACTACACTTAAATATAAATGAATAAATAAATAAATGTCAGGCACAGTGATAGATGCTTAGGATACAACAGTGAACAAGAAAACCATGTTCTTACCCTTGTGTGCATTTTGAGAAGCAGGTCCTTTATCTGATATGTGACCTGAAAATATTTTCTCCCAGTTGGTATCACATCTTTTTATTTTCTTAAAATTGTCTTTTTAAGCACAAAAGTTTTGAATTTTCAAAACCTCAACTTAGCCGCTTTTCTTTTATGGGTCATGCTTTTGGTGTTATAGCTAAGACATCTTTGCCTAAACCCAGTCTTGAAGATTTTTCTATGTTGTCTTCTAAAAGTATTAAGTTTAGCTCCTATATTTAAGTCTGTAGGCTATTTTAAGTTAACTTCTATGCACAGTGTGAGATAAGGATCTAAGTTCATCTTACTTTTCATGTCTTCATGTAAAAATATCCACTAGATATATTTGCCAACATGGGGGTCTTTGGCAACTTGGCCAAGTGTAGTCTCACTGAGTGGCTAAAATGCAGGCCAGGCAGAGCTGAGTGATGAGTGAATAGGTTTATTTCTCTGGGCTTTCTTTTTTTTTTTTTTTTGTCTTTCCCTTTTTTATGTAGAGCCGCACCCGCGGCATATGGAGTTTCCCAGGCTAGGGGTCTAACAGGAGCTGTAGCTGCCGGCCTTCACCACAGCCATAGCAACGCGGGATCCGAGCCGCGTCTGCAACCTTCACCACAGCTCACGGCAATGCCGGATCCTTAACCCACTGAGCAAGGCCAGGGTTCGAACCCGCAACCTCATGGTTTAGTCGGATTTGTTAACCACTGAGCCACGAAGGGAACTCCTATTTCTGGGCTTTCTATTCTGTTCCATTGATCTACATTCTTCTGTTCCATTGATCTACAGTATGCCAGTACCATACTGTTTTGATTACCGTATCTTTGTAGTATAGTCTGAGGTCAGGGAGCCTGATTCCTCCAGTTCCAGTTTTCTTTTTTAATATTACATTTGTTCTTTGTGGTCTCTATGTTTCCACACAAATTTTAAAATATTTTGTTCTAGGTCTGTGAAAAATGTCATTAGTAATCTGATAGATATTGCACTGAATCTGTAGATTGCGTTGGGTGGTTAGCCATTTTGACCATATTTATTCTCCCAATCCAAGAGCATATCTTCCTATATGTTTATGTCATCCTTGATTTCATTCATCAGTGTCTTAAGAGTTTTCAGAGTACAGCGTTTTTGTCTCTTCAGGTTGGTTTATTCCCTGGTATTTTATTTTTTTGATGTGATGGTAAATGAGATGGTTTCCCTAATTTCTCTTTCTGACCTTTCATTGTTAGTATATAGAAATGGAATACTACTCAGACATAAAAGAGAACAAAACAATGTCATTTGCAGCAACGTGGATGCAACTAGAGATTCTCATGCTAAGTGAAGTAAGTCAGAAAGAGAAAGATGAATACCATACAATATAACTTATATCTGGAATCTAAAATGTGGCACAAATGAATCTACCTGCAGAAGAGAAACAGACTCACAGACATGGAGAACAGACTTGTGGTTGCCAGGGGCCTGGAGGGGAAGGGAGTGGGATGGATTGACTGTAGTGTGGGGTAAGTAGATGCAAACTACTACATTTAGAATGGATAAGCAATGAGGTCCTACTGTACAGCACAGGGAACTATATCCAGTCTCTTAGGATAGAACATGATGGAGGATAGCATGAGAAAAAGAATGTGTATATATATATATATGTATGTATTACTGGGTCACTATGCTATACAGCAGATATTGGCACAATACTGTAAATCAACTATACATTAATAAAAAATAAAATAAAATATTGTGGTCTCCCTTGAATCTGCTGTTTTCATGCCTCAGCTAAAATTGAGACAGAACTAATCTCATTAAACTATAGTATATAGCCTCTTGGAAATCTAATGTGCATTTCACTATGAATGGATTAAACATTTAAAAAAAAAAAAAGAGTGAATGGGGAGGAAAGGAAGTAGGGACAGTGGGTACAAATAACTCCTGTGTTACGTGTTCAGTGTGGTTCTGAAGGGGAGGGGAAGAGGAGTAGTTCAGAAGGATGAGACAGACGAGGTGGGTTTTTGTTTACCTGGGGGTAGATCCTCCCCCGTGGCAGACGATGGGTTAATAGAGGAAGGCCTTTTAGCAGAGTATGAGACAAAGTCATCCACTGAGAGAAAAATGGCTAAGACCACGTGACGTGGTGGACACGTGCTGCCTCTGTTTGCCTGTCTATCCTGACGGGAGGCCTGACATCCTTCCGGGGACCCACTTCTCACCCACTGCGTCCAGTTCTAGTGAGAGTGTCGGTGCTTGTTCCCGCCTTCCCCAGGAGGAGATGTGATTCTTATTCTCAGGATTATATTTCAAACACAGAGATAGCAAGAAAGAAAAAAAAGAGGAAAAGAAAAAGAACTGAGGCTGATTCACCCCAGATGTTGCACTTCGATATGTCCACCGCACTTTTCCATCGTGGCTAAAACAAATTATGTTAAAAAGGCCATTCTCCGCTTCTTCGCTCTGTTCTATTCTTGATGCCCAAGTCCTTGTCCACTAAAATAATAACAAAGAATGCCTTGATAGTTCTTTGCGTTTATAAAAAACCATCACAAACATTTCTTGAACAAACTGTAAGGCAAGCAGGGATCGTTTATTATGCCCATTTGCCAGCTAAGGAAGTCAACCCAGAGGGCCCAACAGGGCCTGGCCCACAAGCTCAGTAAATATGTCAATGAATGAAGAAATGCATGAGTGAAGGCTAAGTGATCTGCTGGCAATTATGTAGTTAACAAACGACCCAACTTCAACTTGAACTCAGATCTCCTCATTAAAAAAAAAATCAAGGCTTTTTAGGGAGTTCCCATCATAGTTCAGCAGAAACGAATCTGACTAGTACCCACGAGGATGCAGGTTTGATCCCTGGCCTTACTCAATGAGTTAAGGATCTGGCGTTGCCATGAGCTGTGGTGTAGGTCGCAGATGCGGCTTGGATCCAGCACTGCTGCGGCTGTGGCACAGACCAGCAGCTACAGCTCTGATTCGACCCCTAGCCTGGGAACCTCCACATGCCATGGGTGTGGCCCTAAAGAAAAAATAAAATAAAATGCAACAACAACAACAAAAACGAGGGCTGTTTAAAGTGACATGTAAATCAAAACAAGATATGCGTATCAAAAGACTGCATTTGCAATTTCTAGACTACAACAGACTTTTTTTTTTTCTTAAGAAGAATACATTGAAATCGACTATACTTCAATAAAACTTGAAAAAAAAATGAAGAAAAACAAGAGGAAGAATACATTGGCTTTGGGGCTCTGAAACACAGTAATAAGGAATATTAACTGCTGAGGTAGGACTATGGTAGTGGGAATCCCTTTATAGTAATAAAATTAAAGCAGCTACTGATGGGATAGACAGAGTTCTATTAAAAAAAAAAAAAAAAACAAGCAAACCACCCCGCCCCCAAAATACCAAAACAAACAAAGGAACACAGAGTCCAGCAACTCATGATAGAGGCATTAACAATATAACAGTAGGAGAGGCATGCAGGAAGGGCTTCTCAGAGGAGGTAATTCTCTAGTTGGGTTTTGTAGGATAAGTAGAAGTTGGCCAGCCTGGGGTGGGAAGGGCTTTCTAGGCAGCATGTCAATTCCATGGCACTCAGGCTCCTTCCCCGGAAGCCAGCTGACAGGGACCCCGCAGAATATCAATCACTATGGGCTGGAACCTAAAATGTTGCTGAGTTGGAGACGAGCTGGCTCCAGAGCTGCAGGAGGTGGCGCTGTGTGTGTGCACGCTTCTTTCTCCCAGTCCCGACTTGCAGCAACGACGCCCAGAAGGCCACCCGAAACAGCAAGACCAAAGGGGCCAAACCATGCTCCTGATGGAATGGCTGATGAGCCCCGCTGATCCTTCCCCCCCAGGCTGCCTTTGACAACTGCTGAATTATCTCCAGGCGGAGAATGAGAACATCCGACTTTCGCCTTTGATTCCCCACTTAGGAAAGGCCGTGTAGAGACATGAGTCTCTGCTGCTGTTTATGAAGTAAACTGGGTCCCAGATACTCAGTGGTTCAGGAACCACAGTGAAGTAGGTCAGCCCTCAAAAGGCTGGGACTGGGAACTGGGCAATTAAACAAGTCAATGCCCAACAACAACAACGCCACCTGGTCACAAAAGTGTAACACAGAGCAAGTGTTAACACATCTAAGAAGCTGAATTAAGTCTTCTGTGTACACGTGTATTTACAGTCAGTCATCTGATTAAAATCTCGTTCCCATGTATAGCATTTCTCTTCTGGATGCAAAATTACAGTGAGTGATTACTCCCGCTATGTGCTTGATGAAGCTGCTCATTATGGTTTGAAAACTTGCAGCATGTGATCATTTCAACCACCTAGTTTCACCCCTCGGAACAGTTGAACATTTGGTTCAGCTACTATTATTAATCTAAGGCCAACAGGTTTGAAAAGACAGAAATGAGACGTGAGTGTGTTTAATTGGGTGAGGTACACAGGTTCTTCCTCTTTTTATATGGAAACTAAAGATGCAGTACCATGACTGGAATTCACGAACCTGACGATTACATCTAAAAATGATAATATCAAAAATAAATTTGATATTAGTGTCATTCTTGCTAATTTATATGCCTTCTCTCTTTAGTTTGGTTTTATTTTCATTCTAATTACATATGGGAGGCTTGGTGAGAACGCCCTATTGGTATTTATCCCCTGCTTGACTGTCTAAGATATAAGCAGCATTCCAGGGTTTTAAAACAATGGGTCCCACACCTTCGCGCCTCTCCTATGCTCACTAATTACGGGTAAAATGTCTTAGGCTCTCCTTAGGCGTCTCTTGCAAGTAAAGGGCTCCGGCTAATCAAAATGAATAGGACTATTTTTCCTCCTGTAATTTTCTAGCAAGTTCTTACTGAAATTCAGAAGAAAAAGTAAAAGAGGTCATAGAGCAACCATGTGTCAATGGGAGAAGAAGCACACGGCCCTCCAGCAGATGTAAGTGCAGGGAATTCGGAGGAGAGCCCGGCGGGGTGCAGATGAGCGTGGAGCTCTGCAGGGCTGTATCATGGGCAAGACCTGAGGCCCGAAGCGGCGTGACACAGCAGGTCTCACCAGAACCAGACAGGACACCGGGCATGGACAGCCCATGGCACAGCCAGCAAGGAGAAAAATCAAGAGACGGCCAGGCAAAGAGCTCTGGCTTCTCATAAACCATCATGCAAACATTTGCTTTTGTTTTGCAGAGTTATTCTGCTCAAGCCAGGTCATTATTATGTGGACCGAGCCTATGGCAACATCATGAATGAATTTTCCTTTGTTCAGACAGGGTTCTGGGTGTGGCCAAGCAGGACCCTATGGGGCCCTCCCCCTAGGGACACACCCCACCACCACCACATAACCAGCCTCTGCTTTGGCTCCTCTCTGAAGTGCTCAGCTAACAATATCCTGAGCTGTTTTACAGATGCAAAAACTCCACTAAATGGAAGACTTTACCGACCATGAGTATACAGCCCCCAGACCTACTGGAGTATGAAGACTGATAACTGGTAACCCTGTCACCTCCCCATCAACTAGTCCGGGAACGGTGCAGGAGCTGACCTGGGCTGCCGCTCCCTCACCTGGCCTCTAAACACACTTTGTTGAAACCCATGGAGGAGTTCAGGCTTTTTGAGCACTAGCTTCCCAGACTCCTTGTCTGCACCTTATAATAAATGCTGTACTTCCCTCCCTTCACCAAAACCCGGTGTCAGCTGCCTGGCTTTGCCGCACATGGGCAAGCGGGCCCAGATATGGTTTGCAAACATGGACAGAGAGAAAGGCATTTCATACGGCTGACTGGTGTGCCTGCCTGGTCTACAAGGGCTCTGGGCCTCAGGGGTGTATGCATGTCTGAACCTCAAGAGACCTTCAAAGTTCGCTAGCTCAGCAGTCCCCAACCTGCTCACTCACGTGGTCAGTGGGCCACGTCTGTGTTATGAAAACGAAGTCCTCCCATTAGATGTCACCAAAAATGATAGGCTTCAAAGGCAAAAAAAGACCTTACTTCAAGAAATAGAAATTATAGAGAGTTCTGCTATGGCACAGCAGATTAAGAATCCACTTGGGTTGCTACAGAGGGCTGTCCCTGGCCCAGCACAGTGGGTTGGTTAAAGGATCTGGCATTGCCACAACTGTGGCTTCCCTGGCCTGGGGACTTCCATATGCCACAGGTGCAGCCAGAAACTTAACAAAAAAAAAGAAAGATATATAAATTTTACTATAAATAGTCTTCAAATTTTTAAAGTTCACGCATTTCAAGGAAAATTAAAATTTACTACACTTAAAAATCAAGAAAAAGTAGCATCACATGAATGCTATATCACAAATTTTGTCCTTCTAAACATAAACCCATTTATAAGAAGAAAGAATTTAATTGGGGAGGGATAAATCAGGAGTTTGACATTAACAGACACAGACAAAGTATAGGGGTGGAATAAGAGAGGTGCACGGTGTTGGGGGATGGGGTCCCAGCGGGGACAGAGAGCGGGGAACTTTGGGAGGTCACTGTAAGTTAGTAATTGCTCAAGAAAGCCATCAGAACACGGCAGCCTTGCTCAACTAGTGGAGGCGAGAGATATGCCTCATGTCATTGGGTGGGGGATGGACTGAGGCCTGAATTCAGGTTCAGACCAAGGGCAGGAGTTTAAGGACCGCCCTTCTGCTGATTTGAATAAGCATTCTGACCGTCCTAGTTCGACCTCATAGGGTTAAATACTCTCTTACTGGATACCAAGGAGGAGCTGCTACTCGAAGAGAGAGGAAGAGGCGGTCCTTCCCACCTCCGCTCCCCTTGCATGATAACACTGCAGCCCATCTAATCTCGGGGCAGAGCCACCTTGCCTGCCTGCTTGTATCTCTCACCAGCACCTTATCTTAATCAATTTCTTGCCTATCACTTTGTCTCTCACTGAATTCTTTCTATGAGGAAGCATAAAGAACCTGAACTTCAGTAAGTCAAGACACTGGGTGAGCGATTTTAATTTAAAAACCACGGGTTCAAGTCCCAATCTGGGCTTAGGCTGGGTTTGAGTCCCGGCATGGGGGTCCAAGTCCCAATCTGGGTTCTGGCTGGGTTCAAGTCATAAATGCTGCCAGTTTCACTACTACATATAAAAACAGATAAACCACAAGGACCTACTGCCTAGCACAGGCAACTGTATTCACTATTTTGTAATAACCTATAATGGAAAAGAATCTGAAGTGATTCAGTTATACATACATATTTGCATGTTATACACACACACATTTCGCTGTACACCTGAAACGTGGCGAATCAACTATCCTTCACTTAAAAAAACCAACTTCATAACGTAAGAGAATAAAGAATTTAATTTCTGGCTCTCTTCAACAAGTATGTGTCTAGCCCCCACCTGGAACCAGTTACTGGCAGCTGCAGGAAACAGTCTGCTGGCAAGAGTTTACAGCTTGAGGGGGGAGGGCACTGATACATAAGTAAAAAATCTACAGAAGGCCCATCATGCTAGGTGAGCACCTCCTTGAGAACTGAAGGGCCTCTGGCCCTGGGAGCCTGCCGAAAATGACAGTCCTCAGACCCTCGTCTGTGACCAGCAATGGAGAAAAGCTCTCAGTTGCAAGATCGCAACAAGTCAGAAAAGACCTGTGGCTGCAACGGCTGACAAGCAGCACGAGCATCCTGAAGCACAAATCACTAAGGAGCAAACCAGGAGGCTTCTTGTAAAACAGCTGCTTTCTAATTAATTGATGGCTCTCAAGTCACCCCCAAGAAACGACCCCAATTTGAAACGCCCACAGTTTTAACTTAAACACCAGCGGCCATATGTTTTTACTTCATATTCTGCTTTCTGCTGCTCTCTTAACTGTTTAAGTGGAGACTTCCTAGCCTGCTTAGAGCCTATTAGTGTTTCAGAGATAATTCGTTCTTTTTCAGTCACTTAAAGCTAATTAAAAAAAAATCAGCAAGGAAAGCGAAAACAGATTTGTTTTTCACAGCAGGGTATACTAAATTATATTAAAAGTCATATCTATAATTATTCCATTATTCCTTAAGAGTCCTTTAAATAGGGCACATTGTTATATATGCAATAAGCCTTTTTAAGAAACTTGAGTTTAATTACAAACTTAGATCTTTATCCACAGGTAAACCCTTTTACCTACAAGTAAAATTTCCCACAAGCTCATTACTCAGACCACCCCCAGAGGCCAAGAAGCAAGCAGGGAAAAAAATAAATAAAGGCCGAAAGTATAACCGCTATCACAAACCCAGAAATTATATTCCACAAGAAACATGAAGCAAGCCACACAGTTGTGCATAATCTACAGCCAGAGACTGGAAGTGAGAACCCACTCAGTTCAGATGTGCTGGCAGATGACCAGATGGGCAAGTGATGCAGCAATCAGACAGGGGACAGGAAAGGACCCGAGCACAGGCTCATGTTACTTAAGGATTAACAGACCCGTGCAGCCCACGTAGACTTCCATGGCAACGTCTCACTGCAAAAGTCACTGGTGTTCCTATTCCTGACCTGAAAGTCACCAGAAATTAACCATGTCTATGAGAGAGCTTCCCAAATGGGCTTCTGCCAGCCAAGGTACCTCTGCCCACCGCACACAGTACACACACTGCAGAGCAGTGTTTCTTAAACATCTTTTCACATGACCCACATTAAGAAATCTATTTTATATCTCAATCCGGTGTTCACAAAGCTACACAGAGGTTGTGGCAGCCAGGCTCCAAGACGGCCCTCGGTGGTCCTCGGCTCCAACAATCACGATACCCTGGTGTAGCCCGCACTGTGCCAGGACTGGTCTGTGTGGCTAACAGAACAGATAGGCATCATGGCAGAAGTGATGAGAGCAGGTTATGAAAAGGCTGTGGCTTCTGTCTTGGGGAGGCTCTCTCGTTCTCTCTCTCAGACCACGGGCTCTGGTGGAAGCCTGCTACGATGTCCTGAGTGGCCCTAAGGAAGAACCCACAGGACCAGGAGTTGAGGCTCCAGCCGCCAGGCACAAGAGTGACCTTGGAAGTGGTTCCTGTAGATCAGTCAAGCCTCATGGAGGACAGCTTGTCTTCAGCCTACCCCCAGAAATAATAAATGCCCGCTGTTTCAAACTGTTAAGTTGTGGGGTAATTTGTTATAGGGCCGTAGATGACTACCACAGATACATAACTGAAACAGAAGGTTTCAAGAAATCTGGCTTACCTTCACTCTGAGCAACTCGTCGTGATGTTTTCTATCCTATTTTTCAAAACCCTGTCTGTAACCCACTAAAATGATAAGGACCCACCAAGAGGTCACAACCTACTGCGACATTAGGTTTTCACTAGTGATTAGACATTAACAATATACCAAGTATCTACAGTCCCTTAAATACATACATACGCACATGCATTCCTCATACAGGCATAGATGTGACAGGCAGCACACACTAACAAAACAGATCTGTATCCATTATTAAAAGCTGATATCACAGTAACTCTGATAGTAAGACCAGGATTAAAATTCCCACTTTCCAGGTGAGTTTAAAAAGTTGCTAAAAGAGTTCCTGTTGTGGCTCAGCAGTAAGGAACCCGACTAGTATCCACGAGGACTTGGGCTCAATCCCTGGCTTGCTCAGTGGGTTAAGAATCCAGCATTGCCATGAGCTCTGGTATAGGTCAGCAGCTGTAGCTCTGATTGGACCCGTAGCCTGGGAACTTCCACATGCCGAGGGTGCAGCCCTAAAAAAAGAGATCAAAAAAAGACAGTGTTGCCAAAAAAAGCTATTTAAATTGCTTAAGAGTCAAAGTACTTAGAGGAGCAGAACTAAGCCCAACACCAGGCCTTCTGATTCCCTAGAGGAAATCCACTACATACACTGATACACTTGTATTTATATAATGATATATTTATAGTATTTATTATATATCTAGCTTAACTGTTACATATGTTGTACATGGATATTATAATTTTTTGGCCACATCTGCGGCATGCAAAAGTTGCCAGGCCAGGGGACTAAGCCCATGCCACAGCAGTGACACGGCCAAGTCCTTAACCACTAGTCCACCAGGGAGCTCCATGATTTTATACTGATATTCTCTTTTCCGTGACGTTCATTTAGTCATCCAGGACACCACACGCTCCTGGTTCTCTGCCTGACTCACTGGCTGCTCCTTCTCAGATGCCTTTGCCGACTCCAGCCTGGCAGGTAAGAGCCACTGTTCACGGGTCCTTGGTCCTCTTCTCTTCCCTGGACATCCATTCTCTCGGCAGTCTCTCTCTCCTACATCCAAATTTTAAGTGCTATCCATATGCCCCAAACTCCCAAACTGGTATTTCCAATCCAAACCTCTCTCCTACACTCCACAGCCATAGATCTCCCTGCTTTTTCAAAACATCTCTACTTGGACATCTAAAACAAGTTTATCCCAAACTAAAAAAAGCACATCCAAAACTATACTCTTGATCTTCCCCTTAATTCTGCTCCTCCCCTAGCCGTCCCCATCTCAAAGAGTGGCAGCTTCATCCTTACAGCAAAAGCCCCTGCACTTATCCTCGACTCTCTCCCTCCAATCCATCAATGAACCTGTTAGCTCTACTTTCAAAAGTATATCCAGAATCTGATGACTTCTCACCATCTCTCCTTCAATGGCTTCCTCATGGGCTCCCCTTGCTCTCCTAAAGGCCATTATCAATAGAGCAGTTGGAAGGATCCTATAAAAACCCGAGACAGGTCACTCCTCTCCGTAAACCCAGCAATGGCTTCCCATTTCACTCAGACAAGGAGCCCAAGTCTTTACTGCACTCCACAAAGCCCTGCACGTACAGGATGCAGGTAAGGTGGTCTCACAAATGCATGTTAAGATTTGGGGTGGGGGGTTTAGGAGTTTCCATTGTGGTGCAGCAGAAACAAATCCGACTACTGACCATGAGGTTGGGGGTTCGATCCCTGGCCTTACTCAGTGGGTTAAGGATCCTGCGTTGCTGTGGCTGTGGTGTAAGGCTGGCAGCTATAGCTCCAATTCAACCCCTAGTCTGGGAACCTCTATATGCGGCAGGTGTGGCCCTAAAAAAGACAAAAAAAAAAAAAATATTTGGGGGGGGTCTAGTTAGCAGTGAGCTCAACAAATCAACAATGTTTTGAGGCAAAAGAAAAAAAATGATAGCATCTGTCCACTTTAACAGAAGAACAAAAGAACTGATAAGGTGTCCTTGTGCTCACTAGACCACCCCATGAAGGTCATTCTCAATGTCAAGTGCTTACTTCAAAGAGAGATTGATAAAAGGGGAACATATTTAGAGGGTATCAGCTGGGATGAGAGGATGGATAACACAGGGAACCAGGTAAGTTTACTGCAGATTAGAGAACATGAGAGAGTGGCTGTATCTTCAGGTGGATTAAGTACAGTTTTGATCAAAATCCAACGGGCTGCCTTGGGCAGTTTCCTGTCACAACATCAGATTCCTTTAGTAACCTCCATCCATCCACACGCCCACCCACCC
The DNA here is from genome assembly GCA_004024745.2 of Catagonus wagneri. NCBI lineage: Eukaryota > Metazoa > Chordata > Mammalia > Artiodactyla > Tayassuidae > Catagonus > Catagonus wagneri. The sequence continues at coordinate 24,636,240 of PVHT020000175.1, forward strand.
ACCTACCCATCCACGCATCTGGCATTTATGAGTACACAGTGTATAGACGGTAAGTACAGAGAAACGATCAAGCTATAACCCCTCCTTCACAAGGGAGTGGGCAGTGAGGAAAGACCGACAAGTAAGCAGGCCCTCGCCGTGTCATGTGATAAATGGTTGGATTAAAGGAAGAACTGCAGCAATGGGAGCCTAGAAGAGGCAGCCAGTGATTTCTGTGCAGGCTGAGCAGAGTAAAGGAGGCTGGACCCGAGCTGAGCTTTGGAGGCTGAAGAGTTCGCCAGGGGATGAAGCAGGTGAACCTAGAGGATGTAGACAGATGTGTGAGATTGCGTGTGTGTGTGTGTGTGTGTGTGATGACATTCCAGACCAAGGAAGCCAAGAGCTTATAGAAACAGAGACCACAGGGAAGATGTCTATTACGTGAATGGAGGTGGGGAAGCTGACTAAGTAGTTGGTATGACGAGGAGCAGAGGCCAAGTAAGAGCAGAGAATAAAGAATCCATAACAGCGACTGTTTCCCGGCTGCTTGGTTTGTGTTAGAACCCGTTCAATCCTCACCACAATGCTGTCCGGATTTTATTGTCACTGTCTTCTCCATTTCACAGTTGAGGCAGCCGAAGCCCAGAGCAGTAAATAAGGGTTTGCCTAAGGGTCTCAGCTGGGCAGTGCCGGGAAGGTGCCAAGCCAGGAGGTGGCAGTGGGAGGCTTCAGTCCTTCAGGTCAGTCACCCTAAGGGCGCTGGGCAGCCATTAAGAAGTTTTAAGCAAAGGAGTGACTCAATAGAGAGTCACCTTCTACGGGGATCCCACCCTGGCCTGCGTGAAGGAACAGAGGAGGTGGGGAGGCCAGTCCCCAGAGATGATGACAGCGACACGAGGAGCCCCAGCCAGCCTTGCACCAGCGCGGACTAAGGTCACAGAAGATTCAGCAGCACATAAGAAATCACCGACCTCCTCCAATCGCTTCCCACTTTCAATCAAGTACTTTAACCTCACTAAAAAAAAAAAAAAAAAAAAAGGTGTCTTTGGGAAGGTTACAGGAGATGGTATGTAATGGAGCTTAAACACACACTGGCTACTTTCAACTTTTTCTTTATGGAACTTCTAGGTTTTGCCTGGCGCTCCCTGCAATGCATTATTTTTTGTCTTTGGTGTGAAAAAAAATCAGTTTTGGAATTTCACATTTTAAGTGTTCTTCTAGACAGAAAGTGAAAATCTTGACTGAGAGTTTTCTTAGGAGATGAAAGTCTCCAGGATCTCGCCCCGTTACTGAGCTAAAACTTGACAAAAATTAAGACATGACACCCAGGTTAAATGCCACAGTCCTCAATTTAAATTTCTAGTATAATGCTACTCTCAGGTCAGCGGGTCCTGCTTCATCCCCTTGACGAGAACATTAGTTTGTACTAAAAATATCTATTAAAGATTTTTGCCCGAGGACACGCAGGCATGTCAAACCCACGAACTTTTCTGAGGCGTTTGATTCAGCCAGAATAGCACCTCTTGGGTGAACGTGAACATTCTTAGATTTGGTGCTGGAGCCTCAGTTTTCGTGTCCAGAGGGGCCCTCCTCTAGAGAATTCTCCAGGAAAGCATGTCTAAGCAAGGGCGTGTCAACACCAAAGGAAGATGGTTCAGGAAAATCAGTAGAGACACGTCTGCCATCATTTAAGCCTGTGGTTTCAGTGGTCTTTTAGGAACAAATTTTTTCAAGATTTTTTTTTTCTATTATAGTTGACTTACAATGTTCTGTCAATGTATACTGCACAGCAAAGGGACCCAGTCATACATATACATATATATGTATGACTGTATATGTATATATATATATACACACACACACATATACACATTCTTTTTCTCACATTGTCCTCCGTCATGTTCCATCACAAGTGACTAGATACAGTTCCCTGTGCTATGCAGCAGACTCTCATTGCTTACCCACTCCAAATGCAACACTTTGCATCCACTCTGTCCTCATTTCCCTTGGCAACCACAAGTCTGTTCTCCATGTCCACGAGTTTGTTTCTTTTTTTGCCTGTAGACAGGTTCATTTGTGCCATATATTAGATTCCAGATATGTGATTTCATACAGTATTTGTCTTTCTCTTTCTGACTTACTTCATTTAGTATGAGAATCTCTAGTTCCACCCACGTTGTTGCAAATTGCATTATTTTTTTCTTTTTATGGCTGAGTAGTAGACCATAGTCCATTGTGTATATGTACCACTTTTTTTTTTTTAGGGCTGCACCTGTGGTACATGGAGGTTCCCAGGCTAGTGGTCAAATTGGAGCTACAGCTGCTGGCCTATACCACAGCCACAGCAACGTGGGATCCGAGCCACATCTGCAGCCTACACCACAGTTCAGGCAATGCTGGATCCTTAACCCACTGAGCAAGGCCAGGGATCGTACCCTCATGGATACTAGTCAGATTCATTTCCGCTGCACCACAGTGGGAACTCCTGTACCACATCTTTTTTTTTTTTTTTCTCTTAATGGATTTTATTTCAATTATAGGTGTGCATAAATAATCACAAGTCAATTTTACAGATTTTCTATCCTGTACCACATCTTAATCTGTTCATCTGTTGATGGACATTTAGGTGGCTTCCATGTCTTGGCTACTGTGCCTAGAGCTGCAGTGAACATAGGGGAGCATGTATCTTTTTCAATGAAAGTTTTGTCCAGATATAGGCCCAGAAGTGGGATTGCTGGAGTCATATGGTAGTTCTATATTTAGTTTTCTGAGGAACCTCCATACTGTTTTCCAGAGAGGTTGTACCAATTTACATTCCCACCAACAGTGCAGGAGGTTCCCTTTCTCTACACCCTCCTCAGCATTTGTTACTTGTGGACTCATCGATGACGGCCATTCTGACTAGTGTGAAATAGTACCTATTGTAGATTTGATCTGTATTTCTCTAATAATTAGTGATGGTGAGCATTTTTTCATGTGCCTGTTGGCCATCTGTATATCTTCTTTGAAGAAATGTCTGTTCAGGTCTTCTGCCGGTTTTTCAATTGGCTGTTCGTTTTTTTGCTGTTAAGTTGTTTGTATATTTTTGAGATTAAGCCCTTGTCAGTTGCATCATTTGAAACTATGTTCTTCCATTCTGTAGGTTGTCTTTTTGTGTGTGTTTTTTTTTTTTATGGTTTCTTTTGCTGAGCAACAGCCTGTCAATTTGGTTAGGCCCCATTGGTTTACTTTTGTTTTTATTTCTCTTGCCTTGGGAGACTGACTTAAGAACATTTTTGTATGGTTGATATCAGAGAATGTTTTGCCTATGTTCTCTTCTACGATTTTTATGGTGTTTTATCTTTAAGTCTTTAAGCCATTTTGAGTTTATTTTTGTGCATGGTGTGAAGGTATGTTCTAGTTTCATGGATTTAAAGGAGCTGTCCAGTTTACCCGGAACCACTTGCTAAAGAGACTATCTTTTTCCCATTTTATATTCTTGCCTCCTTTGTTGAAGATTAATTGACTGTGGGCGTCTGGGTTTACTTCTGGGTACTCTAGTCTATTCTATTGGTCTGTATGTCTGTTTTTGTACCAGTATCCCACTGTCTTGATTACTGCAGCTTTGTAATACTGTCTGAAGTCTGGGAGAGTTATGCCTCCTGCTTGGTTTTTTCTTTTTTTTTCGCTCAGATTGCTTTGGCAATTCTGGGCATTTTATGGTTCCATGTAAATTTTTGGATTGTTTGTTCTAGTTCCATGAAATATGTCATGGGTAAGTTGATAGGGATTGCATTGAATCTATAGATTGTTTTGGGTAGTATGGCCACTTTTATGGTATTAATTCTTCCAATCCGGGAGCATGGAATATCTTTCCATTCCTTTAAATCCTCTTTAAATTCCTTGATTAATGTTTTATAGTTCTCAGCCTAAAAGTCTTTGATCTCTTTAGTCACATTTACTCCTAGGTATTTAATTTTTGGGCAATTTCAAAAGGTGCTATATTTTATATTCCTTTTCTAATATTTCATTGTGAGTACACAGAAATGAAACTGATTTTTTTTTTTTTTTTGTCTTTTGTCTTTTTAGGGCTGCACCTGCAGCACATGGAGGTTCCCAGGTTCCTGCCAGCCTATGCCACAGTGACAGCAACGTCAGATCCGAGCGACATTTGCAACCTACACCATAGCTCCCAGCAACGCTGGCTCCTTAACCCACTGAGTGAGTCCAGGGATCTAACCTGCAACCTCATGGTTCCTAGTCGGATTCGTTTCCGCTGCACCACGACACGAACTCCCCACAACTGATTTCTGAATGTTAAAATATGTTCAAACAAATTCACGAGGTCTCTAAAAATTATCAGCCTTCCTGCAGCTGACCACACCTGGGTGAGCCATTAATGTGGATTCACTGGGGAGCTGGCCATATAGGTTAGTGATTGTGTGGTTTAGCAATGAATTCTCTGACTCTCTAGGTCTCACTACCTTAGATGAACAACCCTGACCAAGGCCTGGATGACAATGGGTGGAGGTCAAGTCTTCCATCACCAAAATCCATTCTGTACCCTGGAAACTCGTCATCCTCCTCTAGACACTGAAGTGGCAGGTGAAGAATCCCCTAGCCTTTTAAAGGCACCCTCTCCAGACCCTCAGCTTGAAGATCCCACCCAAAATCTGAGGATCGCCAGATAGACACTCCCCCAGTACGTCCTTTGCCAAATGTTCTCCACACTTCAACTGTTGGCACTGTCCCTTCTCAAAACACTCCCAGCTAGCACCCAAATAGCCAGTGACTTTGTCCTCATCAAACCATGGAAATCTCACCTGAAAAATCCCATTCTATCTTTGTTAAAATATCTCTGCCTTTGAACCACTAATACTCGGTTTCGTATACTGATATGTATACTCAGATTGAAAAGCCTTTAGATGATCAGTACCAACATACCTCCAGGAAAACAATTCCGATTTTCCATTTTCAGAAACGCTCGTGGTTTGAAGGGGAGAGCTTCTCAACTGTCAACCAAAAGTGGACATTCCTGCTCACAGAGTGGCAGCTGAAACCGAAGGCCAGATAAGTTCTCAAACCTTCCACGGAGACCAGTCATCACAGAGCTTTGAGAGAGAAGGCAAATATGGCTTCTCGGGGCCCACCCGTTCTGTCTACATGAGGGTGTGTTTCCACAGAGAGGTATGGCCGGGAAGTCAACATTTTACTTTAAAAATTGAATCCCTGATCCACGTATGATTACTCCCTGGTTAAGAAAATCAGATATGTGTGAGAAAAAAACCTACTTTCCAAATATACTTTATATTGAAAATTAAGAGACCTTGGAAGGACAAAATATGAGAAGGCTTTCACATGGGAACAGGTCTTTCAAGCTCATGGAATGACTATTATCATTTTCGCTGATCCCACATCATCCCAGCTCAGATTAAGAGGGTGCTCAACAGGGGCTGTAAACCATACCTTCTACTGGAGACGAATCAAATATAGAGCAACTGAAGAGAGGTGCGTCCTGACCGTTATGGTCAGGAGCGGTTTCCCTGGATTTTCCAGATGAGTCAGCCAGGAGGAAGCATGATTCGCAATCTCAGCTTTATAAGCTCCAAATAAGAAACTGAAACAGGGACGCTGACAGCAGGACTGCACTGAACTCCAGTTGCTATGGAGTGGACAGAGACCAGTACAAAAGAGGACCGGTCAAGAGGAACTGTCCCAAAACTTGGGGAGGCTGAAAACAAACACATTAATGCTATGGGGACAATTATAAACACGCGTCAAGGAATACATGATAAGATCTCCAAACTAGACCTGCTTCTCCCACATAAAAACCTTAATCAATGTTTACTCAACATTTCTGTATTTAACTATGTAGAACAATTACATAGTTCAATTGATACGGCCTCTGAGTGGCCCCTTAGTCATTACGCCTAAGGAATCCCAGTGCAGGGAGTTCCCGTCGTGGCTCAGCGGAAATGAACCTGACTAGTATCCATGCGGAAGCAGGTTCGATCCCTGGCCTCGCTCAGTGGGTTGAGGATCTAGCACTGCCGTGAGCTGTGGTGTAGATCACAGAAGCAGCTCGGATCCTGCCTTGCTGTGGTGTGGTGTAGGCTGGCTGCTATGGCTCCAATTTGACCCCCAGCCTGGGAACCTCCATATGCTGTACCTTCGGTGCCAAAAAAAAAAAAAAAAAAAAAAAGAATCCCAGTGCAGCCCTAGCCCCAGATTTCTTCTGCTTGTCCACAATCTTCCCTCCAGCCTGGCCGGTCTCCTCACTCCCCAGCCTTGGCTCTTCAGAGCCAGCAGAAATTACTACCAACAACAACACAACCTTTTGCAAAACAGTCATATTTGAAAGAAATAACTTCCACTGCATTCAAGTTCGACTGTACCAGAAATGAATAATATCAAAATAAGGCCTTTTTTTATCAAAGAGATTAAATCTTGAATGAACAAGCACTGGTGGAAAACCTACTACTCACAATTTTTCAGTTGACAGAATTTATTGTAAACTATGCAGAAAAGCATTGCTTCTGTTTGTCCACTTTTGGAAATTCCCTTTTTCTCTTACACCAAACTTGATTATGGGATTCCTCCAGGACCCTGTTTTGGCTCCTCTGCTATTTGTGAATGTTTTCCCTTAGTTATTTTATTCACCCACTGAATAAAAAAATAACTGAACACCTACTAGGTGCCAGGCATTGTTTTGCCTCTTGGAATACGTCGACGAACAGCACAGACAAACATGGAGCTTCTGTTCCAACAGGGAAAGAAACAATAATCAGTACACACTATGTGTAAGGAGACCATATGGTCTGCTAGAGGATGTAAGCGTCAGAACACAAAGGCAGAGTGCAGCGGGACAGGGTAGACGGGTGGGGATGGCCAGGATGAGTCTCACTGTGAAGGTGACCTCGGTGACAAGGCGCCAAGGAGATGACGCAATGTGGGATACGGAAGTCTGGGGGAAGGCCAGAAGAAAGAAGGGACAAGCCAGGTGACGCTTATAGGTACCCCTCTGTGCTATGAACGGCCGTGCTGATCTGCCAAGTTCTCCGGCAGCTCTGGACCTCCCTCTCTCTTCCGAGATGTGTAATATCCATCCTCAGGTCCCACAGCGGTGCAACGCACACATCCTTCCTGGTCCTCAAAACAAAAGTGGAGGAGGACGGAGCTCCTGGAGATTGCCACCAACCTCCCTTCAGAACATTCCCGGTCCCTGTCTTTCAACTGGATACTCCCAAGATCATTCTCTTCGAGGTCCAGGAAGGACCTCAAACAGATGCCGTGCAGCTCTGCAGGAAACCACGTTTATCCTCTTCCATTGCTAAAGAAGCCTTCCTGGTTGGTTTTTGTTATTTTGAAGTCTTAACTAATTCTAGGTACAACCACATCCTCCAGCTCCGTGATCCACGTTGCTTTCACCCTCGGTCCTGAGCCCCCTCCACAGACCTGCTGGGTCGCCAGTGGCTGACTCTCAAGCCATCCCACAGCCACACAGATGCACAGCAGCCCCTGTTCTTTTCTGCCCTCTTCCACCCTCTGCCCTAAGATCTGGACTTCACAGGAGGAATGAAACCTGAAAAATCATACCACGATGGAGCTCCCATCGTGGCTCAGCAGAAAGGAATCTGACTAGCATCCATGAGGTCGCAGGTTCAATCCCTGGCCTCGCTCAGTGGGTCAAGGATCCGGTGTTGCTGTAAGCTGTGGTTTAAGTCACTGAAGTGGCTCCGATCTGGCATTGCTGTGGTTATGGCACAGGCCAGCAGCTACCGATTCCATATGACCCCTAGCCTGGGAACCCTCCACATGCCTCAGGTGCGGCCCTAAAAAAAAAAAAATCACATCACAGGTATGAAGACTAGCCAATAAAAACAATTACAAATAATTACATGGTTTCCAGCTACAAAGGGACTGGGCACTTCATTACTCTTCCATTTCACCTTCTTCAGAGGCGGGCGGAGGGCTTTTTCTGTCCACACTCAGGGCATGTGGAAGTTCCCGGGCCAGGAACTGAACCCACACCACAGCAGTAACCGGAGCCACAGCTGTGACAGCGCCAGGTCCTTAACCTGCTGAGCCACTAAGGAACTCCAGGAGGCAGATTTTTTCCCCTGTTTTTTTAAAAAGAGCTGAGAAGGCTTTCAAAGCCATAGTATCAACAGCAAATCAAGCCTTCCTTTAGGCCAGGAGCCTGTGCAGGATTTCCTGACATGGAAGAGGGAACACTTGCCTGCCTGTTGCCAAAGTTAACAAAAGGAGAACCAAGAGGCCTGCTCTTAGATGGCACTGAATCCTGAGCTGGGTGCTCTGGACTCCTGAGTTTGCAGAAGCCCCTAACTTTCTAAGCACACAGACTACAGAAAAAGTCCAGGGACAAATCCGCTCCGATGAACCACCTGCAAGGAACAAGTGCTCCTCCCCCACACCAGAGGGCTGCCTGTCCCTGTAAATGGACACAGCCTCAGAGAGTCCTGCCGTCCTCTCGCAGATGAGGACACAGGGCAGCAGACGGAAGAGCGCCCGCCAATCTCTAGATAAAAGCTCTAAGTATTAATAACGGGAATAGCACTTTCGGCCTCTCCGGAGCAATCCTTCACAATGAGCGAGGAAGAAATGAGAAGCTGATTGAAGTGGCTTCGTCACGGGTAAGCAGCAGCAGAGTCTTAGGGGGAATATCAGAAATGGGCCCTTCCCAGGCTGCACCAGAAATCCATTTCCCCTCTTAAGAGGAGGGTCTGTGTCTACGCATCTCTACGTTATCGCTAGCAAGCGTATTAATCAACATCCTCAGCACGTTTACCATTAGGGATGATTTGGAGGGGAAGAAGCTAGTGAAACAGGTAAGCTATGCCAAGTGCCTACTTTGCTTTTTGCCCCAGGAGCACGCTCTGCAGGGCCAATGGGTAAAGACAGATACACGAGAATATCAATTCGAGCACACGAAACCCCTCCCTCAATTTTCAGAAGTAGAGTTTTAAAACTGAAGTAGATGTCAAAGATCCTAATTCTGTTCCTTCTTTTAGCATTAAAGGAAACTGAAGCCCAGTATTACAGCTAATTAGATGCCCGTTGGAAACACAAAACCTAGGGCGTGCGGTCGTCCAAACGGCACTAGGACGTGCGCCAAGTGTTGCTGGTGGCGGGTGTTCTGCTGTCAGTTCTGCTGGGGGCATCCACGGAGGAGATTAAATCGGTCCAGTTCTTACGCATCTGTGAACACCAGGTGCGGCCACTGCTCTAAACAGAGGCAACCGGCGAACAAATCTTCGGAGCCTGAGCCCGAGCCCAGAGAAGGGGTGTAGCCCAAGGGGTCAGAGCCTGGGACACTGACCGTGCACCAGCGGGAGGATTCCTGTGTCAAAAAGTCAAGCACACAGGCGACTCATTCCTCATTCTCACCCATCTGTGTCCTGGGCCCTACGTAGGGACCGCCCGCACTGGAGGAGGTCTGGCCTCCGTGCTTTCTCCTTCCTCTCTCACTCTCTCATGTACCCTCCTCCCTCTCTTGTTCTGCTCGTTGCCATCTGACACGAGGCAAGACGCTGAGGCTCAAGTCTGGGTCCAATAAGGAGCAAAGAGACCTCCCCTCTAAAACCTCAGCCTACTAGTACTCTGCGTAGAGTCAGTTAGCCATGACCCTGGACTTAGGTATAGACACTTCTGGAACCACAGGGGAGAGGCGGGTGAAGGGGAGCACGTGGTTTGCACTACGACGCATCCTTCCAAATACCACTGGAAAAGGTTCACGTCAGGTGGATGGGCCCCCGGCTGAGACTGGGGCAATGTGAGCACCAAAAAAACCAAGTACAGTAATAAATTATAAACCTCCGAAAAATCAGAAGTGGTGCAATCGTATAGATAATAGACAGATAAACAAACAGGGGAGAGACTGTTGTTTAGAACAGAATGCCAACTGGTAAGCACCAAAGCTAGAAAATCACCAGAGGAAAGACTGGCTCAGGCAAGGATCAATGCTAAGTCTGGGGGGAGGTTTTGAAGAGCAGAATATCTGCACAGGGAGTTCCCGTTGTGACTCAGAGGTGATGAACCTGTCTAGTATCCATGAGGATGCAGGTTCGATCCCTGGCCTTACCCAGTGGGTTAAGGATCCAGAGTTGCCACGAGCTGTGGTGTGGGTCACAGACATGACTTGGATCCCACATTGCTGTGGCTGTGGCACAGGCCTGCGGCTGCAGCTCCGATTCAGCCCCTAGCCTGGGAACCTCCATATGTCGCACGCGCGGTCCTAGAAAGAGGAAAAAATAAAAGAATATCTATATGGTACTAAAGTGCCTCCCACAGAATGCTGATTCATTGCAAGGCTAAAAAATTAGTAAGCATACAGTAGATAAATCCTTATTTCATAAAGCGCTTGGTGTACTTTTCCAGGATGATGAAAGCTAACCTCGCCAATGAGATTGTCGCATGAGAGCTGCCTGCAGATGCGATGCCCTAAAGAGGACACAGCGGTTCTTACGCAGAATCCCCACTCCCGATACGCAATCTAGGTCTGACCACAGAGAACCATCAGACACACTTAAAACAGGGAATGTTCTGTCCAGTCAGGGAGAACCACATGTTTCAGCGTCATCAAAGACAGAAGGGCTGTGGAAATCTTCCGGATTAGAGTAAACCCGAAAACCCCAACTCCATGGCAATCCCCAGCGGTCCTGACTTTCTAATATCTCCTCTGGAAGACATCAGGCATGGAGTTAATGATAGGGTTTATCGCTACTAGATGAATAATAAACAGGCAGAAAACCAGAAGTATTTTTTCTTTCCCAATTCACAGACCTTTACATAATCAGGCCCACGCTGAGTCTTGAAATAAATAAAATGAGCCCTCTCTTTGAGGATGAGCCTCTGCCAATCAGCCACAATCCCGTTTCGCCTCTGGGCTTTGCTTCTTAACTCATTCTTCCCTTCAACTGTGCATTCACGGTATTCTGAACACAGCTTTTGCTCTGTGGTAAAAACAGATTTCTCTTCATACTATAGAAATGGATTTATGCTATAGAAATGGATTTATACTTACCGTATATCCTACTTTAGCTGCTATGTCTTTAATCCTCTTTCCAACTACACTTTCAGAACACAAAACATTTAAAGATATATCATACATACAACACAGACAACTTCTGGCTCAAAACTGGTCACAGCTGACATTTAGTCTCAGGTCCTAGCTCAGCCGGATATCTAAAATACGGAGTTCCCTTTGTAGCTCAGCAGGTTAAGAACCCGACAGTGTCTGTGAGGAGGTGGGTTCAATCCCTGGCCTTGCTCAGTGGGTTAAAGGTCCCGCATTGCCACGAGCTTCAGTGCAGGTTGCAGACGTGGCTTGGATCTGACGTGGCTGAAGCTGTGGCTTGGGCTCCAGTTGCAGTTCCAATTAGACCCCTAGCCCAGAAACTTCCATATGTCACAGGTGCAGACGTAAAAAGAAAAAAATACATCACTTCTCCCACTTTGTATTACAGAATTATTTCTCTAGATCACCGTTATTAACCCCAACCAGCAAGTTACCAATTTTTCACACTACTTCCCTGTGCCACACACACACACACACACACACCCTAAAGCTGGAAGGAACCATCAGAAATCAAACGGACCTCTCCTGGCTTTGCGATAATAAGATAGCAGGAGCCCCACTTCACAGATGAGGCAATCACAGCCAGTGGTCCGACAGCAAGTAGCCCAAACCCTTTCTAGGCCTGCCCATCTGCGACGGCTTACATGCCAACTGGGCATGTACCAACGATAGGGTCAGGGTCCTGCAGAGGCTCAGAGCCGCATTCACCGTAGTCTTCTAAACAAATGTTGAGCATCAGTAGAAATTACTGTGCTTTATTGTCCAGTTCTCCAGTTCATCTTGAGAATCACTAATATCGTTTGATTCATTACATTTAATTTCCCACCATTTGAATAGTCCCACCGCTCTCCTCATAGCAGTAGAAATAAAGGTTTGCGGATTCATTGCCAAAATAACAACAGAAAAATTCACAGTGACAAAGCACCACCGAAACAGAAAATAGGGCTATTATTGTGCATTAGTTCAATTTACTGGTAGCAAAGCTACAAGAGGTGCATTCATGTCAGACAATGTGGATAAAAAATTGCACTTCCAGGAGCCTGTGTCTCTAAGCACAAAAGAGGCTCCGTAATACAACGGTCTCTATGGAAAACAACCCGTTTTTGACTCCAAGATGGGAAGCTGAGATCTGCTTGAGCACATGAGGCAATAAGAAGAGAGTGATGAAAAGCTACTGGCGTGAACACGGTACACCTTTTAAGCCGTGAGAAATGCACTGAATAAATCGATGGAAGCCCGGAATCTAATTAAATCGAAAAGAGGCATGAACCTGAAATGCTAACAAGTTCATACTTATTTAAACTGTACACGAGGCCGCTCCGCAGCCCGTGCCTTCAGTCTTCATCCCCTCAAGTCTCTTCTCTGTCCCTCCGAGCAGGGCAGCAACGTGACACAAATGATTTCTCCACTCCCCCTGGGATGCAGATATCTTCACGCAGGCGCTCGGTCTGGCCATATTCTCCTCCCCCGTCAAGGCGAGTGAGACATGGTTCTCCGGCCTTTAGCAAGGATACGTGCGAACCTTCTATTCACAAAAACCATGAGGTCGGTATTTTTCTATCTAACACCCTTGGCACCCTATACTTAAAATAATTTGAACATGCAAGACTAATAATGCAGAATGCCAAATTGCTTTACAGAAACTGAAGCTTCAGTTAGTTCCAGTTCAAGCTGGAGTCCATCTTCAGACGGGCACCGCAGCACAGGTTGCAGCAATCCTACGGTCCAGCTCTCATGTTGTTTTTTAATTTTTTTATTGAAGTCTAGCTGATTTACAATGTTCCTTCAATTTCTGCTATACTGCAAAATGACCTAGTCATATATATAAAAGAATGTGTGTGTGTGTGTGTGTGTGTGTGTATACACATATATGTATATATTCTTTTTTTAATACTATTTTCCATCATGTTCTAACCCAAGAGACTGGATATGGTTCCCTGTGCTGTACAGTAAGACCTCGTTGATTACTCACTCTAAATGTAGCAGTTTGCATCTACCAAAGCCAAATTCCTCGTCCACCCCACTCCCTCCCCGCTCCCCTCCCCACCATGAGTCCGTTTTCAGACCCTGCAAACAAAGCAGTTCCCTTTGTAAAGTGGGAGTGGGTTAGGGGCAGCGGAGGGGCTGGAAAGTTCTTTTAGGTTGTGAGCAGCACCACGTCAAGGCCTGGCTCTGGTAACTACACCGCCTCGTAATTGCTCCCTGCTCCTGCCCTTAGCCCTACGGCCGAGTCTCAGAACACACTGCACGGTCACTTCTCAGCCCAAACCCTTTCCATGTCAGCCGGTCTGGGACGGTTTATGTGTCAGCTTGGACTGGGCTCAGGGACGCCCACACAGCTGGTAACACCTTAACGCCTGGATGTATCAGGGAGGGTGTTTCCAGAAGAAGACCCACCCTCCCCGGCGTGGGTGGGAATCACCCGGTCCCGGAGCTCCCGAGGAGAACGAAAAGGCAGAGGAAGGGAGGTCTGCTCTTCCCTGGAGCCAGGACATCCGCCTTCTCCCGCCCCCGCCAGCGACTCTTCTGGTCCTCAGACCTTATCAGACCGGGACGTGCGCCATCAGCTCCGGATTCTCGGGCCTTTGGACTCAGACTAAGTTACACCGCCAGCTTCCCTGGGTCTCGCTTGCAGATAGCAAAGAACGGACTTCTCGGCTTCCAGAGCTGCCTGAGCCGATTCCTATAAAAAATCTCCTCATATGTATCCCGGACCCTTGAGCACGGCAGGGGTGGGGCCCCGACTCTGTGTGGGCAAAAATCCACGCATCACCTAGAGCTGGCCCCTCCTTGTCTCCAGATTCCACCCACCGTGGATGGTGCAGTAAGCCTGGAGCATTCACTATTGAAAACCACCCATGCATACACAGATCTGCCCGGTTCAAACTTACACTGAAGGAAAACTGCATGTGCTACCGTTCTGTTTCTTGGGAGAATCCTAACTAGTAAACCGTCTAATTCAGACAAAATGCACAATGGCTTACAAAGCCCTACCTGATGCATACACATATACATACACACACATACACGTGACACAGCACTGAGTCCCTGTGGTCCAGGCTCCGTCAAGGACGTGCTTTTATGAAGCGGGAGACAGTCGCTCCCCCTTGCTCACCTGGACTTCAGGAGACTAAGGATTGTCCCAGATTCCAAGAGGTGGTCCCAACGCTCCCTTTTTCCCATGCCAAGGAGTCAAGGACCACAGCCAAATCCCACAGGTCACTCAAGCTAAGGTCTCCCCCCAAGCCCAGAGTTCCTTAGCTTTACAGGTAGGACTTGTGTGATGGAGGACCTTAAGAAAGTTAAGTGCACAGACCACATGGTACCTGCTCATGATTCTGAGTCAAAGGCAAAATTTTGGCAGACAATCTTGTTAGTAACCTTCAGGAAATTAAATCTGCTGTCAAATCAGAAATGAGGGCATTCCCTTCTTGAATCAGCAGTTAATGAACCCGATTAGGATCCATGAGGATGCAGGTTCGATCCTTGGCCTCGATCAGTGGGTTAAGGATCCGGCGTTGCTGTGAGCTGTGGTGTAGGTCACAGATGTGGCTAGGATCCTGTATTGTCCTGGCTGTGGTGTAGGCCAGCAGCTGCAGCTCCCATTTGACCCCTAGCCTGGGAACTTCCATATGCTGTGGGTGCAGCCCTAAAAAGAAAAAAAAAGAAAGAAAGAAAGAAAAAAAAAATGAAACACAGAAAACATATAAAACCAGTTCCTCAGATTTCTTCATGGACCAGTCTCCTGGAACTGAGGGACCACAAACTACTAGGAAGAAATACACCTGTCTCCAATATACCACATCTCGGAGTTCCCACTGGGGTGCAGTGGGTTAAGAATCTGCTGTAGCGACTCGGGTCGCTGCAGAGGTACATGTTAAACCCCAGCCCGGCACAGTGGGTGAAAGATCTGGTACTGCCACAGCAGAGGTTGCAGCTGTAGTCTGATTCAGTCCCTGGCCGGATGAAGCCATGGGTGCAGCTATAAAGAAATTATATAGATATATACATACATACCACATCTTACCCTGTTGTCGAAACTCACTTGAGAAATCCTAAGGAAACTAAAATTTTGGTCCTCAATTTTTGCAGTAAAACCACAGACTGCAAGAAGAGTCCCTAATACCAACTACAGCAAAAATATAAGTAGCCTGGGAAATACACTGCTATGACAATTATTGCTACCGATTAAGTCAGCTGCCAACTGGACAAGCACTACCGTTACATTATGAGGACAATGTATCATAGCGGGATTTGGGTGTATCACCATCGACCCTCTGTGAATCCATTTTCCTGTGACAGGCTGGACCAAGGAACAAGGCCCCGTTCTGCCCCACTGTAATACAAAGTGAGTGAGAAACACTTGAAATGGTAGGCTGGAGCCAGATTTGATTGTCATGCTTAACAACGAAACATCCTTTTCAAGCGCGACAGATGGAGAACTCGTCTTAACTTTTACCCTGCAGGTTATTTCTAGCTTCCCGCACTTAGTAGGAGCAAAGTATTCATCTTGTCCATTTGTAGGCAGGTGGCAGAGAACAGTAGCAGAGAACTGTGTTGGCACATGCTAAGAGAAGCCGCCTACTGTGCACTACGCTCAGGGGACCAGAATGAAGATGGCAGGGAAGAGGTCTGCAGCCAAGGCACCGGAAATCTCAGGACTCACCAAGTAGGTGACGTCGAATATTTCTGCCTTTCTTCTTGGTACAACAGGGAAAGGAAACCCACGCACCCGTGGGGCTGGTGAAGGTAAGAATGTTTACCTTCTCATCTACCAGTAAATGCATTACACATCTAAACCTTTCTTAGCAAGGGGACTAGGATTTAGATTTTAATGCGATTAGACTGTGCTACCTGCGTGACTCTGGAAAAGTTACTTATGTCATTACTTAGGTCTCCAATTCTCAGACAGTGACGCTGACGATCTAAACCCACATCCAAAAATACTTTTATAAGAATAAGAAAATTAATTCTAACACGAGATTTTTTTTAAAAAACTAAAACAGTGTATTTTGTTGTCAGCAATCCCCCATTCCTGGCTGTCCACTGGCTCCCAAATTCAGCACCAAGGCTAACTGAGTCAGGTCAGAGTATTTTTCTCCACATTGTCGAGGAACGCTCCCCTTTTACCTATGAGATCTGGGCCACGAGGCTTCCTGCCCTAACAGAGAAAATCTGTCCAAAGAGAAGATAGGAGGGAGAAGCAGAAAAATCTGTCCCCTGTGACTCAGTGGATGGTGGAAGGAGAGATGGAGGAGGGTGAAACAATGGGAAAACAGGCTTCCTTTCCCGACAGCTGACCCGGTGACATCCCAGAACGGAAGTCTATCATAGACGTGGAGGTAAACATGCAAGGCAGAGAGACTCCAGCTTTCCTTCCTGGTTGGAACTCAGACCACATTGCAAGACGTTTTCTGAAACAAAGAGTGGCCATACTGGAATAAATATAAAGTGAAAGAGGGAGCCTCCTTCAGCAAGCTAACAGCAAGAACAGATCCAGAAGTTCCGTGTGGAAGCCAGAAAGATGAGACGTGATAGATCTGGTTTAGGGACACCGGTGATGAACGGCAAGCTGAGCCCACCGCAAAGTGTGGTACGCAGCCTTGCCAGGGCCCAGCCAAGACGCACAGGAGTCTGCCTAGTCCACAGACCCGGGGTGAGGTCGAGTCGGGAAGAGGCAGTCTGGGTCCTAGACCAGCCGGTTCACCAGCTTCTCCTCATTAATCTCCACACAAGTGCCTGGGGGTCAGATAAGATCAACACTCTCCTTTAATTCTGTTTTAACAGGGATTTTGTTCCCACCCCTTGCTGCAACTGCTGTTGTCATGGTCACCAGCGACCTCTGGGTGTGGGACAGACTCCAGTGTCAATCCTCATCTCCCTCCACTACTTTAGACAGGGATCTAAAGAGGTAGAGGGACTTGGCAGAAGAAAGGAACAATGAACTTAATGATAAGCCAATACAAAGTATCCAAGTCAAAACACAAAGAAGAAGAAGAAAAAAAAAAGAGAGAGAGAGAATGGGGGCGGACAAAAAACCAAACCAAGCATCAAAGAGTTATGAGCTAACACCAGTCTAATTGGAGGGCCAGAAGGAAAAGAGAAAATGTTAGGAAAGAAATATTTGAAGACATAATGCCAAGGATTCTTCACAATTAATAAAAGAAAACAAACCACAGATCCAAGCTCAGAGAATTCCAAGCAGAATAAAACAAAGAAAACTACATCTAAGCACATCACATGTGGCTGAAACCAAAGACACAGAGTAAATCCTGAAGGCGCCCAGAGAGGAAAAAAAGAAAAGAAATATACGTACAGAGGAACTGCATCAGGCTTCTTGTCAGAAACTATGCAAACCAGAGGGTAATGGAGAAACATCTTTAAGACAATGAAAGTAAAAAGCAACTGACAACATAAAAATTCTATGTCCAGTAAAAACACATTTCTAAATTGAAGGCAAAATAAAAACACGTTCCTAAAAAAAGATATAAAAGATTCATTGCCAGCAGACCAAAAGGCTAAGGGAGCTCTTTGGGCAGAAAGCAGCGTGATACCAAATGGAATATTTGGATCTATGCAGAGAAATCAATAGTATCAGAAACAGGCTGAGGGAGGAACGCACAAGGAGTTACTGTTCATGGGCACGGAATCTGTGTTTGGGAAGGTGAACAAGCTGATGATACAGAATAATGTGAACGTACGTAATACCGCCGAGCCGTCCACTTAAAAGTGGCTGACGTCATTTTCCCATCTCGTTAAGGGAAAAGACGTGGATGTAGTTCAGGAACTAGAGAGCATCATAGTTATCACAGAAGAGGAAAGTGTTGATAAGAACTCAGACGATGCTCCTGAACCGACATGCATTCAAGTTCACATCAACAAAGCGACCTTTGAAGCTCCAGCTTGCTAACTTGTACTCAAGGGAAAGGCACTCTTCTTCAGAGAGCTATTGCAAGGGGTGATGCAATCTTTGTAAAATACTTTGTTCAATGGACCGATACGGAGTAAACCTTCAATAAACGTGAGCTCCTCATAGTACAAAAAAAAGTAAATATTATATTAAATTGTATATGTTACCATGATAGAGATAGAGCGAGAGAGATGGAGGCGTAAAAAGAAAAGAACAAATAACAGATGGGATAAATAGAAAACAATTATTAAGATGGTAGCTTTTAAGGTGTGGGGGGGGGACCTACACCACAGGAGTTTTGTGAGGATTACGTAAACTAAATGTGTAAAAGTGCTCAGAGGAGTTCCCGTTGTGGCTCAGCAGCTGTAGCCACACCAAAAACCACATCAACTCTAAAACGGTCTGTGGAGTTCCCTGGTGGCCTAGTGGTTAAGGGTCTGGCGCTGTCACTGCTGTGGCTCAGGTTCAGTGCCTCGGGTGTGGCCAAAAAAAGAAAATGGTCCTGACGCCGCAACGGCAGAGGCGGTCAGTCTGGATAAAAAAGTGGAACTCAACTCTATGCTGTCTACAAAAAGCGTATTTTAATTATTACAAGTGGGTTAAAAGGAAAAGGGTGAAATAGCATGCGCCACGGAAAGCTGGAGTCACTATACTCGCATCAGACAAAAGAAACCTCTGAACAGGAACTATTAGCAATAAAGAGGATCATTACACAATGATGAAACGGTTACTCTGTCCAGAAGGTATAACACTTCCAAACGAGCCTGCACGCAGGAGCAGAGCTTAAAATTCGCTCAGCAAAGATAAAATCCAAAGGCCCTAACTAAAATGGAAACCCCGTTCTTCTGGGCACGCACTGGCCACCCCGCTCCCCCTGCTCCTTCTGCCCCGCTGTCCCCTCAACAGCCCACTCGCTCTCTGTCCGGCACCTGCTTTCTGCTGGGACACGCTGCTCAGACACTGGCGGGGCCGCTCCCTCCTCTCATCCCAGGCTCTGCCCAAAGGCAACTTCTTGGTGAAACTTCCGAGTCCACCGGTTTAATAAGGCAGCTCCCGCCCCTCCCCACCCCCTCCACCTGATCCGTTTCTCTCCAGAGCAGTTACGAATTTCTAACACACCATCTAGTTTAGTTCCCTTATTTTGTTTCCTGTCTTCCTCATTACTCTTACAAAGTTCCACGAGGGCAGGGATATCTGTCCGCTTTTTTTTCTTGCTGCTTTCTATCTACAGCTGAAAACGGCAACTACCACAGGGCCGCTCAGTATTTGCCAAGTGGCTTTGAAAGCTGAAACGCCCCTTTCTCACCCAGGCCCAGATTTCCCTACGAGGAAGAGCGGATCCACGGTGCAAAGCAGAGACGTGCCACTTTCTTTGCAAGTTAGTGGTCATGAACGAAATGTACCTGGACACGAAGAATACAAAGCGACCAGCCCAGGGCCCGGCAGGTGTGCCCGGCAGTGTGGTCCCCGGCTCCACGCCTTTGCCATCCTTCCAAGAGTTTGGGGGACTTTGTCAGACACGCTCCTGTAGAGCCAAAACCGAACGGACCCTGGCCAAGGGCAGGGGAAACAAAGTCAAGTTTCCACGTGGGCACCCCTCCATGGAGGCGGCTGTTTCCAGGTTGCTGTTTGTACATCAGGGCCCCCACACCACCCCCTCGGTCAGTTACTCACAGCCACACGGCGACTCCCTGTCTCATCCCTTAGCAGGCAGAGGCCAACCCACGGCCCCACCGCCCCCTCCCCAGCGCTCCCCATACCGGCTCCCGTCCCCGGGAGCCGGCACAAAAGCCAGCCTCACTCCCAGGTACTCCCGAGTTCCAGCCTGTCTCACAGGTCTCGCATGCCGCTCCCCGGGGCAGCAACTCACGCGGGGCCATTTCACCAGAGCAGTGACTCACCAGACGCCAGGGCCTGGTGCGCGGGCTCAGAGCCCAGCGCCACCTTGCCGAGCAGCGTGACTGAAGGCTTTCAGCTGAGTCCATCAGTTTCATCCTTTGTAAAGTGGGGAGGGGGGGGAGAGAACCTACACCTCAGGAGTTTTGTGAGGATTAAATAAACTAAATGTGTAAAAGCGCTCAGAGGAGTTCCCGTTGTGGCTCAGCAGGTTAAGAACCCGACAGAGTGTCCATGAGGATGCAAGTTCGATCCCTGGCCTCGTTCAGTGGGTTAAACTTCAGTGGGTTGCTGCAAACGGTGGTGTAGGTCACAGATGCAGCTTGGATCCTGCGTTGCTGTGGCTGTGGTGCAGGCCTCTGCTGCAGCTCTGATTCGACCCCTAGCCTGGGAACTTCCATACTTTGCAGGTGCAGCCATAAAAAGAATAGACAAACAATCAATAAAAGCACTTAGAAATGTTCTTTGCATGATATAAGCACTAAAGGTTTGCTGCTGCAGCTGTTACAGCTGCTATTACTATTATTCCTCCTACTGTAAGGGTTAATCCTGGAACAACACGGGTTTGAACTGTGTGAATCCACCTGTACCCAGATTTCTTTCAACAGTAAATATGACAGTAATGTGTGCTCCGAGGTTGACTAAATCCAAGGACATGGAACCGGACACAGAGGAGCGGCTGTAAATCGTATATGGATTTGGGACTGCAAAGTGGCTCAGCGCCCCAACCCCTGCGTGGTTCAGGGGCCACTGTATTCGCTTCGAGGCCAGGTTTCTGAAACATTTCTTTCAGAGTCCCACTTCCACATTCCTCAGCTCCCACCATAAGAGATTAGAACCTCGTCTGACAGCCCCTCCCTCAGAAAAATCCTCCCCCCAAAGACAAAGAGCTGTCAAACGCCTCTCCCATGTCAGCATCTGAACGGAATCTCTTTTCTGCCAGTATGTTTGCAATCTTCTCTCTCATCTGGAATCTAGGACGTGATACAATGTCTGATAAAATAATGATAGTAATTAAGTGAGAAAGGCGTACGGTCCCCACTCCTTACCAGGCAGGCTCATGCTCAGGAAAACTGCAAGCAGCCACAATATTTTGGCACACCGCGCACGCACACTTAATGGGAAAAACAGGGAGATGGAGGGCTGGGGTACTGGCGGT
Organism: Catagonus wagneri; assembly: GCA_004024745.2. Lineage (NCBI taxonomy): Eukaryota > Metazoa > Chordata > Mammalia > Artiodactyla > Tayassuidae > Catagonus > Catagonus wagneri. Next base: position 24,657,261 of record PVHT020000175.1, read on the forward strand.
AGTCACGGCGTGTGCACACCGGCAAGGTATGTCAGCACAGGTGACACGGAGCAGCCCCTCAGCTGCCTGACCAAAATATTTGAAAAGCTGGCTCGTAATCCCATTTGCAGAAAAGAGCGACCATTCGTCCATTCAGCACGTACTTCCTGAGTGCCTCTGGGCACCGGGGAGGGTGCGGGAGACAGAGTGTTGAACACACCAGACCTGATCGCTGGCTTCAAAGAGCTTACAGCCTGCTGGGGTCTGAGCAAGCTCAGGGGCAGCTCCCGTGGAGCGTGGCTGTCGCCGTGACCAGCACAGGGGGTTAGTTCCAGGAGAAGCATAATACCTCCATTTCCCCGAGAAGGTAACTAAGGCACAGAGGGGTCGCTGGGTCAGGAGCGGAGTCAGGATTCAAACCCGGGCAATCAGACCCCACATCCGGTGACCCAGGAAAACCCGTCGTTTGAAGACGCCCCAGCGTCCCCTGCCTCAGAGTGCGTCTCCCTGGGAAAAGTCTAAGGGTGAACCCAGTGATGGGCGAACTGCCAACAGCCTCCCCGCAGCGCGAAAACGGAGAGGGGAGCAAAGCAACGGTCTCTGGAGAGAAGATAAATCCGGGAGGCAAAACGTAATGATGGTTTCATAAAATGTGCCTTAACTTGACATCCCCTTTCCGTCTCTATTTACGGGAGCCTGTGTTTGGAGGAGAAGGGAAGGGGGTTTGGAAATGTGAACGCAAGAAGAGGAAAATATGTTTTCTGAGCCTGCTGGGATGGGACTCAGAGGAGAGAAAGGCAGAATCAGAGAGGGACCCTAAATGGCAGGTGACGCCAGCGTCCCAGAGCCGGAAACCGTCTGCAAAAAGAACTCCCGCAAAGGGACTTCAGGGACCCCCGCTTCCACTTTGAAATCCACGCCTTCCACACATTATCACCTTCCACCTTCTCAATCTCCCAGCTTATCAGGCCTTTCTTTTCCGGGAACTTAAGAAACCACCTTTACCCTCCTGTCTACAATTGTGATTATTAGCCAGTAGCTGGGTGTCCACCATGTGCCTGCTCCGTGTTCACTGCTTTAGACATCAGCTCGCCTAACCCTCGTATCTTCCTAGTGAGGCAAGCACTATGATCAGCCCTATTCTAGCACCTCAGAAAACACAGGCAGGAGGAGGTCCAATGGTCTGCCCGCTGACACAGGCAGGGCCGTGGGAGCACGCTGGCCCCAGGACGTGGTGGCCGCCCCGGTCCACTGTGGCAATAGTCAGCCTTTCATTCAGCAGATCAGGAAACTGGCGCCAAAGTAACTCGACCAAATTCCTTCCCACGGTCGGTGTCTCAGAACTGCCACGTCTCAGGCTCAGAGCTGGACGGTACCACCACTGCCCGCTGCCTCCCCAACACAGCCCAGCTCTTAGTCACGCTCGGCTGTGTTAGATTGTCAAGTGCAAGAAAGAAAGAAGCCACCATCTCCTGAGAACCGAGTGTACTCCGGGCTCAATCAACCCTCATATCACCACTCGGAGCCAAATATTATTAGCTCCACTTTAGAAATAAAAAAGACTGACCCAGAGCATCTCAGTTATTTGCCCAAATCACACAACTACTACATAACAAGCTCTTAGTTACTACGTTGTCTCAAAAATAAACAAATAAATAAATAGGGAGTTCCCATAGTGGCTCAATGGTAAAGAACCCGACTAAGTATCCAGATGGATGTAGGTTCGATCCCTGGCCTCACTCAGTGGGTTAAAGAATCTGGCGTGGCTGTGAGCTGTGCTGTAGGTCACAGATGGGGCTTCGATCTAGGGTTGCTGTGGCTGTGGTATAGGCCAGCAGCTGCAGCTATGATTGGAACCCTAGTCTGGGAGCCTCCATATGCTGCAGGTGCGGCCCTAAAAAAAATAAAAAAATAAAAAAAAGCTGAACTCTTACTGCCAACAGCTGCTCATAAGCATCTTTTCTCCTTTGTGTCCGCATTTCCTCAGCTTTCTACTCAGGAATGCTTATAGATATGGTGCGTGTAATTCACAAACTCTGTGCTTTCCGTCCTGCCCTGCAACTTGAGGTTAAGCATGATTCAGTCAGGGTGGCTGGCAAAGCCAGCAGTTTGTGTAGCTAGTTTTCACCACCTATCGCAGACCTGGACCAACTCTACCCAGAGACCCAAATTCTTCTACTGACCTTTCAGCTCATGTGATCGGTGCCCCACTGAAAAAGGGGGCTCAGGTTCCTTCAGGCCAAGCCCAAAGATGTCCCCATACATTAAGGTCTAGCAGCCACCAACCGCACTCAGATCCCACCGGGATAAGCTGTGATGCATATGTTTGCCTGCAAAGTGCTGAGAGCATCATAATTCAAGAAATGCAGAGGGCGAGCTGTGCGAGATTCCTGAGATGATTAAAATGGACCCATAACTCACCAGCCGCCATGGGAAATTCTAACCCTTTGCACGCTTTGCTTCCATAGCTCGAAATCAAATCAGAGGAACAGGATCAGATGCTAATTTGGAACCTCGGACATGCAATGTCATCTCTAATAACTCCTGGCAAGAGATGCTCGTTACAGATCTGAGCCTGCCTAAATTAAAACACGAAACCCCCAAATTAAGCAGAAAATCTCAATTTCTCATGTCTGTACAGCCACAGAAAAATCACCCAAGTGGGAATACACATACTCCTTAGGGGTTTGTTCTGCCTGCAAATATTTGAGCAAGAATTACATGAAGCAGAAGAGCTAGCGGGGAAAAAAAAATAATAAACAAACCCATCAGGTCCTAACTTTCGGGTCTGCGCCATCTGGGAGAAGAGCAATTTTTCATGATCAATTTGAACTATCGTGTCAGGGAACATTATCTCTCTGTAGATGGCCAATTTCATCTCTCCTGTGATGGAGAGCTCAGATTCCTGGCATATGACAGGCTGCCAGCTTCAAGTCTTTTCTCCCTGCTGAGTGGACTGAAAGACCGTGGGGCCAGTCAGCACGGTGCTCCTTTCAGATGGGAGGCTAAAAATCCATCTCTCATCCTCGGTTCTAAACTCATTCAGTGTGGATTTTCTAGAAGCTTGGGTAGCCATTAAACAATCTCCAGAGATGGCTTTTAAATCTCTTCCCTTCACTCCTCATCCAACCTGTCCTTTGTGTCACCATACAAGTGGCTGCCACAGCCCAGCAGCTTTCACACCTGCTCACGACTCAATTCTTCTCGAACCTAAACCCAAGAAGAGGGAGCCCCATGTCCTGTCTGCAACAACACCTCAGTGATGGCCCAGAAATACCGGCTGTAAAGAGACACCGCAAATTTGAAATTTTATTTTCCCTTGACTTGCGTTCTCACAGAGAAGAGTTAAGAGAATGGGGACCAGGACCACGGCTGGGTTACATGTCCAGATCCCAACCATGAACACGGTAAACTAAAAGTGGGGGAATGTCACACATAGCACAAAAGACAATCTATAATTTTTGTTCTTTTTTTAGTTTAAAAAAAAAAACACGACTTCTTCTGAGCCTTACACTGGACACTATAACTCGGGAAGGGTTCATCTCCCTTCCTAAATTCAACTATTCAATGTAGAGTGGTTATTATGTACAAGCAATGAAGGCCCACGTGTTTCTAAGTATAGTTGGCAAAGCAGAAAACCCTTTGAGAAACTAAAACAAATGTGACGGGGGAAATCGACAGCCATGCCTGCTAAAGGGAGCCAGGCTACAAGTCTAGGTCACTGCCAGGAAAGACCGTGTCTGTTATTTCATCCCATGCTCTTGTAAGCACCTCTCTTTAGAACGTCAGCCCGAGGAGTCACCCAGAGTTTCCTCCTCCGAGGAATTTTCATTATTCCTCCTTTGCCACGTGGAAACTGAGAGGGAGGAGAGAGTGTTTCAACAGCCCGGAGTCTAGTTCTAAACAAGAACGACAAAGGTCTTGGCAGATTCTCCACCTCGGTGGTTCTCCTACAACAGAGGGTCTTGGACAAAACAAATAAAATGATTAGTTAATTAGCCTGGAGCCAGCATGCCCGCCAAGGGTCAAGGTTTCTGCTTGTGCCAGCCACCCCCAGGGAGGCCCTTATAGGAGACGTGCTGCCTAAGAAATGCGGGGGCGCAAGCACGCGAACCAAGGAGGCGGAGGAGCCGCGGCGGTGCCCGGGCACACGCGACACGCACCGCAAACCATGCCAGGGCCTGAGGCACGAACTCAGGAGAGCACTTTTATGAGCAGGTCAGAAGTGACCGGAGCCTTCCACCCGGGCTCACCTTTCAGATCGGAACCGCCTCCTGACCCCCAGGCTAGAGAGAGCCCGTTCCTAACCCTGCCGGGGAGGGCTGGGAACCTACGCCACGCGACGAAGTAATCAGGACAAATCGCAGGGTTCCTTGGCGTCCTCACCAGATTTAGACGGCACTTCCAATCCCAGGAAGCAAGGCGGACCAAAAAGAAAATGTGTTCACAGAGGCTTAGATCAGTTCAGCCTCTGCAATAAATAACTACACAAAACCAGGTGGTTGGATACGATCCACCCCCTTTCCAAGCGCGACAGTAACAGTTACCAAGCTCTGGGTTGAAAGCGAAGACTGACTGAGCCGGAATGGATTTTCTGAGCGGGACCAGGGTGAGGCAATGGAGGCTCCCAAAGAACACGATGTAAGTGGGCGCCGACTCCCACAGACCCGAGTCCCCAGCCTGAGGAGCTCGCATGGGGTTTGCAATCGCTCAAGCCAGCTGTCACTTGGTCCTCACTAGAAGCGATAATAAAACACGGCGGCAAGCAAGCCCGTCTGGATGGCAACAATCAGAAATGGCAGGCAGGCTGAGGGAGCTTTTGGAACAAAGACTTCTGCAACCAAACATTTATGGACGTTTCTGGGCAAAATCAAGAAGACTAAGGAAACTAAGAAAAAATCACCTTTCGTGTGTATGAGCGTAGGAGTCATACAAGGATAAAAGCTAACACCTGTGACCATCAGCTGTGTGCCAGATGCTTTCAATGTACCTACTAGCTTATTCACTCTTCAAAACATTACTCAGAGATGAGTGCTGCTGTCACTCTTATTACCATACAAGAGATGATAAAACTGAAGGTTAGATTTAATAAGTTGCCTCAGATCTGAGAGTGAGCCTGATCTGTGCTATTAACCCCTTTTTTTTGTTTTGGCTTTTTAGGGCATCTGCGGCCTGTGGAAGTTCCCAGGCTAGGGGTCCAGTAGGAACTACAGCCACCGGCCCACGCCACAGCCACAGCAACGCCAGATCCGAGCTGCGTCTGCGACGTACACCACAGCTCACGGCAACGCCAGATCCTTAACCCACCGAGCAAGGCCAGGGATCGAACCCGTGTCCTCATGGATACTAGTCAGGTTTGTTACTGCTGAGCCGCGATGAAAACTCCCTAAGTCTATTTTCTGAATCTACAGTCCCACAAATAGAGATGCTGTTCTCAATAAATACACACAGTAGTAAAATCAGCATATTCATTATGTCCCAAGTTGGTCAGAAACCACCCCTTTAGACGGGACCCTTTGTGCATCCGTACTCAGACGTGGGGAGAAACCGTCTTATCTCACACAGCTTTGTAACCTGACAATATTTTTGAAAGGTTTAAAAAGCCCAGATGATCATTCTGTTAGATTTAAAAAAAAAAAGAAAAGAAAAGAAAAAGAAATGCCAAGCGGGCCCTGAGTGAAGGGCAGAGACAGGACGGTGGCCCAGCCGTGGCTCCTCCCTCTGGACACCCCGAAGGGCCCCAATAAACCAAGCCACTGACCTCCACATCCCCGTGAAACTGAACATGGTGCTCACGCAGCGCGGGGGCGGTGGCGGTGTGAGTCCGTCCAGGCGCATGAGCAGAGCTGGGACGCCGAAGAGCACCAAGTACTTCACGTAGAAAAAGAGCACTTGGGCCAAAGCCAGTCCTCCTGAAAGACAGAGGGACCCATCAGACAGGGCGACAGAGGTGCGGCCGTCTCCCGGGAAAGATGCCATGCTCCAGGGAGCACACCGTCTGCTCCCGCTTTGCCCCCCTCAACCGGAACATTACACAAGCCTCCCGCATTCCCTCTGAGCAATGAGACTTCTGGATTAACAAATACTGAAATCTCCTTTATGATCGCAACAGGCAAGAGGAGCTCCGGCTTTTACAGATGATAGGAAAGGGCACACCTTACAAATGTGTGTGTGCGCGCGTGTATGCGTGTGCATTGTATGGAAAAAAACTATTAGGGAGTTCCCATTCTGGCTCAGGAAAAACAAATCTGACCAGCAGCCATGAGGATGCAAGTTCGATCCCTGGCCTTGCTCCGTGGGTTAAGGATCCGGCGTTGCCGTGAGCTGTTGTGTAGGTCGCAGACGCGGTTTGGATCCCGCGTTGCTGTGGCTGGGGCGCAGGCCGGCGGCTACAGCTCCGATTAGACCCCTAGCCTGGGAACCTCCGTATGCCATGGGTGCGGCCCTAAAAAGACAAAATAAAATAAAGTAAAATAAAATAAGTAAAATAAAATAAAATATTAGATTGCAGGGCACAAAAAACTATTAGACTTCCTTGGCACAAAAGCCCTTCTTTGTCCTGTTTCTTATTAGGCAACCATGGCCTCTTCGCCCAGATTGTAACTAGTAAAACTACCATGGACCTCTCACCCTCCCACAGTATAGGGTGCTATATAAAAAAAAAAAAAAAAAAAATTTAACTATTAGAAGGGAAAAATCCTCCTCAAATCCTTCTAAACCGCACAGGAGTTCTCACCCACTAGGATAGCTAGAAGCAAAAAAGTTAGATCAACAAGGTGGCAAAGACGTGGAGAAAATGGAACCACTGTACACTGTTGGTCGGAATGCAAAAGGATGCAGCCACTTTAGAAAACAGTTTGGCAGTTCTGCAAGTGATTAAACATACAGCTACCACATGACCCAGCAATTCCACTCCTGGGTTTATATCCAAGAGAAGTAAAAACCGACGTCCTTACAGAAACTTGTACCAGAATGTTCACAGCTGCATTATTCTCAATAGCCAAAAGATGGAAAGAGCTCAAATGTCCATCGGCAGATGAATGGATAAATAAAACACAGTGTAGCCATACAGTAGAATATCATTCAGCCATGAAAAGAAATGAAACAGTGACACATGCTACAGCATGAGTGAATCCTGAAAACATCATGCTAAGTGAAATGAGCCACAAAAAGACCACCTATTCACTGATTTCATTCATATGAAAGTCCAGAAGAAGGAAACAAAGACAGAAATATAGACAGTAAGTTGATTACTGGGTGCTTAGCGCTGGGGGGGGGCCGGGGGGGGCCGAGAAATGATATTATGGGGATGTTGCTAAAGGGTAGAGTTTCTTTTTTTTTTTTTACCTTTTTTTTTTCTTTATACAACTGCGTCTGTGGCATATGGGAAGTTCCCAGGCTAGGGGTCAAATCGGAGCTATACCTGCTGGCCTATACCACAGCCACAGCACCGGATCCAAGCCGAATCTGTGACCTATGCCACAGTTTAACCAGATCCTTAACCCACTGAGCAAGGCCAGGGATCAAACCTGCATCCTCACAGACGCTATGTTGGGTTCTTAACCTGCTGAGCCACAATGGGAACTCTTCTTTAAGTTTTATTGACGTATAGTTGACTTACAAGGTTGTGGTAATTTCTGCCATACAACAAAGTGATTCCTTTATACATGTACACACATCCATTCTTTTTCAGATTCTTTTGCCACACAGATTATCACTGAATATTGGGTAGTTTCATGTAACACACAGAAGTTTCAGTCATTTCATACATCACAATGTGATTATTTAGCTTTCTATTCCAAAGCCTACGTATGTATGTATGTATGTATTTTTAGGGCCACGCCTGCAGCACGTGGAAGTTCCCAGGCCAGGGATCGAACCTGCTCCACAGCAGCAACATAAGCCACTGCAGTGACAACACCAGATCCTTAACCCACTTGCCATATCAAGACCTCCTATTTTATTAAGTTACTTTTTTATTATATTTGATTTGCAAGATTATGCCAATTTCTGCTGCATAGCAAAATGAACTAGTCACACATATATTTAACTTTTTAAAAACTGAAGTATAGTTGATTTACAGTGTTGTGTTAGTTTCATAGAAAATGTTCTAAAATTGGTGGTGACGATGCCTGCATATATCTGCAAATATACTAAAAGCCACAGAGTTGTACACTTGAAATGGGTGAATTGTATGGTATATGAATTATATTACAATAAAGCTATTGTATTAAAAAACGTGAGGGCCCCTGGCTGCAAGAACCAGGAGCTTCTTGGCCAGAACTGCATCTTTCTGGAGCAGTTCCTTGAAAGGAATGCAAGGTGTGGGCTCTGGGTGAGATCTGAGGCCGAAACACACGCGATGGCCCCACGGGGCTCTGAATGTCCCCTCTGAGAGTGACCCACGTCTCCAGCTGGAGTTCAGACTGCTCTCCCGATTGACACCACCCCGTGGGCTTCCAGGCGAGTGCTTCGGCCTCTTCACCCTGGGAGGCGGGTGGGGGACCTGGGCTATAGGTCAACGGCCAGCAAGCAGAAGCCTGGGCGAGCGGCTGTGCAGGCCTCAGCAGTGGGGTGAGGAGGTGAAGCGAGCCCAGTGGAGCAGCATCCAGTAGGAGAAGGCCAAGGGCAAAGTGCATGAGGAAACCCTGGAGAAGATGAGCTGTGGCCACGTGCCATCCAACTCCAGACCCGCCTTCTCCAGGGTGCAGGGGAACAGTGCAGGACCGGCCGGGGCCGCTGAGCGGGTGGCCTATAGCATATTCTGAAGGAAATGACTAAGCCTTAAAGAAGCGCTAACAGAATATATTACTATCTGGCCTTCCAGATGTTACATGAGGAGCTTTGAAAGAACACCAGCGCCGAGGAGATGTGTGTCTCTACACAGTAACTCTGCGCCAGAAGAAACACAGAAGCCGTGTTCTGAATATACAGTTTGGGCAAAGGTGGTTCAAAGTTAAAAGGCACATGTCGTAGAAAACTCCAAGAATCACCACGTCTTGGTCCCACTCAAGAGTGGTCAGACAGACCGCTTTTTGGAAACCAGATTACAGTCCTATCTGTTGAAAGAGCTTGTATAAAACAGTAGCATTCTTGGGTGCATCTGATAAGCGATAAGAAAAAAGCTGATGTGTGTGCATATGTGTGATCACGAATGTACTTGTGTGTATATGTACAAATATTCATCAAGCGGTGGATGGCATATATGTGCTAACAATACCATTTTAAAAGCATTTATTTTGGGGCACAGAGCTACCCTGAAAAGGTGAAGAACTCAGCTCCACTGGCTGCAGATTCAGCCCTAAAAAGCAAAACAAAACAAAAACAAACAAAAAAAACTACAATGAGGTACCACCTCACATCAGTCAGAATGGCTATCATTAGTAAGTCCACAAATAACAAATGCTGGAGAGGGTGTGGAGAAAAGGGAACCCCCCGCCCCGCACTGTGGGTTGGAATGTAAATCGGTACAACCACTATGGAAAATAGTATGGAGGTATCTTAGAAAACCCTGCACAGAACTACCATATGACCCAGCAATCCCACTCCTGGGCCTATATCCAGACGAAACTTTCATTCAAAAAGATATATGCACCCCTATGTTCACTGCAGCTCTATTCACAATAGCCAAGACATGGAAACAACTTCAATGTCCACCAACAGATGAATGGATTAACGCAGTACATATATACAATGGAATATTACTCGGTCATAAAAAAGAATGGAATAATGACATCTGTAGCAACATATTTGCAACCAGAGATTCTAATACTAAGTGAAGTAAGTCAGAAAGAGAAAGACAAATATATGACATCACTTATATCTAGAATCTCAAATATGGCAAAGATAAACCCATCTGTTAAACAGAAACAGACTCACAGACATAGAAAACAGACTTGTGGTTGCCAAGGGGGGTGGGGGAGGGAATGGGAGGGACTGGGAGTTTGGGGTTAATAGATGAAAACTACTGCATTTATGGACAAGCAATAAGGTGCTGTTGTATAGCGTAGGAAACTATACCCAAGCACTTGGGATAGAACATGAAGGAAGAAAATATAAGACAAAGAATGTATACGTATGACTGGGTCACTTTTCTGTACAGCAGAAATTGGCACACTGTCAAGCAACTATACTTTAATTAAAAAAAACAAACCCACCCCTCTAGGACAGGCATCAATCTGTACACAGTGGCTTAGACATATTGCTTAGAACACTTAGTAACTATTCGTTGTGCACTTATTAGGTGCCACGTACGGGCGAAGCTGCTTGGTATACATGAACAGACACTCCTGCCTTCACGAGGCTTATATCCTAAGAGGAATCCTCAAAAAATAAACGTAACAGGATTTCCCTTCATGGCACAGTGGAAACGAATCTGACTAGTATCCATGAGGCTGTGGGTTCGATCCCCAGCCTTTCTCAGTGGGTCAAGGATCCGGCATTGCCGTGAGCTGTGGTGTAGGTCGCAGATGCGGCTTGGATCCCTCGTTGCTGTGGCTGTAGTGTAGGCCGGCAGCTGTAGCTCTGATTCAACCCCCCCAACTGGGGGACTTCCATATGCTGCAGGGTGGACCTAAAAAGCAAAAAAATAAAAATAAACAAACATAACAACAAACAAATTCTCCATGGACGCTACATACGGCAAAACATATTCCCAGCAGTTGCCACGATGGCGTCTTCCATCCCACGTGCTCTTCAGTAACATAATCTTGTCACTCCTCCAACAAAAGTAAATCTGGGCAGATCCCGTAACCAAGAGACACAGAAGTGATGCTGTTCCAATTCCAAGCACAGCCTGTCATGGGCCTGGGGCTTCTGCTTCCTGCCCCTTGGACCCAGTTGCCAGGCTGTGAGATGCCTGAGCCATGCAGAGAGACCACACGCAGACGACCTGGAGGACGGTGCCAGCTGCGCTCCCAGGCAAGTCTGCCTCGATTTCCAACCACACGAGGCACCATCTTGGGTGTCCTGCCCAGGAGAACCTTCAGGTGCCTGCAGGGCCAGCTGGTGTCTGGCAGCAACGACAGGAGAGATTCCGACCAACAGCTACCCAACCAAGTCTCATCAACCAACAGAACCAGGAGAGAGGGGAGACCACTGTTTTCGACTAAGTTTGGGGATAGTTTGTTACTCAGCAATAGCCAACTGGGACAGAGGATGATAAATGCAATGGAAAAAGAAAACAACGTTGTTGAGCAGGCGAAGGGAACTGAGAATGCAGAGGTGGCAGGTGCTGCTGTTTTGAAAAGGGAAGTCAGGATGGTCCTTATTGAAAAGTGGACATGTGAGCAAAAACTTGAAGGTGGGCCCCCACCCCCTGCCCACTCCAGGGTCTCATCATATTTTGCTCTAATAGTTTGTGCTGGGATACAGCAGACCACTGCTGTCCTCATCCCGCGAGACCACAGGCTTTTCGCAATCAGGAACTGTATCTTATCCCTCTTGTATTCCCAGTACCTAATATCTGGCCTATAATAAATGTTTCCTTGGAGAGTAAAGAAATCGATCATTCACCTGTAGTATGAAAACTATTTGTAATCAGGATTTTTCTGGAAAGTAAACTGAAATTCTATAATATTAGTCCTCTATTCTGAGGACCAAGTCACTACTGAAGTTCAGATCTGCCACCAAATTTAAAAACAAAGCCTTTGTAGGCCTGGGACCACCCAGTGTCAAGAACAAAGCTGGGATGGGGAGAAAGAAAGCCCCAGCTCTATGCTTGCTGCGTTGAAGTGACTGAATGAGTGGTAAGTTCTACCACCCATTGCCACCTCCAACTGGAAAGGCTTCAGACTCAACTTGTCCAAGAGAGAATGAGGCCTTCTCTCCCTCAAAACCAGAAACAGAGCAGACTTTCCGGACAGGAGGGGATCAATTCTTCCGAGTTCTAGGAGGAAGGGGACTGAGAGAAGACCCCAAATGTGGGAGTTCCCTGGTGTTCAGGCCTTCGGCCATTGACACCCCAACTCCCTCAGCCCTCCGAGCTCTCTCTGCGTCAGATGTTACATTAACATAGCTGGAACTGGCACAAAGCAGCTGGTGATTGGCTCCCGTGTGGCTTTCGCCCTCCTCTCAGCTCTGGTCCTCAAACGAGGGGCTGAAAATCTCATACAGGAGGCGGGGGCGGGGGGAGTGGTGCAGGTGTGAAGGGGAAAGTGAGTCAAACCTAACTTGACTTTCCCTCCCTGGGACTACGTGTTTCACCAGTCACGCCCTTCACCTTCTCTTTGCTCGGTCATCCCTCTGCCTAGAGGCCCTCTCCTCTCCATCTGTTTACCCAAACTGCATCCTTCAAGGCCTCGCCTAATGCCGTTATCTCACAAAGTTTTTCCAGAAGCTCTAGCCCAAACAGTCACATGCTTCCTTGCAAATCCGTAACATGGTATAGCTTTCTGTGAAGTCTGGCCGTGACGCGCTCTATGGGGCAGGGGCCGCGGCCGTCTTCTTTATCTCCATCCCCTTAGCACCAAGCAGTGCCGGGCACAACACGGATACGACAGCGGGGCTTTGCTGAATGAAGGAACGGACTGAAAGAATAAATGCACTTACACATACGTTATCCCACTGCTATTTTTAATTCGGCCCTGGGTCAGACGTATTACTCCCATATGTAAGATTTTAAAAAACAAACATTTAGAAGAATTACGACCCTCTCAAGTCTCAGGGGTCATCGACCTTGGATCTTAAACCCAGGTTTCTTGGTTCCAAAACCAACGACCCCCCTCCCCCTCCAAAAGCCATGCTTCCGAAGTGGCCTCTCTCGATACATAAATGTGTAGGTTTTTCTTTCGGTAATACATAAGGCTGTTTCATATACATCCTTAGTTTTTTTTAAGTTTTCAATTTCATTTAACTATTTCATAATTTCAGTCCTAGGAGCCTATCAACCACAGCACACAAGAAGAATTGGCACCGACACCTGTATTACATGTTACCTTATACGTATTTTTGTACTTGCTTCTACTGCCTACCAGCAGACCGGATGCTCAAAGCCCAGCGCCACACGGCTGAACATGGGGACCTTTAAGTAGCAGGTGTTCAGTACAGAGTTACGCGTCCACTGAATGTTGCTAAAGGCCAGAAGTTCTTTCTGGGGATAAATACAAGGATCTGAGTTGTATTAGATCCCCTATAGATTTGAAGAACAATTTAGCACCTGCCTAATGAAAATCCTTCATGAACCAGAGAATGGGTCAAGCTGTGTCTTCTGGCAGAGTTTGCCGAGACTGGAGAGAGACACCCTTTGGCTCTAATGGCCCCCCGCTAAGCTGCCGTCTTTGCATGTCTGAGCCCTGTCCTTGGGATCCCCACAGCCAGGGAAAGGCACTGGCTTTCGTCATTTACTCCCTAGGCGTGGTTTGCATCACAATGTTCCCTACCCATTCACTCCATTTCAGCTGGCGGGCGGTCTCTGCCCTGTCTTATCGGTCCCCACCAGCCTGTGCCACACCGACTCACCACCAGCCTGTGCCACACCGACTCACCACCAGCCTGTGCCACACCGACTCACCACCAGCCTGTGCCACACCGACTCACCACCAGCCTGTGCCACACCGACTCACCACCCTGCCCTCTCCCGTTGTCCTGGGCTCGTGCTCTGACCTCACCCTGGACTTTTCTGCTCCAATGCAAAGTGACTCCAGTCACTTTCTTCTTGCCTGCATCTAACCTGTTCTAGATTTTATAAACCACCCTGTGACCGTCTGTTCAGATTAGGAGGCCTGATTCTTCTGACGTGAAATTCTTTATACGAATGTTTCATGACTACAACTAACAACACTGTATTGTTAAGAGCACAGACCTCACGTTGTGTTCGTAACACAGAGACAACAACGAAAAGAACCTTTCCTATAGAAGATCTGGGTAAGCGTTAGAAGCGTAAAGATCAGTAAGAACACAGACCAGGAACCACAACGTACACAGAAGCAGTACCCTGACAGAGTTGGCAATTTTTCCCTGGTTCACGTGCCGGGAGGGTCAACATCCGTGGTCGGAAATTCCACGATGTTCAAAGGTTCCGGGAGAGACACTGCAGAAAAGATAGCTATTGCGCTGCTGTGGTTTTATAACTCATTTGTCAGGAGGAGGAGGCGGATCGGTGCCTAGAAAACCAAGTCAGTAAACACGATTGATGGGGGAAGGGCGGGCGGTAAGCCAGGAGGAAGTACTGCCCGGAGCTCAAGCGCTCAAGTCAGGAAGAAAGAACAGCGACCTGCTGAGAGATGCCGCTGACAGCACTCCGGAACCCTGCCGGCCTGCCGGGCCGAGGGGACAGAGGAAGTTCAACTAGCAACTGGTCACTGAGCTCCGGGAATCAATGGCTATAGCAAACCCTATGACTTCTATCTACACCTGAGGGTTTTAAAACTTGAACCTGTAGCCCCACCAGGCAGCAGGTAGCACCCTCACCTACTGGGTTCAGCGGGATGACGGACCTGCTGAGAGAGGAAGCAGTTAGAACCCAGGAAGTAGTTCAGATTCATCCACCACGCCGCCCGGAGCTGAGTCTCTAAGGTGAAGGCCCATCATTTACTGCCCGGGCGTGGTGTGTGCAGACAAGGTTCCCCACCCACACTGCAGTAATAATAACGCTCTAAACAACCGGTTGTACGTGTGGATGGCAAGGCCACCCACGGCCTGGCAGGTGACCCTCTGGGGCTCAAAAAGGAGGGTGCTCCCAAGATCCAGGCTGGGTTGCCCCCACGAGCAGTTCCCAGAAGGCTGTTTCTGAGAACTGTAAACACTGAGGAGCGGGAGGAGTCGGAGAGGCTGGAGAAGCAGAAATCAAAGCGCCGGAACCCCTAAGCTGGCGATGAGCCAAGACGATGGACGATCAATTGAAGCAAGAACACACTCGGAGATGTCACATCCTGGCCAGTTTCCTTCTGAGTGATGTACAAACGGGGACAGAGAGGCCAGGCTGTAGTCCTCAGCGGGGTCCTCATTCCAGGAGGGGCAGCAGACAAACAGGGACGAAGGCCTGGGCTCACCTGACGGTGGGCAGGGGTGGGGGGCGGCGGGGCGGGGGGGGTGTGCTCTGTACTTTTTTCTCACCTTACCATCGTGAGGGGGGACCTACCGTATCCTTCCCGGGGGCTCCTCAAACAGCTCTAGTGCCTTACTAATCACCAACAGCCGTACGTGTAGTCAAAGTGTAAAGAAACACATGAGAACCAAAAAAGTCAACCAACCTGGGACAGTGGCTAAGAATAATAGTTATCATTTCCAATGACGGTCTCCATGGCGGCTTCAGCTGTGGTGGCAATATCTTCCTTTTTAAACTAAGTGATGGATAAACATACGTTCACCATGTTTTTATGAATTTTTTCCCCTCTTTCTTCATTGTAGGGCCACGACTGCGGCATATGGAAGTTCCCTGGCTAGGGGTCAAATCGGAGTTGCAGCTTCTGGCCTATGCTACAGCCATAGTTTTTTATGACTTTAAATATCACAAATGTGTGTGCGTATGTATGTGTATGTGTAAAATATAACCTCACTGCCAGGGTAAGTTCAGCAAACGAGTTTCTGAGTGTCCACTATGGCATAATAATAACAGCCACGGATTATTAAGCACTTACTCTCTCTGTACACCGAGCAGTACCCATCATCATATTTAATTCTCACAACACACCTCTCTGTGAGCATGGGCATTATTATTACCCACCCGTTACAGATTTTGAGCAGGTTACAGAACTTGCCTAAGATCACACACTAGCACGTAGCAGAATCGGGACTGGAGTACGGGTCTGCTTGCCTCCAAGACACCGTGTTTACGAGATTCACCAACAACTCTGAGACTGGACTCAGAACAGTGTCCTTGTGAGGCAGACCAGATGAGGGGACAGCTAGGGAGCTGCAGAGGGGAGCTGAAGGAGGCACTCCAAGCAGAACAAATGGGCAGGGACAGAGCCCTGCAGATCCTCAGGAAAGCCTCAAGAACATTGTAAGCAAGGCAATGCAGGAAACAAATGCACAGTGGTGCTGCACCGTGGTGAGCAAATCTGGATTCACGGATTTGAGAATTCTGATCCTCTTAGCATCAAAAATAAGTAGTTATTAACTCAGAAACCTGAAGGAGAGCTTACCTTCCAAAATCCTTAATCTTCAGATATACAGTTAATGAAAAATCTAGTTTTCAAAACTTTCTCCTTGTTAAGAGTTTAAATCACCAAAATGCCTCTCTTCGAAGGTACGTTGCTGGGGGGAAAAGCCATCTGGATAGAAAAGTAAATCCTATGTGACCATTCTTTTAATTACAAATTGCTCCATCTTTAGAGAAAAGGCTATAAGCCACAATAAATCACACAGTATCAAAATCAGAATCGTCCAATAAAAACAGTGACTACTTCACAAAATATATCTTCAAGTAAAACGACAAAATGAATTTAAAACCTTAAAAAACAAACAAAACCCTATCGTTGTATAACAGAAGGGACATGCTGAATTAAAAGTTTCTGTACGTCTACAAAGGCCCTTCGCCATCCAAAACCTGTGAGGGGAGAGACCCCACACGGTAGATTCAAAGTAATACCACACGCACAGCTACGTAAGATTAAGTCATGTGGCAAAGGGCTGAGTGACCGGAAAATTCTAAAAAGAAAAGGTGTAGGTGAAAACCAGGTATAAATTCCAGCTTGAATTTTGATGCTTCTTTGTGACTCACTTTGTCCAAAAGAAGGACTCAGTACAATCTATGTGCAAAAAGAAATGGAAATTAACTACAAATAAAGTATTCTATTGCAAAGCCTCAAGGAGCACGCGCGCACACACACCCATACACACCCACAAACCTTTAGGAAGCAAATGACTGCCTCCCTAAAGTATTCCAACCACTGCAGATTTCCATACATCAACTTTGCTTAAAGGGAAAATACACCTGTTTTAGGTTATCTAAGAAGTTATCTGTACGTTCAGCAACACGCACACAATTACGGGTCAGGTAGGAAGTAACAAAGATCACAGGATTCGGAGGGATATTGGGGATGGGGAGGGAGGGCAAAAGATAGCTGTGGTGCAACTTGCTACCCTTTAAAACACGGCAGCTCCCATGCCGCAAGCACGCGCCATGAAATTATCCTCCCACCACACAGAGCATCTGTAATGGAACAGCCAAGTCCCCCAGTAGTAAATCCCAGTGTAGCTTTGGGTTCACACTGCAGTAATTTTAAATAACCTCGGGATTCTAATCCAAGGAGAGAATTGATGAAAATTAATTTTTTTCTGCTTATCTTAAATCTTAGACTATTTCATGCCTCCAAAGGGGGTGGGGGACAAATATTCACTTACGCTGATATAGGCTTGTGTCCCCAGTTTTCAAGACAGATATCAGATGTCGAATGTCTTATCTTCCCCCCCCCCATCACGAGGTTGTAGAAGGAGAGGAAGCAAATGGATGGCTTGGCTAGCATTTCACTACCAT
The DNA here is from genome assembly GCA_004024745.2 of Catagonus wagneri. Taxonomy (NCBI): domain Eukaryota; kingdom Metazoa; phylum Chordata; class Mammalia; order Artiodactyla; family Tayassuidae; genus Catagonus; species Catagonus wagneri. The sequence goes on from PVHT020000175.1 coordinate 24,674,659, forward strand.
TTAGACGGGAGCACAGGCATTATTTCAACAGCAGTTGGTGCTTTAAAGCTGAGCAACAAAACCCTCTGCCTACATGTATGTAGGTCCCAGGTCTCTAAACTCCAACCAGTGGGCAGTTAGGATTTAAAAAAAAAAAAAATACCTGAATGTATGTTCCACTGAGCTTCACCGAATCTTTACCAGGTAAGAACGACTAATTCGCAATCGTTTTTACCACCCCACCTCTTCGGTCACTCTCAGATCCCTTGCCAAAGCTCTCTTTTTTCCCCCATCATCTCATGTGCCTGGATTTAGCAGGGTGAAATGCTCTTCAACGATGAACTCAAGAAATGCAATCTTTCGGAGCTCTTTTCAAGAAAAGCCACAAGTTACTGCCTTTGCCCTCCTTAACCCTAACCCGTCAGGCCGGGGTATAGTTCTGGGCTGCCACGGCTGGTCTTCTTCTAGGGTTCTGAAGTTCAAAAGAAAACGGGGATACATGTCATCATAGCTTTGTCCAAACCCCCGGAACGTGCAACACCAAGAGCGACTCCCGATTGTAAACTCGGGGCTTCGGGTGATAATGATGCACAAATGCAGGCTCATCGGTGGTAACCAATGTACCTCGGATGCAGGGCGTTTATTATAAGGGAGAGCCGGGGAGCAGGGACTACGCGGGAAATCTCTGAATCTGCCTTTCCATTTTGCTGTGAACCTGAATCTGCTGTTACAAAAAATTATACATAGATATAGATATATATTGCCTTTGGAATGGATAAGCAGTGAGATCCTGCTGTACAGCACAGGAAACTATATCTAGTCACTTGTGATGGGACATGATAGAGGATAATGTGAGAAAAAGAATGTGTATACGTATGTGTGACTGGGTCTCTTTGCTATACTGTAGAAAATTGGCAGAGCACTGTAAACCAGCTAGAGCGGAAAAAATAAAAATTATTCTAAAAAATAAATCTTTTGAAAAAGGAAAGAAAAGAAAATGAGAGTGCTTATCTCTTAGAGATACTGCTAAACTGTTTATGGATAATAAGAGGTCTGAGGTTTGCTTCAAAACAGTACGGGAGAGAGCACAGATGAAAGAGAATTGGCCATGAGTTGATAATCGTTGAACCTGGGTGATGAATACATGGGGGTTAATTGTATGTGTATGCTTTACTTTTTCCAAAATATGCACTTTTCAAATAGGAGACGAGGGACGCATGTCCTGCTGTGTTCATTGCAGCACCATTCACAGCAGTCAAGACACGGAAACAACCCCAATGTCCATCGACAGATGAATGGATTAACAAGATGTGGTACATATATGCGATGGAATACTACTTAGCCATTAAAAATAACAAAATAATGCCATTTGCAGCAACATGGATGGAACTAGACATTCTCATACTAAGGGAAGTAAGTCCAAAAGGAAAAAGACAAACACCATATGATGTCACCCACACGTGGAGTGTAAAATACGGCACAAATGAACCCATCTACAAAACAGAAACAGATCATGGACATGGCGGGCAGGCTTGTGTTTGCCAGGGCGGAGGGGACGGATGGGGAGTTTGGGGTTGTTAGATACAGACCGCTACCTTTAGAACGGATGAGCGATAAGGTCCTGTGAACAGCACAGGGAACAAGTCCAGTCTCCTGAGTTAGAATGTGATGGGAAATGAGGAATAAAAAAAAAAAAAGGAGAGAGAGAGAATGTGCGCGTATGGGGTGGCTGGGTCACTTTGCTGTACAGCAGAAATTGAAGGAATATTGTAAATTAACTAAACTTCAATAAAAATTTTTTTAAAAAAATTAAAATTAAAACAGGAAACATTGAGATCCCCCACTGGAACCATGAATTTTAGCCAGGAATATTTAACTTCCTCCTCACCCCACCAACCAAGTGCATTTTCAGAGAACAGTGAGTGAAATGGACTTTACCAGCGCAATTGTACCTCCTTCTCACCCTGTGAGCACAGAAAGACAGGAAAGGGCAAAATGGGGAGGCCAATTATAAGAAGGAGAAGGAAGAGAAAGCCACGAGGCTGAATAATGAACTTGCTTATTAGTGCTTCAGTCACTGGGAACTGACCGCCCATGAAGAAGCCTGTCTCTGATAGGAAGATGCCTCACCACGATCTTATTAGAGTTTCCCAAGTTTATTTGGTCCTAAGAAGCTGCTGGGATAACAGTTAATCACAGAGATTCCAAGGCCTCTCCTTGACAAGTAGGTGGTGACTCAAGAGATCTGGGCCAGAGCCCTGAAATCCGAACGCAGAACAAGTCCCAGGAAGTTATGTTCAGTCGGGTTTCAGAACTTCAGAGTCAGAAGGTCCTCACCCCGTGTTAAAAGATGTGGTGCCCACACACAGCGGAACACTCCTCGGCCATAAAAAACGAAATAATGCCATGTGCAGCAACTTGGATGCAACTAGAGATTCTCATACTAAGTGAAGTAAGTCAGAAAGAGAAAGACAAATACCATAATGATATCACTTACATGTGGAATCTAAAATATGGCACAGATGAGCCTATTTACAGAACAGAAACAGACTAACAGACAGGGAGGACAGACTTGTGGTTGCCAAGGGGGAGGGAGACGGAATGAGATGGACTGGGAGTTTGGGGTTAGTAGATGCAAACTATTACATTTAGAATGGATAAGCAATGAAGCCCTACTGTATAGCACAGGGAACTAGATCCAACCACTTGTGATAGAACATGATGGACGACAATATGAGAAAAAGAAAATATACACAGCACACGTGTGTGTGTGTGTGTGTGTGTGTCTGAGACTGAGTCACTTTCCTGTACAGCAGAAATTGGCAGAATATTGTAAACCAACTATACTTTAATAAAAACATTTTTTTAAACATACAAAGTATAAATAGCAATTTTCCCAGGGAAAGTGAGGTTTCCTCTCTGTTGCTGATCATTTGTATTTTCTGATTTCCAGGGATGGAGAAGAGATACCTCTCTTGCACAATCTGCTGGTTACGTGACAGAACTTCAAAGGTAATGATACAGGCTTCTTCTGACACTCATTGCCGGGTTATTCAAAAAGAGAACATGCAGAGAACTTAAAGGAAACTCTTATGCCAGAGGACTGAACCTTAATCCTATTAGCTAAAGACTGTTCTAATTTTGATAACTGCACCTTAATTGTGAAGAAACAATACTCCACTAGCTTCAGAGATCAGCAGTCTTTCGGGCCCAATCTGGTGTTCTCCATTAGAAAAAGGAAGCCCCAGGCTTCTCTGCAAACAGTTCTACTAAAGTAAAGACCTCCTCAAAAACCCATGCTACTCTATTTACAACAGCTAAGACACAGAAGCAACCTAAATGTCCATGGACAGAGGAATGGATAAAGAAGATGCGGTACATATATAGTGAAATATTACTCGGCCATAAAAAAAGAATGAAATGCCATTTGCAGCTACATGGATGGAACTAGAGAATATCATACTAAGCGAAATAAGTCAGACAAAGAGACAAATCTGTGATATTACTCATATACTGAATCTTAAAAATGATACAAATGAACTTACATACCAAACAGAAATAAACTCAGAGACACAGAAAACTTATGGTTACCAAAGGGGAAAGAGGGGGAATAAATTAGGAGATTGGGATTAACAGATACACACTACTATACATAAAATAAACGAGGACCTACTGTATAGCAGAGGAAACTATATTTCATATTCTGTGATTACCTATAACAGAAAAGAATCTGAAAAAGCCTCATATATATGACTGAATCACTTTGCTGTACACCTGAAAGTAACACAACATTGTTAGTGTAGTATTAACTATACTTCAATTTTTTAAAAAGTTATATATATATATAACAAAAAAAATGTTTTAAGTTGTGCTACAAATGACACTTATCAAAACTTAATACTACCCTATTCCATAGGTGTTAAGGGTCACTGCCAATTGCCAAAGCCCCTTCAAAGGGTAAATCCTCCAGTAATTCTCAAATCTGCTAGCATTTCAGGAAAAAAAAATGTCAAAGTAACTAGGCTATGTGTATAGACTTTATAGGTTTATTTAACCTATACATTCATAATATGTTCCCTCTGATATTGTGATTGTCCATAAGGAACACCAAAATGATTTCAAATGTATACCAACAGCAAAAGATAATTTCTTTTAATCTTTCACGAAACGAAGAGTTACATGTGGGATCCCTTCCCTTTCACATGGAGTAAAATGTCTGAAAAGCAGGCTGTGCCCAGCAGCCCAGCGCCCCATGCAGCCTGTATTTTCCCCACTTGGTGTCAGCTGCCCCCACAGCTTTAATAGCCACCATTCACCGTGAACCTCAAACGCATCGCTAACATCAGCATCTGTCCTGAATTCCACAACTGTAGATGCGTTCGCCCCGCCCCACCGCCGACGCCCCCACTTCACCTCCGTACCTCTGGCCCCACGCAGCATCGGGCATCATCCAACACGAGCCTAATGAAATAACCTGCAACGGAGCCGCAGCGAGTGGCTAGCGCTTCCCTCCCGGAGCGGAATGAAACCCTGGTGACCTGATTTGCATGAAACAGCCATCCCTCTCGAACCCCTTTTCCGACCGACCGCGACCAGACTGGAGGAAGGTTCGCATTCATGTAACACTTCACAGTCACGGAGGAGCCCGTCTGAACTCCCTTCACAGGCCCGGGGTCCCGAGGCTGGTGACAGTTCGGACGGGAACACTCAACTTCTCGCTCCTAATCAGAGTCATTCGTCAAGGTCACGGGCGGCGCGGGCGCGGGGTGGGGGGAGGGAGGCATCGCCTGAATCCGAGGGAGGGGCAGCAGCCGGGAAGGGGGCCGATTCGAAGGGGGAGTTAGTTAAATGAAGGACCCCTCAAGCAAGGACGCGGACGAAGCCTGAGGATATGAAAGGGCCCACTCCACTGGCGGGAAAAGCAGGTGCAGGACCGGTGCTGCCGCCTCAGTGACAGCTGAGGCACCATCAGAAAGGGTCAGCTGAAGTGAAGAAGCACGGGCTTATCGTAAAATATCCGAGACACCAAGCAGGAAAGCAGTATTTTCGTTTTGTTTGGGGAAGATCTTCTATAAGGAAACGGGGGATGGTTTTGATCCTGAGAGGAAAAGGGCAGAAAAAAGGAGGAGGACAGAGAACAGGACGGAGCAGCACGGCCAGGACCACAGCCTTGGTCCCAGAGGCGGCAGAAGAACCAGCGAGCTTCAACTGTCATTTATTTTTTTCTTTTCTTTTCACGGATGCACCCACGGCATATGGTTCCCAGGCTAGAGTTCGAGTCAAGAGCTGCAGCTGCTGGCCTAGGCCACAGCCACAGCCACAGCCACAGCCACGCCAGATCCGAGCCATATCTTCGTGCTACACTGCAACCTGAGGCAATGCCAGATCCTTAACTGAGTGAGGCCAGGGATCGAACCCATGCTCGTGGAGACTATGGTGGGTCCTTAACCTGCTGAGCCACAATGGGAACTCCCAACTGTCAATTTTAACTTGCTAGTTGGCTGTCTTCCAAAGCTTTACGAATGTCCTCTAGGCTTTGCCTGGACAGATTTCAATTCCTGTGTGCGCGCACACACACTAACCAAGAAAAAGAACCGAGTACCATGTGATAATGAGGGCAGTGCACAGTGGGGACAGCACGTAATCCCTAAACAGAACAAATTCCACAAAATCAAGAGACAGAGACAGAGGAGGTCATGAACTCAAAGTCTCAGGAGAGCACTGGGCTCTGCTCGGTCCAGGGAACAGGAGGTCAGGTTCACGTTATTGAGAAATTAAGGGGCTGGGACACACTCACAGCCAGAGTCCAGTGAAATCTGATCTCCAGCCTATATATAAAAACATGTTCTACAAAAGTTCTGAAAATTAAGTGTATATTAAGAATTTTTTTTAATTGTACTGAATTTCATGAAAAGAACTTAAGATGGTAAGACTCCAGAACATTGTGCAAACTGGGATGAGAAAGGCCACTTTGGGAGACCATCTCTCTCTGGTCAAGCAGCAGTGCCCCCACCCTACTCCCACCTCAAAACTTGGTAAATTACCCCGGAGAGTCTGTCATTAGGCTAACACGATGTTGTCCAATGGGAATTGCTCAAATGACTACCTAGCGTTTACTGCCACCTCCTGGCCATTTCTAGTAATTCACCCTGAGCTTCTGACGCCCAATAAATACACAAACATGAAATCAATGATCACATTCAAGAGTCTCCAGCTAGACAGAGCATCAAATTAAACCACGATTACACTGCAAATAGAAGGCTGTGATACCAAGTGGGCGCCCCTGGACGAGGCAGCTGTACCCTGATAAAGTCACCCCAGCCAGGCTGATCTCCTTCAGGCTGCTTTGTCAGCTCCCTGGGGGCAGATGCCTACTCACCAAGTTCACGGAGACAGATCTCTAACACCGAACACCAAAGCGCCAACTGAGAGTGAGAAGGATCACCTCCGAGGTAACTCGGGCCTCATGTTTCCCCACGAGAGCCGCCTTCCTCTCTGGTCAGCCACACAGGAAATCAAATCACGCGCTCAGAGGAGGAGGTCAGGGCCAGGGCGCAGGCCAGAGGATACAAACTTTTTTTTTTTTTAATTTTTATGACCGCACCCAGAGCACATGGAAGTTTGCAGGCTAGGGACTGCAGCCAAGCCACAGCCACAACCTACACCCAAGCTGCAGCAACGCTGGATCCTTAACCCACTGCACTGGGCCAGGGATCAAACCTGTGCTTCTGCAGTGACCTGAGCCACCTGCAGTCGGATTTTTAACCAACTGCACCAAGGCGAGAACTCCAAGAAAGTGTACTTTTTTCCTTTTTCCTTTTTCTTTTCTTTCTTTTTTTTTCTTTTTTTTTTTTGTTGAGAACATGAACTTTTAAAGGCATCCAACTCTGAGATGGAAGCTTCCACCCCATGGCTGCAATATTCTGTCACTGGACATGACAAAGCAAGTCTCTGGAAGAGGGTAACTAGCCCTCCCATCAATGCTTGAATGAGAATTATGAGGACTTGCCTTTTGAATATTCCCCTGTCCGGTTCTGGCCAAACCACCTCCCTTTCTGGCTGGCAGAATGTTTGCACGGGGATGATAAAGCCTCCACTGATGCTTCCATCAGTCAAGGGCTGACCAAGGCCACGTCTCTGCTACACTGTGAACTGATACCATGGGCCGCTGTCTGCAACGGGCTGAACGGAACCTATTTCATTTCCAAGCTTCTGGAGACACCGTGATAGTTCCAGGTACTTCCAGGAAACAAATAATGATAATTTCCATCTCTTAAGTGATTAGAAGTTTACAAAAAGCTATACATCGATTATCTCAGCTACTCCTTTCAAGCACTCTTTGGGTTTCTTTGGATAAATGCCATGATTCTTATTTTACAAAGACACTGAGAGTCAGAGTTGGTATTTGCTTTTATTTCCAAGATAACAGATTTAGTGAATATAGGGTTAAGACTGAAATTCAGATCTGCAGGCCCCAAGTGGGTCTACTGAGAAAACAAACTTTTTTTTTCTTTTTTAGGGCCATACCTGTGGCATATGGAAGTTCCAGGGCAGGGGTCAAATAGGAGCTGCATCTGAAGCCTACGCCACAGCCACAGCTATGCCACATTCAAGCTGCATCTGCAATCTACCCTCAGCTTGCGGCAACACCAGAACCTTAACCCACTTAGCGGAGCCAGGGATCAAACCCACATCTTCATGGACACTATGCTGGGTTCTTAACCCACCGAGCCACAACAGGAACTCTGAGGAAACCTACTCTTAATGGTAAACATAAAGGAGCTTTGCCTACCGGCTGCCCTATTCCTATATCACAAATAGTTATAGAGTGTCCATTATTAGCTACCTGTTGTTCCAGGCACTGGGAATACCAGGATAACGAATTTAAATAAGGTTCCTACTTCCAAGGAATATACATTCAGTGGTGAGAGTCAAACAAGGAAAAATTCAGATGGTGATAAGTCCTGTGCAGAAAATAAAATCGGGTGGTAAAAAATGCTGATTGGCTATTTCTGTCTGGGTCACCATGGAAAGCTTCTCTTAGGAAATGACATGTAAGCTGAGACGGGAGTGACCAAAAGAAGACATACAATGACGAAGCGGAGAGCATTCTAATCTGCAGGGACAGCTAAGAAAACTGCCCTGAAAGGGGGCCATGCTTGCTCTGTCTGAAAAAGAACTAGAAGTCCAGCATGTTGGGCTCAGAGGGAAAAAGCGGGGGGTAAGAGGCTAGTCGGGAGGTCGGCAGGAGCCAAACATGGCCTTTTTAAAATTTATTTTTTTACCTGGCCTCGCTCAGTGGGTTAAGAATCCAGCATTGCCCTGAGCTGTGGTATAGGTCGCAGATGCGGCTCGAATCCCGCGTTGCTGTGGCTGTAGCGTAGGCCAGCAGCCACAGCTCTGATTAGACCCCTAGCCTGGGATCCTCCACATGCCACGGGTGCGGCCCTAGAAAAGGCAAAAAGACAAAAAAATTAAAAAGGAAATAAATAAATAAAATTTATTTTTTACTAGGGTATAGTGGATTTACAGTATTGAGTCAATTTCTGCTGTACAGCATAGTGTCGTACATATATATTATTCTTTTTCTCAGATTATTATCCATCATGGTCTATCCCAAGAGACCAGATAGAGTTCCCTGTGCTGTATAGTGGGACCCCATAGCTTATCCATTCTAAATGTAATAGTTTGCATCTATGAACCCCAAATGACCAGTCCTTCCAACCCCCTCCCCCCGCCCCCGGCAACCACAAGTCCGTTCTCTATGTCCCACTCCTGGGCATATATCTGGACAAAAATTTTATTCCAAAAGATACATACATACAATGAATCTGCATGTTCATTCTGGCGCCATTCACAATAGCCAAGACATGGAAACAACCCAAATGTCCATCAACAGATGAATGGATTAAGAAGATGTGGTACATAAACACAATGGAATACTACTCAGCCATAAAAAGAGAGCAAAACAATGCCATTTGCACTAACATGGATGGAACTAGAGATTCTCATACTAAGTGAAGTCAGAAAGAGAAAAGCAAATACCATGTGATATCACTTACATGTGGAATCTAAAATATGGCACAAACGAACCTATCTGCAGAACATGGCCTTCTGATTTTATTCAAAGCACAATGCAAAGCCATCACACAGCTACAGAAAAGTGACCCTTTATAATGAAGTCTCAGCATTCTAGAACAGGTTTTACACCCCAGAATTCCAAAGCCTCGGTCAGCTCACTATTCCTAGCGCACAAAGATTCAAGTCTTGGACAAATTTACAACGCTTCCCACGAGTAGGTGAGAGGTACTTGAAAAACTCAGAGTGCAAAGCTGAGAAGACGACTCCATGGAGGCACCGAAGCCACGGGGGCTCAGGTGTCCATGCTTCTCCGCCTGTCTGGTTGGGCTTTTTGTTTTGTTCTTGTTGTGAAACCTTGAAGAAACGTATCCCTGACTTACTTGATTTTTTTTTTGTTCTGACAAGATAAAAAAACTGGGTTGAAAACCACGTTCCTCTGAAGCAGTTTCTCCAAGTCATCTGAGAGGCTGGCTGCCGAGCTGCAGTCCTCCATTTGGCTCACATAAAACTCTTTTCTACTCATAGTATAGATCGTTTATTGATCATTTTTGTTAACAGCCCTGTCTATGAAAACCTATATTTATAAGTGGTGGGTGCAGAAGCCCAACGTGTGGGCAAACTGAGCTCCAGGAAGCCCAGCAAGGCTCCCGGGAGACACTGGCTGTCTTTTTGAAGAGCTCAGTTCGGAAACGCTGGGAGCAACTGCCGGACTTCTGGCCTCCCCCGCGCTGACCGTGGCGTCACCCCCGCAGGCCCCGGCCAGCCCGCCTTCCCACGGCTCACGGCCCAAACGGCAGCCTGACAGCTGCTCTCGCCAGAACGCAAGGAAAACCTGTAACCACCCTAGAGCGAGGAGATGCTCAAAGACACCCCAAGACGGGAACAGGGAAAGAGAACTGGGAACGGGGGTAGAAGGAGCAGAGACGGGGCGGGAGGGTGTACGCCTGCTAAATAGAAATTCACTGCATAAAAAAATCACTGCCCTCCATACCCACTCTTAGCCACTGCCGACGCTGGGAAAGAAAAATGGCCCCATCTTTCTAGAGACCGGTTTGGCCAGAGTGGCCAAGGCCATGACCTAGGAAATCACCCTCAGGACGTCATCAGGGCTGAGTTCAAAAAGGCTTGTGCACATACGTTCGTTGAAGCTTTGCTTACAACAGGGCAAAATTTTAAACAATGATCAACCGCAGAGAAGCAGTCAACCAAATGAAAGTCATAGGAAGGCACACAGAAAAAAATGAGTGAAAGCCATACTCTGAGAGAACAGCATCTAAAAGAAGATTTCATCGCGTAAGGAAAAATCCAGACTACGTCAAGCTTGAGAAGTAGGTTGGAAGGAGAACAGGAAAAGCAGCAAATCTTTGTAAATAATCTGGACAAGGAACAACAACAAAAAAAAAAGGTGGGGAAGGTGGAGGGCAAGTGGGGAGACGCTGGCAGTTTTAACCCTCATTGGTGAGCAGGTGACAGTGAAAAACTCACTTCGGTAGCAGTTTGGCATCAAGGAGGGTACAGAGAAAGATGGATCAGAAAAGTGAGCAAGGCCTCTTTTGGCAAAGACCTTTGGGCCCGCTGTTCTGTGAAACCACCGCCAAGCTCCCCGCCTGCAGAGGGCGCAGCAGGCTTCAGATTTCCTAGTAAGAGCCCAGGGCGGGGGTGGGGGTGTGATGAGGGGGTACCTGGGTGGCAATCCTGACATTCTCAGGTCACTCAGCAACAAGCTACTGTGTCTAAAATCAACACGGCACTTGCAAAACGTGACTCCAGTCCCGTTCCTAGTCCTCATCCCTTGCCATCCAGCTGCATCAATGGTTTGCATTCTTATACTGCTGCTCCCAACAACACCATCTTCTGATCACCAGCAGTGGATTCCTTGGGTTGCCTCGAGGACACCTCAGTGTCTTCACTCATCTTGTCCCTTTAGGTGCTCCGAGTTTGGCAGGATTTGTTATAATCAATAAGACACGCATACACACACACACGAATTTTTGTAAGTATTCAACAAGAGCTGTATGAATAAGAAAAATCCCTTATTTTAGCATTGAACCATCACTGTACACTATTTCACTGCATCATCGATGCTTTAAAGAAGAAACTGAAAAACAAAGAAAGCACACAGCTGAGAACAAGAAGAGTCAACAGAAGAATCCATCTGCTCACTTGTTGATCCTTTTGACGAATATTAGGGGAGCACTTATTCTATGCCAGGCAAACAACGATGAGAGACACGGTCCCATGGAGGTTACGATCCACGTCTGCTCATCGTTAACGGATATTAAAGCATTTAGCCAAGGGCTCCACTCTGGCTACCTACAATAAAAGTTAAAACATTAACCATTTCACATTTCAGATGAAAGGAAAATAGGAGTATTCCCAGAATATCCACCTGTTTGTCTCTTCCAAACCACTGCATATTCTTAGATGACAGATACTGTGTCTTTTTTGTAACCCTTCAGAGGACCTAACAAAATTTATGAAATTAACCTGAAATTTTCAAAGGGCCAAAGAACAAAGGATAAGAATGTCGAAGACAGAAGACAGAAAGGAAGCTGTGATAATCAACTGTACCCACTCTCCCCGTGGAATTGGCCAGAATTCAAAAGCCCTGGAGAAATTGAGAGCTCACACCCAATCCCAAATGCAGAGAAATCTTAGAGCAGGAAGCAAAAGAAAGAGAAGTGTCCTGCACTCAATTTGCAGAAACACAGGCAATGGCCAGTTTAATCTCAGACATGCCTTTAGAAACCAACACATACATACATGCACTGCAGCAGCTCCAGAGAAGCTGACAGTGAGTGGCTGCTTTCAATCATCAGCCGTTCACAAGAGTGTTGGGAGGACATGTTCAGTTGCAAAAAATGTCTGGGTAGTCAGCCTCCATAAGCGTGGATAAGAGAGGATGGTACCTTACCCGCCACGTGCCCGAGGCAGGACCCCACATCCATTCCTAGGACTCCACCCCCTCCCCCTCCCCCCAGCCCCGCAACCAACCGTTTATTAATGTCAGTCAACCCCACCTCAAGAATGCCCCAAGTCTGCTTTTATGTTCATTATCAGAGATCTTGAAACTTTCCATCACCTCCTGCCTGCCTCCCTTTACTTCAGTCTTGCTTTCCACCAACACACACACACACGTGTACATATCACGGAAGCCTCTAACCATGCTGAACTTCTTTCCTTTCCCCAAATATGCCCTTGGATGTCTCATCTTTGGACTTTTGGATGCGCTGGTCCCTCTCCCTAGAGCCTGCTTCCCCCGGTCCTCACGCCTTCATCTACCTGTTAACTGCTTAATTCCAAATCATCCTTCAGGTTTCCTCTGAGATATCACTTCCCCTGAGAAGCCTTCCAGATGCCTCCAGACTGAGCTCTGTATTTCTGTACGTGCCCACAGCACCTGGGACTCCCACTCTCAAGGGACCTATTGCCCTGCACTGCTATTGGTTTGTGTTCTTCCTTTGTTTTTTTAAAAACTCTTTAAAGCAGACATTATGCAAGGACAGAGGCTGACCTTGCCTTGCTCACCTTCACAGCCTTGTTCTCTAACCAAAGAAGGTACAAACCCATTAGTTCATTCCTGAACGACTAGAGCGCGGTTCCTTAACTGTCGGTCTCTTTGCCTCAAG
>PVHT020000175.1:24690534-24759720 GCA_004024745.2 Catagonus wagneri
GGGTCTAATCGGAGCTGTGGCCACTGGCCTGCGCCGCAGCCACAGCAACGCAGGATCCGAGCCGTGTCTGCAACCTACACCACAGCTCACGGCAACGCCGGATCGTTAACCCACTGAGCAAGGGCAGGGATCGAACCCGCAACCTCATGGTTCCTAGTCGGATTCGTTAACCACTGCGCCACGACGGGAACTCCCAGCCTCAGAGTTCTATTGCAGCAATTCAGTCTCCTAGCTCTCATGACCCAGTTCACCATCTCAGATCTTACTGGACTTCCTAGCTCTAGCCTCTATTCTCCTGTCTTAGTCATTAGTTTGGGACTAGCTTTATTAGTCCAATCCATTCTTCTAGCCCGCACTCCTGGCAAACAGCCATAGAAACTATACATTTTATCCATGGCTACTGTAAGGTCTTAAACTCTGAGAAATTTCTAGTTTCCATCCCTAAGAGTCCAGCTGTCATAATTCTTGCAATAGAACTTACACTAACGTGGCTTTTGACAGAAGCAAGGGTAATGAGCACAAGGGCAAAAGGTATTTACGTTCTTGTCCACAGATCTACAGAAAAGGAAAGAGATTTGTTAGCGTGATAGGATCTTGTGTCTTGATTTTTTTTAAAGTCATTTGTTATGACACTGAGTAAGCCTGAGACCCTACTAAGAAATACTGGAAGGAAATAATTCATCATACATGCTTCTGAAGGCCAAGTACATTTTCTTAGTGAATTGAATTTTAACTACCCAAAAATATCCAGAAGTGAGGCTCCACTTCCCACAAATCAGATAGCGCAGTGGATAACAAATGTTAACACATCTAATTTAATATTTTTTTCCCTTACTATCAGCCCAGGGTTATGTTTAAACCACCAAGGATTCTTGTCTAGGGAGAATGACTGAGAATCTAAAGAGAATGTATGTTACAGGAGCGGGGATAATTAAGGAGGCAAGTATAACTACAGAGGCTAGAAGTCAGAGTGGTCTCAGAGGGCTTATTCTAGGGGCCTGTTGATTCCAGTGATTCAATCTGCCTGTCCTCTGGCTGCATAATAAATTTTTGCCTAACAAGGTACTCTAATCTTTGCATCTTGCTCTGGCTTCAGAGGCATCAACATCTGACAAAGATGTGCACAGAGGTGTTTGCTGCTCCTGCAGGAAAATTCTCAGATGGTGTCTATGGTGTCTATCAAAAGAATAAGACTCCCAGGCAAAATCTGACAATGAACATCTGGCCTCCATTTTTCAGGAGGCTCTCGCTTCCCTTTTTGCAAAAGTCTGGCACCAAAATGGAAAGTGCAGCCCCAAGCAAAGGGGGCACCATAAAGAAATAGCCTTAGAAAATGCACAGGGTCTTGGCCTCTCCTGTGCCCAGCAGAAAGCCTCAGGTAGACATCAGTTCAGGTGGCACCAGAGAGGAGCTGTTCTCAGGACACAGAAAAGATCCAGAAAGCAGAGAAGATGTCCTCAGCTTCTCTCATAGGTCTGCTCAAAACAGATGACTACGACAAGCATACTGGTATGAGATATCCAAACGGCCCACATGTACACATTCATACAAACACAATACACACACACATACACCCTGAGTTATGAGAAAACAATGGGCCATAACTCTGTGGACAAGTTAGGACTGGGGAGTGGTGGATGAGCAAGAAAGAACATGATTGGGGAGGAGGATTTGAAAAAATGAGAAAGAGCAGTCATATAAAGACAGGCTGTTAGTTCAGAGAAAATCAACAGTTCTCCCATTTTAGTTACTGGACCGGAACTGTGTATCCTAGTAATGCCAGATTACTTAACTAAAGGTTAGGGGTTTCTGATGTAAGGGACAAAACTGGCCCTGTTTTTCTTCAGTTATGGCATTTTCCAAGAAAATCCACTCATTTATATTTATAGTTGCAAAAGCACCAAGAATTCCTCATTTCTCACAGTGACATCTTGCAATTAACCCCACACGGCTGCTTTTGAACGTCTCAGTTTCTTGGCACATGCACAGCCGTGCTCTGGAGACTCGGCTCACTCTTCGTTTGCCCGTTCAACAGATATTTACGTGCCAGATGCTCTGCTTGGCGTGGCGGACACTCCCACTCACCTATCCATTATCCATTTGCCCTTACTTCCTGGGAGAATCTTGACTTTGCTCAAATAGCTATGAGCCCTCTTAAAAAGAACCACCTTCTCAGGATGCTTTGCACCTAGAAGCGGCCATGACCCATATTTGTCCTGTAAGATTGTAATAAGCAATTTTGTATTCCATTGGGCTTCCGAGGAAGCTATTGTTTTCCCATTAAAACGTAAAGAGTGATTGGTAACTCATCTTTAACTTTTTTTCTCTTCCTACTTTTTCCTTCCTGTAGTGCCTAAGTGAAGCCATGTTGAGACCACAAGCTACAGAGAGCTGGAAGGAGCCTGGGTCACTGGTAACTTCCTAGAGCCGACATGCTCATCCTTCCACCTGTCATTCTGCAGGAAAAACACGTGCCTTCATGACTGTGCTGCTATAGTCAGGCTTCTGTTATGTGCAGCCTCGCTGGGCCTCTGACAGTCAGCAAAAAAGAAACTCTGCGAGTTCCCGCTGTGGTGCAATGGGATTGACGGTGTCTCTGTACTGACGGGGATGCAGGTTCGATCCCCAGCCCAGCGCAGTGGGTTAAGATCCTGCATTGCTGTAGCTGTGGTGCAGGTCACAACTCCAGTTTGGATTCTGTCCCTGGCCCAGGAACTTCCATATGCTGCATGACAGCCATAAAAACAAAAGGAAAAAAAAAGGAAAAGAAACTCTGATCCTAACTTTGAGAGCATCACTCTACAAAATAAAGGGTCAAGGGTCACCAGTCACTTATTAACATGAAATGCAGAGGCCAACAAAACAAAACTGAAAATAGGAATATGGAAACAGGAGCAATGGAAAGACAAGGAACCCCCACCCTTCAAACACATAAGTGACATCATCAGTGAAATAAGAAAAGATATCACGATCCATGAAAACATAAGGCTACGAAAGACCAACGTTTGGAAAACAAAAAAGAGCTCATGAAAATTCAGTTTTAAAAAATATATTAAAAAGACAGGTTAGAGGAGAAATTAAAAAAAAAACACACCATAAAAATCAAAAAAGATGAAAAAAAAGAAAAAGCACTAGAGAATTAGAAACCCTATCCAGGAGGTCCAAGAAATGAATGAAAGGCATCAAAGAGCACTAAAAAATTAAAATATGGAGTTAAGGAAATCATTAGCAAAGTAATTCAAGACTATAGTCAGAATTAAAGTAAATCAGCTTTTTTTTTTTTTTGAAAGGGCCTCTGTCCATTTCAACAGGTGAAAAATAGTCCCAAACTAGGACATATCATTATGAAATTTTCGAATATTCTAGACACAGAGAAGACCTTAAAAGCTTCTAGAAAGAATGCTCAAAAATCAAACTGCATACGCAAGATCACAAAAATGAATGACATCAGACCCAATACAGTACCATAAGCCAGAAGATAAGAGAGCAATGTTCTCAAAAATCTGGTGAGGAAAAATGATTTCCAACTCTGAATTCTATACCCAGCCACCTCAGACAGCATGAAGAGAGCAGAATAGAAACCTTTCAGACACGAAGAATGCCAAAAATTGACACCCCCTGCATCCTTTTTCAGAAAGTTACTGGAAGATACAGTTTGTCAAAATGGGGAAGTAACTCAAAGAACACATGCATTCCAGGAAGCAAGGCTCCAACACACAAAAGAAATCCCCAGGATAATGGGGAAAGGAATTTCCCTGGACAACAGTTACGCAGCCGGCCTGGGAAGCAGCAAACCCAGATGAAGACAGGACAGAAGGCTCCAGAAAAGACTTAAAGATAAAAGTGACATAATCCCCAAACTCTGTGAACACATTCAAAGGAGATGCACATATCTGGGGGAGAATATGGGACTAGTTTAATGATGACTATATAAAAAAGCAAAAAAAAGTTGTTATTAATTTCAGGGAACCTGAAAAATTATTCAAAGAAAAATAATGATGGTAAATACCTAACTCAGACTGGCACGGAATGAAAGCATGCCGACTCTGATCTAACCTGAATTGAAAATAACTGTGTTAGAAGGACAGGAACTATATCCCACCTCATAGGATAGAGCACTATGGAAGATAATATGAGAAAAAGAACATATACATATATATATGGGCCACTTTGCTGAACAGCAGAAACTGGCACATTATAAATCAACTATACTTTAAAGTAAAAAAGTTTTATTAAAAAGCCTACATCAAACTCTGCCTCCGCCCCATCCTACTTCCTTCCCTTTGCTTCCATAGGCATTAACCCCAAGAGAACCCCTAACAAGCACCTGCAAATTAGCCTCATCCGGGAACCCATATTACAACTAATAATAGCGTGATGTCCTTTAATTTCAAGGAATATGGTGTGGGCTGCTTGCTTCCGACTGCCATGGGGAGCTTTAACAGGAGAGTAAGAAGAGAATGACAGGCTCGAGTTCCTAAAGACTCTGCTCCAGCAAGGGATGGAAATCCAGGGACTTTCTGTTACTCTGCTTTAAAAAAAAAAAAAAAAAGGTGCGATTCTTAGGTACATCAAATTACCGCATTAACTGGATTCTCACCCTTGCAAGGTAATGCAAAAGTTAGGCACCAGTCTTCAAAGCAGCGGGGGGGGGGGGGGACTCCGAAGAACTACAGCGGGGACCACTGAGTATATCCTGAACCCCCCGGCCCTAAGGAGGGAACCCCTCGCCAGCAGAAGCAGCCGCTCTCCCTGTGCAATGAAGCTGACCTGGCCTTGACTGAAGACTTCTTTAATGAAGTCACTTGAGGGAACTGCCGTGTGAGGGAAGCCAGTTTTCCTCGCTCCTTCCGCTTAACCGCTCTTTACCAGCTAGGACGGACCCAGCATGCCTATTTCAAGACTTCCACTCCAAAAGAATGGCAAGATTTTGTATTGACAAAACTCTGACCAATGTGTGTGTGGAAACGGATTCCAGACAGAGAAGGAAAGAACAAATGCTCACTGGGTGGAATTATCAATACGGGTGCGCTTGCCTGTATTTCGGGATTCCGTACGGCAGGTGTGGGAACCGGGAAAGGGGCCAACGGAGCGTTTAGAAACACTGCCGCCACAACTGCCCATACTTATGGGACTGATGCCAGAATTCTTCAGGAAATCATAAAGGAAGTGATAGAGTCATTTCAGGAGATAAGAATATTCGGTAGACCTATCACGTGTGACCTGCCAACCCGCCCTCTGTGTCCCCGAGACAGCCCAGAAGACACCCCCTTGACCGAGACTTTGACATCTTCGTTAGCAGGGGAGCACAAGCATCTCGGGCCGTTCTCTGTGGACTGGGGATGCTGCTTGCGGACAATCAGCTTCCATATCTCAGTGCAGAGACAATGTTCAGAGATAAAGACAGAACAGCAGCACTTGCCCCCAAGGCGAAGTGGACGTGATTCCCACAGTGAGGCATGTGGCCAGCTCGGTAGTCACAGTGCTCAGACCCACAGGCACCTTTGGTGAAGCGTAACTGGCCACAGGGACCCTGGAGGTTGTTTTGTTTTTGTTTTGCTTTGCTTTGCTTTCTAGGGCCGTACCCATGGCATACGGAGGTTCCCAGGCTAGGGGTTGAATCTGAGCTGGAGTCACTGGCCTGCACCACAGCCACCGCAGTGCCAGATCCCAGCCACATCTGTGACCCACACCATAGCGCACGGCAACACCGGATCCTTAACCCACTGAGCCAGGCCAGGGATTGAACCTGCGTCCTCATGGATGCTAGCCAGACTCGTTTCTGCTGAACCACGACGGGAACCCCAAGGACCCTGGACTTTAAATAAATAGGGATGCCCACCCCTTACTTTAGACAAACTTCTTCACCTACAAAACATCTCTGTGCCTGCTTATAGCTATAAAGCTACTACCCACTCTTAGGGTTGCTGTGAAGATTGTATCTGTTGATAAACAGGAAGGTCCTAAGGAATACCTGGTACAGAACGAGGGCTCAGTAAACGTTAGCTATCAATATCACTGCTGTCAGCACTACTGTTATTATTATCTGTAGAGCTGGGGGGAAAAGTCAAGTCTTAGTGAACAGAGATGTGCCCTAAGCCACTGTGACATTTATAGCTCGTCAACCTAATCCAAGACCTGAGTCAGTTCATAGATCTAGAGTCCCTTGAATGAAGGAGCGGGAAGTTGCTATAAGGAAAAAAATTCTACAATAATATCACAAGTACACAAGATAACTCATCTCTCCTTTCTAGCATTCCTCAAAGAGATTAGGTCATTTACTAGGGTAACCGTGTTCCCAGAGAAGGTAAAATAACCAGAATCGGGGAGGTCACTGAACACAGTCTCTAAGCTAACACTGATATGTACAAACGCCAAATGCTATTCTGGTCCATGAATCAGGGTAGGTACAAATGGGGGCAAGTGGCAAAAGGACTTTGGACCTGAGTTTGTTTCACAGTACTCCAGGTGGGCCCCAAATCCACCTGTGGTTATCCTCGGAGTTGCTGAGGAAAGAACTGGAAGAATCCCTATCCCTGCTCCCAGCTCTGTGAACTAAAGTCTGTTATTAGGAAGTGAAGATTCTAAAGTTCTCTTCTCCCAGGAAGATGCGCCTATGGAGAAGCTAGAATAGCCCCCCCAGGGGTAAAGATAGCCCCATGAGGGCGGGCACAACCCTGACAAGGGCACCAACCACAGGCCCTGGAGCTCTGCCCGCTCTTTGCTCAGGTGGCAGATCTTCTTGGAGTCTGGCCTCCACCTAAGAAGCTGATTATAGCAGCTCTAAGCCTCGCTGGAAATTGAAGTAGAAGGGAAAAGAAATCAACATCTCCCTGAGAGGGGACAGAACGGAAAGAAAATTCCATTTTGACATCTCTAGGAGAGCATTAAAGGGAAGGAAAGAAAAACAAATGTTGCCCGTTGCCATGGAGTTCCTAAAGGCCTCCTAATTACAAGGAGTAGCGCTTGAGCCCTGATAACCCAGCCAGTCACACGGTTTTTTCCATCCCCACCAGGAGAAGATTTAATCCCTTCTACAGAGCTTGTGAACATCTTTGTTGGATTAACCCAATCAAATGAATCCCACAGTAAACCACCTCTATTTACATCCTTATTTCTGTTAACTTTGCAGTCACAACTTTTTTAAATTGAAGTATAGTTGATTTACAATATTCTATTACTTTCAGGTATACAACATAGTGATTTAAAAACTTCATAGATTATACTCCATTTAAAGTTATTATAAAGTGACTGTTATATTTTCCTGCGCTTGTACAGTGTATCTTTGTGGCTTATTTATTTTATACTTAGTAGTCTGTATCTCTTAATTTGCTACCCCTATCTTGCTCATATGCATTCATTTTATTTTTTAGACTCCATAAGTAAGTGACGAGAGTTTTTCTCTTTCTCTGACTTATTGCACTAAGCATAATACTCTCTAGGTCCATCCATGTTGTAGCAAATGACGAAATTACATTTGTTTATGGCTAATATTCTACTGGATATGTTTACACACACACACACACACTACTGGATATACAAATATATAAAACATGCAGTAGAATATGAGCCATAAACATAGGTGTGTGTGTATGTATGTATAAAACATCTTTATTCATTCATCAGTTGATGGAATTTAGATTGTTCCCTACCGTACACAGTGCCGCTATGAACATCAAGGTACATACACCTGTCTGAATTAGCGTCTTCATTTCCTTCAGCTGTATGCCCAGGAGTGGGACTGCTGGATCATACGGTAACTCCATTTCTAGTTTTTAAGGACCCTCCATACTCTTCATAGTGGCTGCAACAACTTACATTCCCACCCACAGCATACAAGGGTTCCCTTTTCTCTACATCCTCCCCAATATCTGCTGTTTGTAGGCATTTTGATAATCATTCTGACTGGTGTGAGGTAATGTCTCACTGCAGTTTTGATCTGCATTTTTCTGATGATTAGTTATTTTGAGTATGTGCTATTGGCCATCTGTATATCTTCTTTGGAAAAAAATTTCTATTCAGGCCTTCTGCCCATTTTTTAAACACACTGTTTCTGATATTGAGGCATATGAGATGCTTACATATTTTTGTTATTAATTCCTTATCAGTCATATCACTTGCAAGTATTTTCTCCTGTTTAATAGATGGTTTTGTCAATTTGATATACAAAAGCTTTTAAATTTAATTATGTCCCAATTGCTTATTTTAGCTTTTATTTCTTTTGCCTTAGGAGACAGATCCAGAGATTTTTTTGCTATTATTTACATCCAAGAGTCTTCCACCTATGTTCTCTTCTAGTAACTTTATGGCTTCTGGTCTTACATTTAGGTCTTTAATCCACTTCGAGAGCTATTTTAGTAGTTGATCCTCAGCCTTCCATATATATTTGCCTTTACTAGTGAAATTTTTCATCTATTGATATTTACTCCTTGGTACAGCCTTCTCTTTCTTTAGATCCTTTAACTTGTCTTTTAGGGTACATTTACTATTGATGAACTCTTAGCTCCTGCTTATCCGAGAAGTTCTTTCCCTCTCCTTCCCTTCTAAATGATAATCTAGAACACAGGCTTAAAGTATTCTATGTTGTAGGGTTTTGTTTTTTTTTTCCTTTCAGTATTTTAAATATACCATGCCACTCACTTCTGGCCCACAAAGTTTCTGTAGAAAAATCAGCTGACAGCCTTGTGGAAGTTCCCTTGCAGATAACTCTTTTTCTTTTGCTGCCTTCAGAATTCTCTCTTTAACTTTTGCACTTGAATTATGATGTATCTTGTTGTAGGTCTGTTTGAGTTCATCTTGCTTGGAACCCTCTGTGCTTCCTGCACCTGGATATATGTTTCTTTCTTCAGGCTCAGGAAGTTTTCGGCTATAATTTCATCAACTACATTTCTCTTCCCTTTCTCTGTTTTCTCCTGCTGGGACCCTTCTAACGTGAACGTTGGCACACTTGATGCTGCCCAAGAGGTCCCTTAAACTGTTCTCATTTTTTAAATTTGTTTTTCATTTTGCTCTTCTGATTGGGTGATTTCCACTACCTATCTTCCAGATCATGGGTGCATTCTTCTCTATGACCTGCTCTGCTATTAATTCCTTCTAATGTGTTTTTTCACTTCAGTTTATTGTATTCTTTGGTTATGACTGGTTTTTATATTTTCTGAGTTCCTTATTAAAATTCTCATTGTATCTATCTATTCTTTCTCCTACATGAGCATTCTTTATTACCAATGTCTTGAACCCTTTACCTGATAAATTATTTATTTCTGTTTCATTAGTTTTTTTTCAGGGGTTTTATCTCGTTTTTACAATTGAAACAAATTCTCCTGTCTTCTCACTTTAACTTTCTTTGCCTCTATGAAATTAGGTGAAACAGTTACCTTTTCCGGTTTGAAGGTGTCCCCTTGTGTGGGAGCACCGCTATACGGTCTGTGTGTGTCCGGAGGCTTTGGTAGGACAGCTGGACTGATGTGAGCACGAGCCATGTCTTTCCCCAGAGCGTGCTGGCAGGTATTACCTTGGTAGGAGTTGGGGCTGGAGATGGAGCAGGTGGGGACAGAGCCAGGTGTGAACTCGGGCTTCTCCTCTGTTCAGTGGCTGCCACTGCCTTATTATGGGTGGGGGGCTGGTCCCAAGCTGTTGGAGCAGAAGCCCCGAATGTTGAGTCTGAGCTGGTTCTAATCCCCTAAGTGTGTGCTCCCCCAGTCCCAGCACTGGCACCCTCACCCCAGGGTAGAACAGTACTGGAGCAAGAAGCCTTGGGTCAGGAGCTGGAGCAGGTGCTCAACATGGGCCAGGGCTCAGGCTGTGGTGGCCCTGGATTCAAGAATCCAAGACCACTTCTGATGCACCGCCTCTACGAGCACCAGGACAGATGATCCCACCCCACTCAGATGCCATTTGGGTCCAAGCCACCTCTGTCCCTCACAACTGAGGACTCTCCTCAGTCACAGCAGCCCTCACCCTAGCGCGGAGCCGCACCTCAGAGCAAGTGGGGCCGGAGTGGATGCTTGGCTCAGGCTGGGGTCCATGCCTGGGTGGTTGCAGGAAAATGGCCAGAGACACATGCAGTTTTAATCTCCCTTCTCCACCTCGTTCCCAGGAGTAAGCAGTTGTGTACACACTTTTCACAAGTGTAGTCTCGGTTTCTTACAGCCCTCCTGTTAGTCCTTCTGGTTTTCTAACCAGCTAAGGAGACCTATCTTCCAGGGCTGGGGTACCCAATACGTGCCTCAAACTGCTTACTCCTCAGGGAGGATCTCCAGCCAAGTAAACCCCCTGCTCTTTTGGGTCCCCTCCCAGGGGCTCCAGTTCCAACCTATCTGCTTCTGTTTCTTTCCTACCCCACTCCACGTAGATTCTTCTTATAGCTTTGGCTGTACAAGAGTCTTTCTGCCAGTCTGCAGTTAGTTTTCAGTGAGAAATGCTCCACATGTAGATATTTTGATGTTTTCATGGGGGGAGGTGAGCTCTGTGTCCTCCTGCCCCACCACTGTCACTTAAATCTGTAGTCATCACTTTTTGGATGACCTGCTTTAGGCACCTTATGGAAAATCTTCGATTGATCACTGGCTCGAATGTCTAGTCATTCACATTCACTAGGCAGAGTTCCTACAGAATTTATTTTTTTCACCTGAACACGTACATGAGGTACTCATTAAGCACCTTTGCAGTGTACTGTTCTTCAGTGAACGCTGAGGGAGACAGACACCAAAGATGGCGGCATAATTCCTTCTCTAAATCAGCTTTCACTCTCCTGAGTCATCTCTGAGCAAGGTGGAACATTACTCAGTCCTGGGATCCTTGGAGATGAAAGCCCAGTTGTATATCTTCTTGCATATGAAAGAAAAAGGCATCTTTTACTCTGTCCGTGCTGATGCCTCACACTGAACTGCAGCTTTAGGATGGAAAAAAAAAGGGCCACCACAGAAGAATAGAGAACCCTTCCATCAAAAAAATGAAAGTGACAATTAAAAAATAAAAATACTTCTCTACTATCTCAAAAGGAAATCAGTACCGTTGCAAGCCTAATACTCCCTGATGTTTATTTTCTTTACCTCTCTGGACAGTCCAAAGGGGATTCGCCACCCCCCCCCCAAACCCTAAAGTGGAAGAAATCCTGTGCACTGGCAAGGAAGGGGATGCTTGTCATGCTCTGCTCCAGTTCCATGGCAGCCTGGAGGAAGGGGAACCCTGAGAAGGGATGGCAGGTCTGCCACAAGGAAGCAAGAAGCAGAGCAGGCTCAGTGCCATCGCAAGGCCGTCTGAGCCTCTTTGACAAGGGGACAGAACACATAAGGCATTACCTTTTAACACAATTAAATCAGCATATTTGATACTGGCTCTATTTTCTCACTTCTTTATTACTCTGTAGTCTTTGTTTACACTTTTTAAAAATGACCAAGTCAACAGTGAAAAAAGTCAGCCGTGGCCAAAGTCAACAATGACTTGCAAAATAAAACAGACTCTCTTCAGGCCCTTCTTGCTTGGCCTCTCTTCAATCTCTGATAAATTGAGCCTTCCTTTCTTCTTGAAGCCTTCACAAAACCATTTGCTCTTTCATTTATTAATATTCCTTCTCATTTGTTGCTGGCTCTTCCTTTTCTGCTTGCCTATTAAATGTTGGCACTCCCTCAGGTTCTATACTTGGCCCTCCTTATTCTCAAGCTACACATTTCTTCTAGGAAGTCTCTTGGCTCCCATGGACTTGACTACCCCATACATGCAATGGCCTTCAAATGTCTGTCTCCATCCCCAGTTTCTCTCCTGAGCTCCAGGTCCCATCTAACTGTAGCAGAGATGTCTCCACCTGGATATTCCATTTTAAATATAATTTGTCAAAAACCGGGCTCCTTATTCTTCCCTAAAACTTGTTACTAGTCCTCCCATATTCCCTGCTCTTGGTGAAAGCAAGTGTCCAACACCACCTGAACTCTAAAATTGAAAATTCCTCATATCTTTCTTTCTCTCATCCTCCCTGTCTCACTGATGAGCAAAATCTACTGACTGTACCTCTGTCTCTCTCATCATTATTCCCTTTTCCTCCGCCTCCTTGTTTCATCCAAGTCCTCATCACCTTGATCCTGATTTTCTCTAAGAGTCCACCATGTAAAACACTGTCTGGCTCTTTAATACTTGTTGAATGAAAGAGATGGGTCATTTTCTAACAGCTTTTCCTATTTTCAGTTTTATTCCACTCTGATTCATACTCTGCACTGCAAGCAGAATATTTCTAAATCCCAAATCTAATCCTGTGTCCTCTCTGATTATGCACTTTGTGGTTTTCACTCTTTGGGTGTTTAAAGTACCCAAAGTATCTATAGACATCCACGGATCCCTATCACCTAAAAGGTAGAACAAATTCTCCTTAGCAGAATCTACAAGCTCTCCAAAATAAAACCCCTTCACATATTTCTGGCAGAATTTCTCACTCTACATCTGGCTCTATTTACAACTTACATTCCCTGAGTATGCCAGAGTAACCCATACCAAGCAAGGTCTCTGTTTGCTGCAGCCACAACCCTCCCCCCTCAACTCTGTTCACCTGTTCTTCTTAACAGGGACTGCCTTCAAGACAAACTATTTTACCAGACCCTAATCTCCTGAGATTTTATCAGAGCCTAACCAATCTGGGAGAAGGAAAACACCCAACTCTAGTCTGCTCTAGCCTTCCACGTGAATGGAAGAAAGATACTCAACGACTCAACCCTAGTACCCCCCCACACACACACACACTAGTCGTTCTATACTGAATAAAATGGTTGGGGAAAAAACTGAGATTCATTTGTGCAGTTCATAGCACAGAGGCATAGTCTCAAAGACATCTTCTAGTAAAGTTCCTTTTACCCAGCACATCATGTCCACTTTTCAAGAAAAAATTACAAGTTATATACTAAATGTCAAATAAAAAAAAAAAAGACCCACAGAGAAAACAGCAGAACCAGACCCAGATATGGCAGAAATATAGAAATTATCAAATTGGGAATCTAAAACAACTGTAATTAATATACTTAATATACTAAGATTTTTTTTTCTTTTTACAGCTCTACCTGCAGCATATGAAAGTTCCCAGGCTAGGGGTAGAATGGGAGCTGCAGCCTCCAGCCAAAGCCACAGCCACCAGCAACACCAGATCAGATCCGAGCCACATCTGTGACCTACACTATAGCTTGCAGCAATGCCAGATCCCTAATCCACTGAGCGAAGTCAGGGATTGAACCCACATCCTTATAGATACTAGTAAAGTTCTTAACCTGCTGAGCCACAAAGAGAACTCCAGTACTAAGAGTTTTAACAGAAAAAGCAGACAACATGCAAGAAAGATGGATAATGTAAGCAGAGGTAAGGAAATGCTAAGAATCAAAAAAAAAAAAAATGCTAGAGCTCAAAAATATAATGTAAGAGAAATGAAGAATGCCTTTGATGAACTTATTAGTAGACTGCATACAGCTGAGGAATGAATCTCTGAGCTCGAGGATTTGTCAGTAAAAACTTCTAGACTTGAAAAGCAAATAGAAAAAAAAAAGACTGAAGGGGAAAAAATACAGAACGGTGAACCCAAGAACTGCGGGACAACTACAAAATGTGTAACATACAAGTAATGAGCCTACCAGAAGGAAAAGAACAGAAGCAATCTTTGATTCAGTAATGACTAAGAATTCCCAAAATTAATGCCAGACATTAAACCAAAAATCCAGGAGCTCAGTGAATCCCAAGTAGGATAAATGCCCTCAAAACTATACCCATGTATATCTGTTCAAATGGCAGAAAACCAAAGATAAAGAAAAATACTGAAAGAAGCAGTGGGGGTGAGGGTGGAAAACACCTAATATGTAGAGAAATAATGGTAAGAACTACCTGTAACTTCTAGAAACCATGCAAGCAAGAAGAGAATAGAGGAAAATATTTTAAGTGTTGACAGGGGAAAAAACACCCAGAATTCTGTATCCCATGAAACTATCCTTCAAAAGTGAATGAGAAATAAAGATCTCAGACAAACAAAAGGGGTGGAATTTGTGTCCAGTACACTTTACTTGCACAAAATGTTAAAATAAAACAAGTTCTTCAGAGAGGAGGAAAATGATATTGGTCTGAAACTTGGATCTACAAAAAGAAAGGAAAAGCATTAGAGAAGAAATAAGTAAAGGTACAATGAAAACTTTTCTAATTCTCAATTGATCTAACAGAAGTTTAATACTACAGTTTATATGTAAGCAAAATGAATGACAGCAGTAACAAAAGCAATAGGAGAAGGGAAATATTTTGTTAAAGTTATCAATGAAGTGGCATAATGTTATCTGAAAATAGATTTGGATTAGTTGTAAACATATATTGCAAACCCCAGAACAACTACTAAAAAAGTTAAAAAAAATAAGCGTATTTGATATGATAAGAAAACAAAGAAATAATATAAAATGTTCAATTAAAAACATGAAAGGCAAACAAAGAATGAAACATAAAACTAGGAACAAAAATCAAGGGCAATGAACAGAAAAGAGTAACAAAAATGGTAGATATTAATAGAATTACATCAAGAATCACTTTAAACATCAATGGTCTAAATACATCAATTAAGAGAGATTATCAGAGTACATCAAAAACAAGATCCAACTATATACTGTCTAAAAGAAACCCACTTTAAACACAAAGATACGGATTAAAAGTAAAGGAACAGAGAAAGAAACATCACTAACACTAAAAAAAATAAAGCTGGATTAACTACATTAATTTCAGAAGCATAAGACCTTCAAGCAAGGAAAATTATCAGGGATAAAGAGGGGTATTACATAATGGTAAAGGGGTCACTTCTGGAGTGGCGGTTATGGCTCAGTGGGTTAAGAACCTGACTAGCATCCTTGAGGATGTGGGTTTGATCCTTGGCTTCGCTCAGTGGGTATCTGGTATCGTTGCAAGCTGTAGCGCAGGTCGCAAATGTGGCTCGGATCTGACATTTCTATAGCCATGGTATAGACCTGCGGCTACAGCTCCAATTTGCCCCTAGCCTGGGAACCTCCATATGCAGCAGGTGCAGCCCAAAAAATAAATAAATAATAGATAAATAAATAGGTCACTTCTCTAAAAAGATGCAATAAATCTTAATATGTATGTGCATAACAACAGAGGGTCAAAATTCGAGAGGCAAAAGCTGATAGAAAAGTAAAGAGAAACAGATGAATTCACTATAGTAATTGGAGATTTCAACATCCCTCTGTCAGAAATGGACAGATCCAGCAGCCATCAAATCAGTAAAGGCACATCTGTATTCAACAGTACCCTCAGTCAACTGAATAGAACTGACATCTATAGACAATTTTATCCAACAACAGAATATACATTCTTCTCAAACTCACATGGAACGTTCATCAAGACAGACCACACTCTGGCCATAAAACCTATCTAAATAAATTTAAGAGAACAGAAATATGCTCTCAGACAATAAAGGAACTAAATTAGAAATCAACAATAAATAGCCAAGAAATCTCAAAATACTTGGAGATTAAACAAAACACTTCTAAATAACACATCGATCAAAGGAGACATCTCCAGAAAATTAGAACATACTTTGTATTAATAAGAATACAACTTATCAAAATGTGTAGAATGCAGCAAAAGTAGTGCTTAGAGAGAAATTTGTAACATTGAATGCACATATTAGAAAAGAAGAAATACCTAAAATCAATAATCTAAGTTTCCACTCTAGGAAACTGGAAAGAAGAGCAAATTAAATCCAAAGCAAGCAGAATAACTAATAAAAATCACAGCAGAAATGTAATTTTAAAAATGAAACCAATTTGTAAAAAAATGAACAAAACCAAATGCTGGTTCTTTGAAAAGATCAGTAAAATAAATAAATTTCTAGCAGATTAACCAAGAAAAAAAAAAGAAAGAGGAAATACAGTACTAATATCAGAGTGAAATAGAGGAGTGAAAAAAGAGCCCATGGACAACTTTAAGCCCACAAATTTAATAACTTAGACTAAATGGACCAATTCCTTGAAAGATACAATTTTTCAGCTCACACAAGAAGAAATAGACAATATGAATAGGACGATACCTATTAAAAAAATTTAGTCAATAACTGATAAACTTCCAAACCAGAAAATATTTCAGGAAGTAATTATACCAAACTCTAAAATCTCTTCCAGAAGAAAGAGGGAATACTTTCTAACTCATTCTATGATGCCAGCATTATCTTAATACCAAAATCAGACAAAAAAAGTACAAGAAAACCACAGACCAATCTCTCTCATGAACATAGATGCAAAAACCCTCAACAAAACACTAGCAAATCAAATCCATCAATGTATGAAAACAACTATACACCATGAAAAATGAGATATATGCAAAAGTCCAGTCAAACATCTGAAAATCAGTTATGGAATCTATCACATCAACAAGCTAGAGAAGAAAGGACACACGTAATATCAATACATGCAAGAAAGAAGCATTTGTCAAAATCTAACACCCATTCATGATAAAAGCTCTCAGCAAACTAAGAATAGAAAGGAACTTCCTCAACTTGATAAAAAGCATCTACATAAAACCTGTAGCTAACATGATACTTAATGGGGAGAAAACAGAAGCTTTCTGGTTTCAGATCAGATCAAAAACATCACACATAGTGGTGAGAATCAAGAAAAAAGCAAAGGTTTCCCCTCTCACCACTCCTTTTCAATATCATTCTGGAAGTCCTAGCTTAGGCGATAAAAGAAGAAAGTGAAATAAAAAGCATATACTTTGGGAAGGAAGAAATTACTTTTGTTTGCAGAGCAAATGACTGCCTACATAGAAAACCCTAAAGAACCACCACCAACAACAAAAAAAAACTCCTGGAACTAAAAGGAAATTCCAGCAAGGTCGCACAAAACAAGGTTAATATATTAAAGTCCATTGCTTTCCTATTTACCACCCATAAACAGGTGGAATTTGAAACCAAAAACGCAATACTATTTACAGCAGCACCCTCAAAAAATTTTAGGTATAAATATGACAAAATATGTACAAGTTACATATGAGGAAAACTATAAAACCATGATGAAAGAAATCAGAGAATCACTAAATAAATGAAGAGATAGGAGTTCCTGCTGTGGTTCAGTGATAACCAACCCAACTAGTATTCATGAGGATGCAGGTTCAATCCCTGGCCCCGCTCAGTGGGTTAAGGATCTGGCGTTGCCCTGAGTTGTGGAGGAGGCTTGGATCTGGCCTTCCTGTGGCTATGGTGGAGGCCAGCAGCTGCAGCTCCGATTCGACCCCTAGCTTGGGAACTTCCATATGCCACAGATGCGGTCATAAATTTATTTTATTTTATTTATTTATTTATTTATTTAATTTAAAGAGAGAGACAGCCATGCTCATGTATAGAAAGACTCAAGACATCAATTCTTTCATACGTCCTCTACAGGTTTATTAATGCAGTCCAAATCAACATCCTAGCAGGTTATTTGGTGGATATTGAAAAGCTGACTGTAAAGTTTGCATGAAGAGGTAAAAGACCCAAAATAACAAACACGACATTGGAAAAGAAGAAAAAGTCAGAGGACTGCCACTATCTGACTTCAAGACTTACTTTAAATCTGCATTAATCAAGACAGTGTGATACTGCTGAAAGAATAAATAAAAAGATCAATGGAACAGAATAGAGAGCCCCAAAATAGGCTCATAAATATAAATACAGCCAACTGATCTACAACAGAGAAGCAAAGGTAATATAACGGAGCAAAGACTGTCTTTTTAACAAATGGTGCCAAAAGAAATTCGTGCCTGTGGATATAGACCTAACATCCTTCACAAACATTAACTCAGAATAGATCATGGACTGAAAACACACAATACACAACCACAAAACTCTTATAACACGGGAGAAAACCTAGGTGACCTGGGGCGTGGTCGTGTCTTTTTAGATGCAACAACTAAGGCACAATCCATGAAAGAAATCTTTGAAAAGCTGGACTACGTTAAAATTAAAAACTTTTGTTAAGGACACTGCCATGAGTATGAGAAGATAAGTCACAGACTGGGAGAAAATATTCGCCAAAGTCACACCTGATAAATGACGTTTATCTAAAATATACAAAGAGCCATTAAAACTCAGCAATAAAAAAAAAAGAACAATCCAATTAAAAAATAGGCAGACACCTGCACAGGCAGCTCACCAGAGAAGATATATAGATAGCAAATAAGCATATAAAAAGATGCCGCACATCATATGTTACCAGGGAATTGCAAATTAAAACAGCAATGAGATACTACCGCACAGCTGTTAGAATAGCCAAAATCCAAAACACTGACAACACCAAATACTGGCAAGTATGTGGAGCAACAGGCACCCATTCATTGCTGATAAAGAAGCAAAATGATACATTTTTACCACCACTTGCGGGGGGGGCGGGGGGAGCCAGTATGAGAAAGCCAGTTTGGCAGTCTCTTGTGAAAATAAACATATGCTTAGCGTATAATCTAGCAATTGCACTCCTTGGTATTTACTCAAAGAAGTTGAAAACTTACGTCCACAGAAAATCCTGCCCATGGATGTTTGTAGCAAATTTATTCACAATTGCAAAATTTAGAGTCAACTGAGATATACTTCAGTAGACAAATGGATAAATAAATCAACTGGGGTACATCCAGAGAATGTAATATTATTCAGCACTAAAAGCGAGCGAGCCATAAAAAGACCTGGAGGAACCTCAAATGCATATCATTAAGGGAAAGAGGTCCATCTGAAAAAGCTACCTACTGCATGATTCCAACTATAAAACATTCTGGAAATGGTGAAACCATGGAGGTGGGAAAAAGATCCGCGATTGCCAGGGATTAAAGGGGAGAGAAGGATGGATGGAGCACAGAGGATTTTTTAACTGAAACTGCTCTGTACGATATCATAGTGGTGGATACATGTCAAAACCCACAGACTGTACAACACGGAGTAAATCGTAATGTAAATGATGGGCCCGGGGGATAATGATGTGCCACTGCAGGTTCGTCAGCTGTAACGTCCCACCGCAGTGGGGATGGTGATGGCGGGGGGGCTGTATATGTGGGTCTGGGGATCTCTGTACTTTGCTCTCAATTTTGTTACAAACCTAAACTAGCTCTTGTGATGGAATATGATCGAGGACAAGGTGAGAAAAAGAAGGTATGTATATATACATATACACACACATACACACATAACTGGGTCACTTTGCTGTACAGCACAAAACTGACAGAACACTGTAACTCAAGTATAATAAAAAAGATAAAAAAATAAAAGTAAAATGGCTCCAAAAATAAAGTTAATTTTTTAGAAAAGGAATTTTCAAAAAGGGAATGATAAACCCCCAAATCAGGTTATCTTCATGGAAGGAGTGAAAGAAGGTGATGGAATTGTGGGTACAAACAAAGGGCTCTAGGATTCTGGTTCCTTCTTAAGCTGCGTGGTGGGTACCCAGATGGTTCACTGGCGAATTTTCTAAGCCACTGGATTTACCACCCTTCGTGCTGTGACCTTAGGAGAAATAAGTGTCTGAGAGAACAGCTTTTCCCTACTGTTTAAGCCCCACTTTGATTTTGCCTTCCAGTTTTCATAGTTAAAAATCACCCAAACTAATACAATCTCTTAATGTAGATGCAGGACCATCGTGATATGATTTAGCATAAGCCATCATTTAATCCTATTTTGTTTGTCTAAGTGTATCATTAAAGCCTTAGATTATTAGTTACCCTCAACTACTAAGAAAAAAGATTTTGTTCGGGAAGAAGAGACTGTCAATCAAACAGCTCAGCATTTTTCCAATCCTAAAAGGCATCTTCCTTGAAAAAAATCTGATTAAGCATATGCGATAACAAGGGCAATCAAGATTCTTTTTTAAATCTATAAATCACCAAACAGATAAGGAGTCAGGCTATTACTCTTGCCCTTGGCAGGGAGCAGCTTAATCTGGCCGGAAGATCACACATTTCCCACTGGGGCTACAGGCTGGAGGTCAGACCGCAGGGCTGAATTCAGCTTCCCCGGGCGTTCTTGAAAGGAGTGCAAACAAGGAAATGAGAATTTATGTAGAAAGGGGCACGTTCTATGCTGTTTGGGCCAGAGGAGTAGAGAACAATGACTTCTCCACAGAAAAATCCTATACTGGTTCAGACTGTATCCTGCTAAGGAAATAAGACCTTCAGCCTGCTTATTTGCAGGTATAAAGAAATGGGTGGACAAGAAAAAGGGGCCAAAAGAGGGGCCAACATAAGCACACGCCATTAATTCTATCTGAAAGACGTTTTAAGACGTGTAAGTCCTTCACTTGCCTGGTTTCACTGAACCCTCGAAATAACCCTGCAAAGGTGAGTCTGCTTAATTGACAGGGGAAGGTACAAAGTTGCAGCAAGCTGCCCCTAACCTCTAACAGAGGTTCAAATCTTTGTCTGTCTGTGAAGGGTGAAGGGATAAAGAAGATATAGATAGATATTGATATATAGATATGAATATAGAGATATACATACACAAATATATATACACACACACCAGAATACTATTCAGCCATAAAAAAGATGAAATAATGCCATGTGCAGCGACATGGGTGGACCTAGAGATTATCATGTGAAGTGAAGCAAACCAAAGACAAATACCATATGATATCACTTATATATGGAACCTAAAAATATGATACAAATGAACTTATTTACAAAACAGAATCAGACCCACAGACACATAAAACAACCCGATGGTTACCAAAGGAGACGGGGGGGGGGGGGTGAACTGGGAGTTTGGGATTATGTAACTGAATCACTTTGCTGTGGACCTGCAACTAACACAGCACTGTTTATACAGTATCAACTATACTACCGTGGTAACAAATCTAACTAGTATCCACGAGGACAAGGGTTTGATCCCTGGCCTCATTCAGTGGGTTAAGGACCTGGCATTGCCATGAGCTGCAGTGTAGGTCGCAGACAAGGCTTGGATCCGGCATTACTATGGCTGTGGCGTAGGCTGGCAGCTGCAGCTCAGATTCGATCCCTAGGCCGGGAACCTCCACAGGCCACACGTGAAGCCCTAAAAAGTAAATACATATAAATATAATTTTGAGTTGTACTACACATGACACTTAGCACAACTTAATACTGCTCTATCCCATGCCTCAAAGAGTCACCGCCAGTTATCAAATCCCCCTCAAAGGGTAAATCCTCAGGTAATTCTCAAATCAGATAAACAACAAGGACCTGCTGTATACCACAGAGTACTGTATTCAATATTTTGCAATAAACTAAAGAGGAAAGAATCTGAAAAAGAATATATAAATATAAAAATAACTGGATCACTTTGCTGTACACCTGAAACTAACATAACATTATAAATCAACTACATTTCAATTTCAAAGAAAACACCCTTCTGCCTCTAAAGCTCACACTCTGCTTTGTGTCATACACAGAAACAAAGACTGCCGCAGAACTGGTTCTGCATTCCCTCGTAACAGGGACCCAAAGGGTGCACCCGGCATCTACTGCCTTCCCCTGTCAGGTGCACTGCTGACCACACCAGGAAGACGCAGACCCGGCAGAGCTTGGTAAGATTCAGTTATGAAGAGGAATTGCTACCGTCCTCAGTTCCCAGACCACCGAGTCTGGCCCTCCCCTCTGTCAGCCACCGCAGGAGCGTGTCATCTCAGCCACCAGAGGAGCAAGGTTACAAAAAGGAGGGTCTGCTCAAAGCAGCCACACCCCTGTCCACCCCCGGTCCAGCCTGGCTCTGAAGCCACCTCACGATGCTTGTTCCACTGCCAGTGGTTTCCACACTCACCCAAGGTCCAGCAGGAGACGGTGCTCAGCAGGGGGACGCTGCTGCAGATGGCGTGCGTGTACATCAGGTGAACCATCAGCTCCACCAGCCACCAGCAGAAGAGGAGGCGGCCCAGCCCCAGGACGAGGATGGAAAAGCTGGCCTTCAGCGAGCCCTGCTCCTGCTGCTGCATCTAAAGCGGAAACAAAAGAAGTCAGCAGATAGCACCAGCTTTTTTTTTTTTTTTTTGCCTTTTGTCATTTTAGGGCCGCACCCATGGCATGTGGAGGTTCCCAGGCTAGGGGACTAATCGGAGCCATAGCCGCCAGCCTACACCGCAGCCACAGCAACGCAGGATCCAAGCCGCGTCTGCGACCTACACCACAGCTCACGGCAACGCCAGATCGTTAACCCACTGAGCAAGGTCAGGGACCGAGCCCGCAACCTCATGGTTCCTAGTCGGATTCGTTAACCGCTGCGCCACGACGGGAACTCCCAGCACCTGCTTTTTAAAAACTTTTCAGAGTCCCCTAGACAGCATCTTTATAAACTTCTGGTATTGCCGTATCTCCTACTGGAGTGGTGGTTTGGCTTGCCTTGGGAACACTCAGTGTGCTCAGGTTAAAAAAAAAAATCATGTCTGACAAATGCCATATGATATCACTTATACGTGGAATCTAAAAAAAAAGATACAAACGAGCTTATTTACAAAACAGAAATAGACTCACAGACATAGGAAACAAACTTATGGTTACAAAAGGGAACGGGAGGGATAAATTAGGAGTTTGGGATGAACAGACACACACTACTGTACATATAGATAACCAACAAGGGCCTACTGAAGAGCACAGGGAACTATACTCAATATCTGGCAATAATCTATAACCTATAATAACCTACGATGGAAAAGAATAGAAAAGTGTGTATATGTAAATAAGTCACTTTGCTGTACACCTGAAACCGACACAACATTGCAAATTAACTGCATTTCAATAAAAATTTTAAAAAAGAAGTCAAGTCCGAGCTAGAATATTCTGTCCCAGAGTGAAAACAGGGTGGAGAGGCCTCAAGCTAGTCCGGTGCCAAAAACCAAGCCCCAGCAGCAGGCTTGTAAAATCCCAGGATGGAGGCTGATTCCTGGCACATCCCAGACGAACACAGAAAAACAAGAGACACGTGTGAGTTTTCTGGATCTTACACTGACTTGATTTTATCAGACTGAAGTCTGCCTTGAAATGCGGAAGCGACGTGAACGTGTAAATCATGACATCGCACCTGCAGAGTCAACAGCTGGCAGAGGATACGGACTGGACTCAACATTTATCAATTAGGGCTCAGGACTACACAAATGAGAAAGACGATCCCGGGGTAATTCTTACCTCCTCTCACCACCCAGGCGCAAGGCCACCACCCTCAGAGGTGGCGGGAGAGCTACACTCCAAGGAATTTATTTTTGTTCCGTTCTTGAGCATATATCCTACCACTGTCACAAAGTGTCCTCTTAGAGCAAGAAGCCAGACCAAGACATTCTGGCCAGCGCAGTGAAATTGCAATAATATGCATAAATGGCTTTCCCCTTTTCGCCGTCTGCTTGGCTAGCTATGCCAAGGAAAGATGCTGGTTTAACTTTTTGTTTTTTGGGGTTTTTTTGGTCATTTTTGGCCGCCCCGCAGCACATGGAGCTCCTAGGCCAGGGATCAGATCGGAGCCGCAGTTGTGCCCTATGCCACAGCTTCACCAGTTCTGGATCCCTAACCCACTGTGCTGCACCGGGGATCGAACCCACAACCCAGGGCTCTCAAGATGCTGCCACTGATCCCACTGTGCCACCGTGGGAGCTCCTGGTTTACCTTTTTTATGTAAGCTGACCAACAGGAATTTCTTTTTTACCTTTCATTGTCGTTAGTTCACCTCAGAAAGATATTTGTTAGGAAAGAGAAGTAACTGCTTTGAAGGCTCCGCCTGGCCAGGTCTGACAGCGGAGGCACGAGCTGGGAAGGTTATCCAGGAAGGAAGGTGGGGCACACCGGGGATTGGCCGTCTTGCGCGGCTCACAGCTCGCCGCAATTACAGCTGCACTGCAGTGACCCAGCGCAGACCCCTTTTCCTCTCCAGGCGTAACCGAGGGAGGTCTTGGGCTTCAACCTCGTGTCCAGCATGTGTGCTCTGCGGGACCCTACGAAGTCTAGCGCCGGGCAACAACAAGCCAGCGGATGGCTCAGTCCTCAGCAGGGGACCTCCACCTGCCAGACCCCTCACGTCTGCATCGTTTAACTGAGAAGGAAATAACCCAAAGGTCCAACAGCAGGGGACTGGGGCTTGGTTAAAAGCACGGGTGTGCCTCAGTCTGACATAGGCAGGAGAACTATTTTTGATCGCTATGCATAAATAAGGACAGGCCAGAGAGAGACACCAAAATGGCAGCAGTGATGGTAATCTTTGAATGGTAAGATTCTTCAGTTATTTTTAACAACTATGTTTTGTAATCTGGGGCAAAAAAAAAGTAACTTTACGATACTGTGAATACTGGGGGCCCTCCCTGCTGCTGAGGCAGGCCCCCTGCTCCTGCACCTTTCTTCTAAAAAATGCCTCCTCTCAGGACCTCCCCTGGGGCGCCCAGCACCCTCTATGAGCACGTATTCTCTCTCCTCCGTGTGCGCCACATTCTTTTTTTCTCCTACCTTCGTCACTCATAGATTTTCTTAGCTACATACTGAGTTCCTCTTTGTCATTCCCAACTTTCTCCCAGCTCTCTAAAGCACACTCATTTTGACCTAATGACCACCAGCAAACGAGGAAGCGATCCCAGTGTCCATCACTCTGTGGAGGTTAGGACATGAAGAGGCACCTAAGACCGTCCCAAACCAATGGAAGGGCCCTTTCTCGGTGCCCGGCTTTTGGTGGAAAGCAGATTCCCCGGCTGAGTGGGATAACAACCTCAAAAAGCAGTGTCGACAAAGGCAATCTTCGCACAACTGTCTCCAGCTTCTAAAGAAGCAACCGTGGAGTTCCCTTCGTGGCTCTGTGGTTAACGAATCCGACTAAGAACCATGAGGTTGCGGGTTCGATCCCTGGCCTTGCTCAATGGGTTAAGGATCCAGCATTGCCGTGAGCTGTGGTGAAGGTTGCAGACGCGGCTTGGATCCTGTGTTGCTGTGGCTGTAGCAAAGGCCGGCAGCTACAGCTCCTGTTAGACCCCTAGCCTGGGAACCTCTACATGCCATGGGTGCGGCTCTACATAAAGGCAAAAAGACAAAAAAAAAAAGAAGAAGAAGCAACTGTGCACATAGCCTGCAGGCCCCTGAGCAGATGCCTAACCCCACGCTCAGATTCCCCCAAAGACAGACCTGCCTCCGAGGCCTCGGAGCCCTCCTGGGTTGCAGCCCCATCTCAGGGTGGAGAGAAGCAGCCAGACAGGAGGGGAGCCACCGTGGGATCAGAACAAACCACCACACCAGGCAATCAGGCAGCCAGGTCTGTCCAGTCACCTCCAGCTCCAGGCAGGCGCATGTCAAGGTCAGCATAGACGCCCTCCCTTCCTTCCCCAAACACTGCAGGGTCTAAAGTGACACGAACGTCTCTAATTAAGAAGAAATACGGGGTGCATTTTGTGGTGCCTGGCTTGCCAATAATGACTTTCGAGCTTTCCCCAGGGCCAACATCCTCACCAGGTTTAATAAGAATGACGTGTCACCGCGGGGCCATAGGGGCTGGACCCCCTCTGACGCTCCCTCTCCACTGCCGGACGCCTCCTCATGCAGAGGAGGACATCTACAACACAGCAGCAGGAAAACAAGCTCATTTTTCATTCTATTTGCTTTTACTTTGGAAAAAAAAAAAAAGGTCACGAGCGTTTCTTTAGAGTCGTGGCATTACTACACTGCGTGTGTGCCTTCCATCTACTCGACTCTCTTTTATTTAAAAACCTCAGCTTTGTTCCTTGTCGATCCAGCAGGAAGAAGAGACGCCGCACGCAGCTCATCTAACGAGCAGGGCTGCTCATTCCACCACCTCAGCTTGTGCCAAGCACCTCATCTGAGACACTTCAAACCGAGGGGAGCGCCGGCCGTAAGACCACGGGAAACTGCCATCAATGGGAATTTTTAGTTAAGCCTCCACTGAGAAAATACACATTAACTCACCCGCAAAGTGCATTTTAGAACACATTACATCTTAAAACCTCATTTCATGCAAATTGCATAAAAAGGAATACAATATCGAGGCCTTGTGAAGACATTCTAATGAGTCGAGCCGGCAGCTCTCAAAGATGAAAGGTTCTTCTTCACACGCGAGTAAGACACAGGGCAGCGGGCAGCAGACGGCGGCCTTGCCCAGCGGTGACTGTTCGGCTGTGCTGCCTTTGCTCCGCCCTCCGCCCTCGGGTCAAGGGCACTGCAGCCCCAGTTCCTTTGTAACGGGGACTTTCTCTCCAGTCCGGGCTCACAGACCACACCCCACTCCCAGGAAGTCATTTCGGAGTCAGACGCTCGCTGCCGGCCCCAGGCATCCAGGCCGAGGCCAGTGGCACCCAGCGGTCTCTGCTTGAACAGTTAGGAGGGGCCTGCACTGGTGTAGCTGCCACGGGGCTGGGGCCCGGTCCGGCCGCCAGGCCACAGGGCCTGCTCTCTCTACACCTGTGCGGCTCACCGAGCTGGCAACAAGGCTCCAGTCT
The DNA here is from genome assembly GCA_004024745.2 of Catagonus wagneri. Lineage (NCBI taxonomy): Eukaryota > Metazoa > Chordata > Mammalia > Artiodactyla > Tayassuidae > Catagonus > Catagonus wagneri. Next base: position 24,716,955 of record PVHT020000175.1, read on the forward strand.
TTACTCCTTCCACCCCGAGGTGCACTCCGTCGGCCTTCACGATACCATCTGTAAAGTGGGAGTAACGGTGCCTAAGCCCTGGGGTGGTGGCTAGGACGAAACGGGCGAGAACACGCAAAGCCTGGTGCAGAGTTAGCGCCCAGCTGGACGGACTCCGTTCAATCAGTGTCATTCCAGGTGCCCTCTAGCTCCAGAGTCACCCCACTTCCTGAGTGCTTTGTCTGAGATACTGACGGCCCGCCCTGCACCTGCGGCAACTGCCTGCGTCTGTCTTCCGAAGAGATGCAACCAGCACGCGGGCCTCCTCCGAGGCCAAGGACGGTCCCTGCCCAGGGTCCTGCCCAGAATCGCCCGGTTACTGCCCTTCCCTACAGCTTGGACACCCAGGGCCTCGGTTCTGGCATAAACTTTTGCTAGTTTTCACCCTCGGGAGCTCCCCAGGCGATATCTGAAAGTGCTCCCATCTGTAAAGTGCAAGGAGAAACGAAAAAACAGGTAGGTTACTCCAGATGGGCAGGTGCAGGTTTAATAAGTGAGGGACCTTACACCTGAGACTTGTCTTGGGGGCTGCGAGGAGATGGCCACACCCACCGGCCAGAGTCTTAAAGTGTACACGGAGGCCTTGACTGGCTCAGTCATATATTTCAATCCAGAGGGTCGGCAGCATGTTTCTCTCCCAGGGTCAAAGCACTTCATAGAACTTACATGCCCAGCCACGTTACCAACACGAGGTCACTTAATTCTCATGACAACCCTACGAGGGAGATGTTACTGGTTTCCCATTTCACTGACAAAGAAACCGAGCCACCAGTAAGGGAAGTTTAACTCACTGAACGCTCTCAAGCCGAAGCGGAGCAGGGATTCAAACCCTCTAACAACGGGACTGGGCTCTTAAGCACCAACCACGGCCCCTGTTTGGACACCAGCTCTACCCGCAGGGTCCGACCACGCGCAGGCCCACCGCCCTCGCCCACAGCGGCTCCTCAATACACAATTCCACCTGCCCCAGGCGCCAGGCTCAGCAAATCAATAGCATCTCCCACTTTTCCCAAGACCTCCCCACCTCACCCCACTCAGCCTGAATTCCACAGAACCCTGGGAGAAAAAGAAATGAGGCCGGATTCCAGAAACTCAAACGCCATCAGAGACGGCCTTCAAGTTAAGGCACGGAAGCCTGTGGGTACGCAAATTTTCCCCTGTTCGTGATGGATGTGTACAAATATCACATGCCACACGTTATAGTCACCTCTTCTATATGGCCCCTTATCTTGAGTATGTAAATTTACACATTTAAAAAAATGGGTGAAAGAGAACATTCTCCCACGGTGGACATAATTCTGTCATTTTAGCAGCACTGTGGTTTGCCGGCCTCAGTCGGTTTCCACGATGAGGCTCTGCTGCCCCCTGGTGGCACAATCTTCTCTTGCTCTTTACCGTCGGGGAGCACTGACCTGCGAATCTAAGAGCCAGGAATTCCAGCATCACCGTTTCCTATTAGATTTATTCATTCACACAAACACTCCTTCAGAACAAATCTGACTTACAAGCTCTTCCAGTGGGCTTTCTTCGGCTCCCTCCCAGCCCTTCCCTTCCCAGACTCTCTGAAGCAGCTCTTTCACTGTTGGACTAGCTTCCCAGTTTAATGACTCCCCATTTAGACCCACTTTTCTCATAGGAGGTTAAGTGCCCATAGGCACCTCCAGCAACTGCAGAAACTGCCTGGCTTATTCTTATTGCTCTGTAGCTTATTAAACATTCTGCCTTTTCTAGATGACTTTTCTGTGACTCTTCCCAGACCACAGAGAAAGGTTTCAGGTTGCCCTTTCATGTCCCCTGCTTTTGGCAAGTGCTATCATTTTGAGTTCCCGTCGTGGCTCAGTGGTTAACGAATCCGACTAGGAACCATGAGGTTGTGGGTTCGAGCCCTGGCCTCGCTCAGTGGGTTAAGGATCCGGCGTTGCTGTGAGCTGTGTAGGTCACAGACGCGGCTTGGATCCCACGTTGCTGTGGCTGTGGCGAAGGCCAGCAGCTACAGCTCCTGTTAGACCCCTAGCCTGGGAACCTCCATATGCCGCAGGTGGGGCTCTAGATAAAGGCAAAAAGACAAAAAAAAAAAAAGAAAGGGATAAAAGGGAGAGAGAGAGGACACAGATGAAACGCAGAGTCTCCATACCTGAGTCCCAGCCACGGGGATGTTAACCCTTTCATTTCCCCAGACTCAAACTCAAGAGAACAAAAGTCTTTGGCTAAGGATTTAGGTAGGCCATGACCTCAAAACCTGTCTCTCCGTAATAGACACGGGACCCTGTGACCAACCTCTCCCCTTCCCTCAAGAGCTAACAGCGTACAGCTAGAGAGGCGGAGACAAGAACTAAGAAGCTTGATGATTTACCCAACAGCAATGTACAGATCCCACGGGGCTAAGCTCCTTAATGGATAAGAGGCAGTTAGGAAAATCGTTTGTTTCCTCGTAATGGGTTTAGGCTATGCTTCTCTGAGAATTATTGGCTGTCTTCAAGAGAGGGTGGGGGTCTGCTTGTGGATATTTAGTCCAAAAGTTAGTGACTGCAACGGTAGAAAGAATTAAAAAGTCACAGTGGCGGAGTTCCCACTGTGACTCTGGTTAATGAACCCAACTAGGATCCATGAGGACACGGGTTCAATCCCTGGCCTTGCTCAGTGGGTTAAGGATCCGGTGTTGCTGTGAGCTGTGGTGAAGGTCGCAGATGTAGCTCGGGTCCCGCATTGCTGTGGCTGTGACACAGGCTGGCAGTTGTAGCTCCGACTCAACTCCTAGCCTGGGAACCTCCATATGCTGCAGGTGCGGCCCTAAAAAAAAGAAAAACAAACACAAAAAGTCACAATGGCAAGGAGGTTGTAAAAACAGAGACAGACTTGGAGGACCTGAACCCACCCTGCCCCGGGCCTACCCACCCCCAATCCATCCCTTCTCCATCACCCTGCTCTTCTAAGAAATGAAGATAACGGTTCTCAGCCTCCAGCCGCATCACAGCCGCACTGCTGGGCGGAAACCGGCAGCAGCCCGAAAGCACACTGTATCCTTCAAACCCTCTCCAGCCCCGCCGTTATTGCCCCGAGGTCCTCCTGAACGATCCCGGGCCACAAAAGAACTATTTCACAAGCCGTTTGTGAAAATAACGGGCCACCTACTATCGGCCCACCGACAGCTCAGCCAGTCTCTCCCTCTACTTGCCAAGTAACACTGTGAGAAGCCAGTTTTCCGCTCTGACACCGCCTGCAGCGGCGGCCTGCCCCCAAGCTCCTGGCTGCGCCCCGCCCTTCATCCTGGTTCCCACGCCCACTGGGCACCTGGGAGGGACCTCCCCCAATCAAGATGCACCGGGGACACGCTGGCCTTGAAGCATTTCATTGACTATCGGCCACCGTGACAACGACGTGGGCTTTACCACGGGTGGGCACCCCTGTCTGCAAAGCCTCACGGATGACCCCGGCCCCGAGGACGGAAGCTTTATCTGTAGAAAGAGCCAGCGGGTCCCCAGCGGGCTGTACCTGGGTGACGAACTCCGGGAAGCCGAGGATGGGCCCGTTGTGGAAGACGGGGTAGTAGAAGACGTAGGCCAGCAGCCAGGGGAAGGAGCAGGCGGCGCGCGCGGCGGGCGGCTGCGGCCGGCACAGCTCCAGGCTGAAGCTGGTGTAGTAGAGGCAGCGGACGGTCAGCGTGAACTGCAGCAAGTAGTACTCGTTTTCCGTCTGGTACCACCCTCGCTGCAAAGTCACAAGGAGAGAGCAACCCTTGAGTGTCCGGGCGGGACGTCGTCCAGTCTCGGGGAAGGAGGTCCCCTCCGCAGGCAGAGCGGAGGAAGCGTCCCGGGGATGCGGGACCACCCGGCAGCAGGTGACCGTCCTCGGTCGTCGTTACAAGCAGGTGGTGAGCAGGGGGCAGAAGGGCGTCCCTTCGCACCGAGCCCGATGCCGCACACGGGGAAGGTTTTCCCCAGATACACGTCTATCAGATGCCCCGGTGGACGGGCCGAGATTAGCTACACCGAGGGGACACCCCGACTGCTCCTTCAATAACTCGGAAGACAGGTAGAGGCTTACACTGGCAGACCTCGGATACCGCAGGTTCAGTCCCAGACCATCGCAATAAAACGCGTCACACCAATTCTTTTGGTTTCCCAGTGCACATAAATGTTTACACTACACTGCAGTCTATTAAAGTGTGCAACAGCATTAAGTCTGATAAAAAAAAACAATGATTAGGAGTCCCCATTGTGGCTCAGCAGGTTAAGGACCCGCCAGTGTCCGTGAGAATGTGGGGTTCGATTCCTGGCCTCGCTCAGTGGGTTAAGGATCCGGCATTGCTGGAGGCTGCAGCACAGTTCCCAGGTGCGGCTCAGATCCAGTGTGGCTGTGGCTATGGTTTAGGCTGCAGCTGCAGCTCCAATTCGACCCCTACCCTGGGAACTTCTATATGCCACGAGTGTGGCCATAAGTAGAAAAAAAAAAAAAAAAATGAACATAGAACCTATCTTAACTGAAAAATGCTTTATTGCTAAAAAAAAATTCTAACAATTATCTGACAATGAAGAGGTGCCACAAACCTTCAATTAAAAAAAAAAAAAAAGAGCAATATCCATGAAGCTGTGAAGCACAATGAGGTATGTCTGTAAATGTCACATGGGGTTTATGTCTTCAGCTTATTTTTCCTTTTGCTCTTCTGTTATTAATTTGGCTCCACATACAGTGGAGAACCATTTTTTCAAATAAGCCTTGAAGACACATAGTTTAAAACAATAGTCCCTGCCCTCAGTGAATCTAAATTATCATAGAGGAGATAGGTATGTCAAAGTATCATGACTATACAGCATGAAATAAGAAGTAACAGACACGTACAAAATTGTGTACGGGACAAAAAACTAGAAGCAAAGGTGGCAAAATCTTAATAATAGTGGGGGAGTAAAACGACGGATCATTTTATAATCTTTATTTTTTTATATCTTTTCTATAATCCATATGTGTTGCTTTTTTGATGAGAAAAGTAGTTTATGTAAATAGATACAAGAAGCAGAATCGGGACAAGGAAAGAGTGGTTCCTTTGATCCATAAGGGTCTTTAAAGGCTCTGCACAGGAAAAAAACGAGGCTCTGAACAGAGTTCCCACTCCATGTCCAGGGCTTCAGAAGCCACCAAGAAAAATCAAGAAAATCGCATGTGCAAAAGCATGGAAACTCAACGCAACTAGTTTCTGGTCATTTGCTCCCCTTCAGCAATACTTTTCATGCCACCAGCCTACAGAACAAATAGGATACTTATTCATCACCAGCACCATAACTGGTGCTAATGGTCCCCAAACAAATGATCATTACAACCGAAGACTGTTGGGGGGTTTTCGTTCGTTTGTTTGGAGCACAGCATGAGGAAGATCCCAGGCCAGGAATCAGATCCAAGCCACAGCTGTGCCAACACCAGACCCTTAACCACTAGGCCCCCGGGGAAGTCCCGAAGGCTGTTTTGTACATTTGCCAAGTTCCCCCAAAAGTTAAGTGTGAATTTGTTTTTATTTTTATTGCAAGTCTACTTCTAAGCACCCTTATTTAAATGATCGCCTTGTTTAATCATCCTGGGAAGTTAAGTACCTTTTGTTAGGAGCAAGCTGCTACCCTGCTTACTCTCTGAAGTCCCGATTTTGAGATACGTGAAGTATTCACCCCAGTCCAAGGGTGAGAATAAAGAAAAAATAAGATAGTCTAACAACTGCAAAAAAAAAAAAAAAAAACAAACCCACTTGAATTTTCAAAATGCTACAATTCTACAAAATCCCTCAGCATATATCGTGTTAGATCCTCAGAGCAACTCCATGAAGAAGGCAGAACAGCTACTACTTCCATTTTCCAAATGATGAAGTGGAGACGCAGAGGTTAAAGGCCTGCCTCCAATGTCAAGAGGAGGAGAGACAGTGAAGGGAAGAGACTAGAAAACCGCTGGCTCATCTTCCCACCCCTCCTCTCCCATGACTGCACCAACCCCGCCTCACCAGTTCTAAGCGCCATCACTTGAATCAATGAGTGAGTGAATGAATGAGTGAACAAAATAAAGACACCACTGGAACTCCAGTTCCACAGTGATTAAAGAAAGAATATCGATATGTTCTGTGCAAGGAAAATACCTGTCTTATCTGTTTCAAGGGCTACTGTGGGCTTCTGACAGGCAAGAAATGGGAGTGCTCCCTATAAATTGTGCAGCACTCTACAGACGATTTTTGCATTAAATGCGTAGGGTTTTATTGCTTTTTTTTCCCCTTTGTTCCTGTGACATCTTGCACCAAACTAGGAGAAAAGGTACAAGGTCAGCACTGGGCAACCTCCAAGAGCTAAGACACAGTCTGATACGAAAGACAAGACTGCCATATGCAACAGCAGGGTTCACATGCACCAACCCCCTACGGCCACTAGGGGGAGCCCCGCAACAGTTCTTCAATTGACTCTTGTGTGAAAACAAAGGCGTCCACTTGGAGGAGAGCATTGGCAAAGGGGCCTTCTCCTTCCCAGTGGGAATGGAGACTTACCTTGACTTCCTCCACATCTTGCAGCCTCAGTGTAGAGAGCAGGAAGAGAGAACAGAGCCACGACAGGAACAGCGACCGGAACTGGGCTACGCAGAAGGAGATGGTGGTGTGAAGAAGAACCATGGCCGTGCCTTGGGTCCCCAGCACGCAATGGCAGGCCCACATCCCGTAGGCTGCCAGGATCCAGGGTCTGTGCTGCAGACAGGGAGGGACCCAGGGAGAGGCATGGGACGGCGTAGGGGTAGGCAGGGGAGGAAAACAGACAGGGGTGAATTAACAGGCATTGCCATCGAAGCATGTACATAAAAGAGGTCAATGCTTAGTGACCCCGTGACCAAGCTGTGCTCACTGCCCTGGACATCTAGTGAAACACAGACAAAGAGAATCCAGAGAGACCCTACATATTAACACCACAGCGACCACTGCCTACCCCCAGGTCCCCCAGAACTCCGCCAGATCCACCCAGAAGCAAGGAGCCACTTTCCTGCTTTGAGTAAAGCAACCTGGACAGGCGGATATCCCACAACAATAAGATATAGAGCTGACTTTTCAACAGACATTATGAAAGCCAAAGACAGCTGGAAAAGCCGCCAAACTGGTGCACTAGCTGCCGTGTACACTATTCTGTGGCGAAAAATAAGCACTGGTGAACATTTCTGGGGGGTCTTATTGAGAAAACTGGACCGTCCGAACCGCAAAAGGCTTTCTGAAGTCTAAGCCAGGGATTTAAAAGCAAATACCAAATTACATTTTCATTGCAATATCATATTATTTACAGTTAAATTTATGTCACAGAAAAAGTATAGTCAGCCTGGTTTCAGTGATACAGAGACCTTTGCACAGTCAATCTGATTAATAACTTTATTCTCCTTTTAGGAGAATAAGAGTTTTCCTATTTCATTATCGAGCTGCAGTTACCGACACAGAATAACTAAATAGATAAAGTAACGTGTCTGCTTTCACGATACATTCTTGGTTGTATCTGGCTGGTAAATCCTTACTTAGAAACCAAAATAATGTTTTAACACTGTTTGAAAGCCAACATATCACACTGATGTAATTACTCAAACTTTGAAGTCCAGCTGCCTAAATAATTTCTAGTGTCCTCATTAAATAGCTGTGTGACCTAGGCAAGTTACTTAATGTCTCTGTGCCTCGTTTTTCTCATACATAAAATTAGGATAAGGACAGTATCTACCTCATGAGGTTATTATGAGGATTAAGTAAATTAAAACGTGCAAGATGTTTGTAACAGTGTCTGCATATACATAAGAAGGATACTGCAAATACAAGATATTATTCCTATAGGGAAATAGGCGATGTCTTTTTGGTCAGCATTTAAAAATAAGATTTTCAGGAGTGCACTGGGTTAAAAAGTGGGGACTGCTTGAAATCGGGTCTTCTTGTGAAAAAAAAAAGACTTCTTTTAAGGGAAAGACAGGTGTGGACTGCAAACTAGAAATCTTCCAAAATATTGCATAAGTGCAATTCTTTCCTGAACCTATTCTCCAGCCCAAGAGAGAACATTTTAAATGAGTGACTAGGTCAGACACTTTTAAGTCCCAAGAAAATCAGGGAAATCTGCAGCTCGTATTTACTATTTTTCCATCCTACTACCCACATTAAACAGCCACATAAATTTGCTTCAAACTTTCCCCCAAACACTCACCTCTGGACAGAGGCCAATTTTATAAGGAACACGGCCGCCAAAGACTATTTTAAGAAGCAGTTTTAAGAAATTGAAAAAAGGGGGGGAGGGGAGAGTGTCTTTTTCAATATGATCTACAGCGTTGACCACTTTGAATACTTTTCCATGCACGGCTACGCACATACACACATACGTAGCTACATTTTTATTAAGTACTATTTGATCTATTTGGAAAAAGTCTGTTTGGTGGGATTCATTTGGGAACTTATGCACAGACTTAAGCTGCTTCAACTTGGAAAAGCTGGAAGAACCTTCAGGAACTACTTAACAGTGCTGTGCAGACCCCATCTGTTCAAAAGATTCCCCGACGAATTTACCCACGTTCACAAACACTACCTTGGGGACACACAAGACACACAAGGTTGTCCTATATCCCCATTCCCCACCATCTTCCTCCTGCCAAAGAGTTTGGGGGGGGGGGGAGGCAACTCCACTATATACATTCATGGCGGATAGGTGATGAAAAGGGAAAGACGTGAGAAGTGCAAAAAGAATCACCTATTTAAAAATGTATATAGGAGTTCCCACTGTGGCACACAGGGTTAAGACTCTGACGGCAGTGCAATCCCACTCCTGGGCATCTACCCAGAGAAAACCATGACTCGAAAAGACACATGTACTCCAGTGTTCATTGCAGCACTCTATACAATAGCCAAGTCATGGAAACAACCTAAATGTCCATCGACAGAGGAGCGGATAAAGAAGATACGGTACTTACACACAGTGGAATATTACTAAGCCATTAAAAGGGAAGAAATAATGGCATTTGCAGCAACATGGATGGACCTAGAAATTATCATACTAAGTGAAGTCAGTCAGACAATGAGACACCAACATCAAATGCTATCACTTACATGTGGAATCTAAAAAAAGGACATAATGAACTTCTTTGCAGAACAGATACTGACTCACAGACTTTGAAAAACTTATGGTTTCCAAATGAGACAGGCTGGGGGGTAGGGGAGTACACTGAGGGTTTGGGTTGGAAATGCTATAAAAATTTGGTTGTGATGACTGTTGTATACCTATAAATGTAATAAAATTCATTAAGTAATAAAAAAAAAAAGACTCCGACTGCAGCGACTTGGGTCACTGCAGAGGTGCAGGTTCAATCCCTGGCCCAGTACAGTGGGTTAAAAGGATCCAGCACTGCTGCACCTGTGGCAGAGGTTACAGCTGAGGCTCCTATTTGATCCCTGGCCCAGGAACTTCCATATGCTGTGGGTGCAGTCATAACAATTAATTAAAATAAAAAATTAACAAAAATTAGAACCCCACTAGTTTTGTTTTTTTTTTTAAGCCACACCAGTGGCACATGGAAGTTCCTGGGCTAGAGGTCAAATCAGAGCTGCACCTGCCAGCCTACACCACAGCCACACCAGATCCGAGCCACATCTGCAACCTACACTGACCCTGCTGCAACACTGGATCCTTAACCCACTGAGCAAGGTCAGGGATGGAACCCACATCCTCGTGGACATTATGTTGGGTTCTTAAGCTGCTGAACCACAACAGGAACTCCTGAATCCCACAAAAATAGTGAATTCATATTATAAAACAAATGCAATTAGAATCTATAAAAATGTGCTTGGGATCTAATCTCCAAAACACGGCTAAAATCATAAGATAGCATGATTAGGCTTCCATGCCTTGTTCTCTGATGGGGATCAGAGCAGAGCAGTTCCCACCGTCAGTGCAGCACACGGCCTCCAATCACCATCCCTTACACACACACACACACACACACACACACACGCCTGGACCTACGAGGAGCAGGGCAGAGAGGGCGAGAAACGGAAATGTGACACTACCTAGCAGGGCAGGGAGCATCACAGAAGATCTGCTGCCCTGAGGAGGAGGATTTCCCAAACCATTTTCATATGCAAAGCCCTAAAGACAGCCCTCCACCCACCTCCCATTTCCACCCCAAAAATGCTTATGTATTTAATTTTGTCAAACTTTTAAGAGAAAATGCTTAAATATCAGATATTTAGCCTCTGGCATCAAAAATGCCAGCAGTCTTTTAACTTTTCAAAAATAAAAAGTAAACCATGTTATGTTTTACTCCAGCATGACACTTCTGCTTCATCGCTAGAAGGGCTTTAAAGACTTTTTCCGCCAAGTTCTCAGCGCGATCTGAGCAGATACACAGTTTTGGTCACACACCACATGCTCCCCAGCAGAACCATTCTGAGAGTTGTATAATGATATCCCATTGTGGCTCCAATTTGCATTCACAGTACTCATTTTTTAAACTTTTTTTTATTAAGGTATAGTTGATTTGCAATGTGCCAATTTCTGCTGTACAGCAAAGTGACTTAGTCACACAAATGCATCTACATTCTCAAAATGGGTTATAACTGGAGTTCCCATTGTGGCTCAGCAGTAATAAACTCGACTAGTATCCATGAGGACTTGGGTTTGATCCCTGGCCTTGCTCAGTGGGTTAAGGATCCAGTGTTGCCCTGAGCTGCAGTGTAGGTCACAGATGCGACTCAATCTGGTGTTGCTGTGGCTGTGGCATAGGCCAGCAGCTGCAGCTCCGATTTGACCCCTAGCCCAGGAACTTCCATATGCAGTGGGTGCAGCCCTAAAAAAAAAAAAAAAGGAAAGAAAGAAAAAAGAAATGGGGCATAACTGACTCTCTTTTTGATAGGCTCCCTTAACAGACTAATATCCTGTCTTGTTCATAAATATAATAATGCAAGCCCCGAATCTAACATGGTACCCAGCATACAGCATGTGTTTCAAAAATACTGGATAAGCGAATGGTTAGAATAGCTGGATAGGTGTTTGGATGGGTGGGAAGACGGATGAGATATGCTTCTCCAAGTATTGGGGCGTAACCTGGCAGTTATGATTACAAATGAGAAATTAGTACCAAAATGTGGTGCTTTTCAGTCTCTAATGTGAAAACCTGCTGTTTTCCAAAGTCTCTACCTGTACCACTTCACCCCTTCGCAGAAAAGACCGCTTTGCCCATGCAGATAGGCTAGAAGGGGGTTATTTCACATCTCGCTGCCTGCCACCTGCTTTCCACTCACAGGGGGTCTCAGAAATCTCGGGTTGTGGGGGAAGCCTCCAATCTTGCCTCCCTCTGGGAAAGGGCAGGGCCAGCAAAGGTAGAGACTTGGGGTTAGGACAGGCAGGGACAGCTGACAGGCCATAGGCACCCGCCTGTGACATCAGACTCTTGGCTACAACCGGATTCCCATCAGCCCAGGGAAGTCTTCCCAGAGCTCAACAAATCCAGCTGGGATATCACAAAGGCTGAAATAAATCAGCATCCTGGAGAAAAAGACCGGGCACTTGCTGTCCTTTCTTCTGCAAATCCATAGCCCTCACATCTCCCTCGGAGGGGGCCGGCCCCCAGCTATAGAAACAGCTGGCTGGCATTGCCGCTCTCAGGCTCTCAGCGTGGTCTGCGTGGTCTGCGCTGCGGGGGCGCTGAGTGCTAACAGGACGCACCCCAGGGGTGCCCCTCCTTCACTCACTTCTGTAGGAAGGAGAGAGAGCCTAGGGCCTGGGTGAAGACCCCTGCTGGCAACGGAATCTGACTTTGCTGTGTGATCATTCTTTTTTGTGTATCGGCCCAGAAACCACTCAGTGGGGGCATTGTTTGAGAAATAAATAAGAGGAGGAAAATCAATCATCCTTAGGCATGGCACAATTTATGACACATTACATAATCAACGGCAGCTGCTACTGGAAACTATGTATGTCCCCACGCAGATAGGAAAAACAAAAACGAAAGCATCCCCAAGTCCAGGCAGCTGCTTTCTGGCCTGTTTTCCTGGAAGCAAAGGCCGGTGGGCCCAGACAAGGCAAATTCCAGCCCCTCCTTAGAATAAGCGCTGATGGAGGCGGAAGAGTCTGCTTCCAGGAAATCCACTAGCGCGTGAGATTTCTATTAGGTGTGTGGTTTCGATAATGCGCTGGAAGGGAGCGCCTGTTCGCCCCGGCCTGCCAGAGGTTAGTTTACCCATCTCAGGCACAGGGTGATGTTTTTTCAGTCCCGTGGCCCGATGAGCTCAGCCGCTGGGGGCCCAGTGCTAAGGCTGTGGGTGCTACCAGGCAGAAGTTCCGTGAAAACAGACCAGGGTCAGCAAGGGCACCCAGCCACAGCTCCCCTCCCGCAAAAGTTCACCCAGGGGGGGATTTTTAGCTCTGAGGGCAGAGAACACAACGTCTCAGGTGGTGAGGGTGTTCGAGAAAGGAGGCCACTGTTGGACGCACCCCACACCCGCTCCAATCATAGCAAACCCGCGGCCAAAGCTCAGGGCCGTGGCTCAGCACCCCTCCCAGGGCACTGCAGTCCGGCCAAAACCCAGAGGGAGCCCTACCCAGAGAAAGGGCGTTTGACCTTGGCCGAGGAGCTCAGTGGAAAATTTTATTACTTGTGGCAAAAAAAAAAAAACCACCCAACAAAGAAGAAAAGCAAAATCACGCTTTTGAAAATAACCCCTTGTTTACCTCCCTCTGGGGAGGGGCAGGGCCGGCAAAGGTGGAGACGGGAGTAGGAATTAGAGGAGACAGGAAGCATCCTTCTGGGGAGAAGGGCTGTAAGCGCAGGAAGTGATGACGCTGCCTCGCACAGCACGGTCCCCAGTTCATGATGCCCCTGAGGATGGGGAGGTCAAAGACAACTGCAGCTCCAACCTTCCACCCTGGCTAAGTACCAAAAGCATCCACCCAACTCAAGGCCGTCTGGAACACTCAGTCCAGGTGGTGAAGGCATGGAGGGCAGGGGGCCAAAGCTGTGGTTCATACTTACATAAGGACCAAGAGGACTCAGACAAAGGGAGCACTGTACCCCAGCCTGGCCAGAACCCTGTGGCCACAAAGGGACGGGAGACACACACACACATGCATACACATGACTCAGGGCGAACTCTGCCTCATTCCAAGAAAAACACAAACAAACCTCCGACTTCTGCAGATAAAAAGCCAAGTCCACCTGCCCACCCAGGCCCGGTAACGAGCTGCAGGAGGCTGAAGTAAGCAGATGACTCCACTCCCTTCCAACCCACCACCAGCAGGACCAGGATCCTGGTCAGGATTGGGTTTCCTCTGTCACTTCTCACTCAGCTCCCTGAGGGGAAGGGGCTGTGTGTCCCCTGTCCTTTTTCTCCCACAACCCAGTGCAAGCTTGAAACAGGGTCAGAGAAAGACATGCATGAGAAGAACGGTGATACGAATGAACAGACAGCCTCTGCCCTCTGGGGTTTCAGAATCTCAGGCAGTTGCCTCCTTTCTTGAATACCGTAGAGGGAACTGCTCCCAGGAGCACACACAGACCACAGCCCTGGTACACAGCAAAGGCCAGCAGATCACAGCAGCAGCCGCCTCTGGCTTGGCTGCCACAGCATGCCAGCACAACCTTGAAAACCATCAGACCCTTGTCACTATCCAAGAAGCAAGTGATACCATCCAAATAAGAAGAAAGCCTCCAAATACTAACTTACTTGCGTAAGACTGAAGACTTTGAAAGTGACCAAGCTGGGAGTTGGCCAAGAGCTCTTAGCCACCCTGAATGTGGCCTCCTAACAGAAAGAAGCTTATTAACTCAAGGTGACAAGGAAGTTAAACAGAAGAACCTCCATATCCTAACCTAGGCAGATCTCTGATGGTGGTGGGTACAAAACAGGAGCTGAGAATGGAGGAAATTTGGAAAGAGGGAGGAGTATCTGGTCAAGAACAGAGTTAATCCACATCTCAAACTGTCTACAGGAGCCACATCTACTCCAAGGAAGGGGAATCCGGTTCCTGGAGACAAGAAAACTTCACTCTTTATGCATAAAGCACAAGTATGAACACAGTACATGAGCAGATGGTGTATCTATGGTTTTGAAATTTCAAGGAAAGGAAGTAACAACCGGGGGAAAATAGGTAAAATGCTCCTGGGGCAGAAATAACGGGAAAAAGCTAGAGAAATGCTGACTTACAAAGAATAAACAAGAGGTAGCAAAATGATGCACAGCAAAGGAAACCATTAAAAAAGTGAAAAGACAACCCACAGAACGGGAGAAAGTATTTGCTAACAGTGGAACAGACAAGGACCTAATCTTCAAAATATACAAACAGCTCAACAACAACAACAAAAAAACAAACCAATTGAAAAATTGGCAAAAGACATTTCTCCAACATGCACATGAAAAAATGCTCAATATCAATGGCTATTAGAGAAAGGCAAATCAAAACTACAACAAGGTACCACCTCACACCGGTCAGAATGGCCATCATTAATGAGTCAACAAATAACAAATGCTGGAGAGGGTGTTGGTGGGAATGTGAAATGGTACAACCACTACGGAAAACAGTGTGGAGGTTCCTCAGAAAACTAAATATAGAACTACCACAGGATCCAGCAATCCCACTCCTGGGCACATATCCAGACAAAGGTTTCATTCAAAAAGACACATGCACCCCTATTATGAAAAACTCGCTGTGCCCAAGGCAGCCTCACCCTTCTTTTCTTCTGCCTGCCACTCCATCCCTATTTCTATGTTCAGTTAAAAATTTACCAACTCTCCAACACAGGGAAAGGAATATTTATAAAGTTTATAAGGTATAAAGAATAATGAGATAACACCTGCACTGCCACCACCAGCTTAGGAAAGGCACAGTTATCGGTGCTTTAAAGGGGGTGTGGCAAATGTACCTCAATAAACACAAATAAATTGTCAAAACAAAAACAAAAAAGGGCCCTGGATTCCTCCCTCCTGATTCTAACTGCTTCCCTCCCCAACCAGACATAGCCGCTATCTTGAATTTATTTTAATGGCAATCTCATCTTTGTGATCGTACTGTGAGTGCATCATTCAGTCTGCACAGCTTTATGTGCATACGAGCATATCTGATAGATTCCTTTGCAACTTTGCCTTATTAGCTCAATGCCGTGATCCAGCAATTCAGCTATGTTGACAATGATAGTTATAATTCATTCCTTTCCAGGGAAAAAAAATTCACTACAATTGATCCATTTCCCCTGAATTGCTTCTGGAGACACTTTTGTTACTACAAACATTTAATATAACTAAAAAAATGTATCAGCACTGTTTATTAAACAGGTGTTTTTTCCAAGCAGAACTGAAATGCCCATCATCATAAATCAAGTTTCCAACTATGTACAGGCATTTTCTAAGTGCTAGCCTATTGTACTGGTCTATCTGTTTATCCTGGTGCCAACAGACAATATCCTAGTTATTATATAAGTCAATATAAGTCATAGTATCTGGTTGAGCATATACTCTGATTTGGAGTGTCAAATTTATGCTATCTTCATAAAATGAATGTTTCCTCTTTTTCTCTTTTGTGAAAAAGCCTGGAAAAGGTTTAAATAATTTGTGCCTTGGATGTTTGGCAGAAGGTGTTTTTAGACTACCATTTTCGTTACAAATAGATTTTTAACTACTTACTCAACTTTTCATGGTTACACTATAATTTGATCTAGTTCTTCATGAGTCAGTTTTAGTAAGCTATAGTCTCTAGGTATTTGTCTGCTTTGCCAAAGTTTTCAAAATTATTGGCATAAAGTTGTATAAAATATCCTTATTTCTTTTACCTGCTTTTCCACACCTAATATTGGTTATTTGTGCTTTTTTTTTTTGAACAATCATGCCACTGATTATTTCATTAACGTCTACTCTTAAATCTTGTTCTTTCCTTCCTTTTTTTGGTTTCCTTTTTCTGTTCATTCCTAACTTCTTAAATTGTATGCTTAGCTCATTAATTTTCAGGCTTTCTTCTGTTTTAATGTGAGCACGGTCAGTTATGCACTTACATAAAATTACCCAAGTAGCAACCTATAAGTGTTGATATGTAATATATTTTCATTGATTTCTATTTTCTAATTTCCCGTAGGATCTCTTTCTGACCTATTATTTTAAGGTATGTTCTCTTTTAAAATTTCTAAGTGAATTAAGATTTTCCAGGTCATCTTGTTACTGGTTTCCAACTTAATTGCCCTGGGGTTAGAGGAGGTAACTTATGTAAAACACAGCCTTTGAATTCACTGAAATTCATACTTCACGGTCAAGTATATGATCAATTTTTACAAATATTCCATGTGTTCTTTAAAAGAAAGCTGATTCTCCAGTTGTGAGGTGCAATAATTTACGTTTCTTCTAAAGCTTAGTAATTATATTATTTGCTTTTTTCTATCTGATATATCAATTAATGATGAAATTATGTTAAAATTTCTCCTATCATCACAGATATATCTGTTTATCTTTATGGCACTAATTAACTTTTGCTGTCTATATTTTGGAACAAACAGAATTATAATAGCTTCCTAATGAAATGAACTCTTTATCATTGAACAAGAGCCATCTTGATCACTACTAATGTTTTAATAATGCTGTTAGTGAAACTGCACCAGCATCTAGGTGGACGGGGGGCAAAGACAAGGCTTATATTTGCCTGCAACACCTTCTTCCATCCTTTCACTTTCAATCTCTCTGTGTCCTTCCGTTTGAAGGATATCTTGCCAAGAAGCACTCCTCTGACTCTGTTTTATTTCTTTGTTTATTTTCCTTCCTTTCTGTTTTTCTTTGATCCAGTCTGACAACCCCTTTCTGGGGCTGAGGGGTGGTCTGGATCCACTCACACTGATTGCAATTACTGTTCATGCATTTATTTCTCCCCTTTCTTTGGTGCTTTCTCTTTGTCCTACCTTCGCATGTTTCATACTCACTTTTTAATGAAATTTCTAACAGATGAAGTTCACCACTTTTCAAGGGGAAGCGGGGAAAAAGACTAATGCTATCTCATTGACCCTACTTTACAGAAAATGATGACAAGCCATCCTCAGGTCAGAAAGCTGACGGCACACAAAAGCCCCGGACCAAATCTGTCACGCAGTACTCTTCCACTCCACTGTGCGTGGCCCTTTCCCACAGCAGCGGGATTGAGACTGGCTGCATTTCACAGATCCTCCTCAAAATAGTTCACACTTCCCTCACAGGAGTAAGAAAACACAGGTATTAAGCTATTCGTTTTACAGATGGGAAAACTGAGACCTAGGGGTAGTAAGGCATTTCCCTATGGACAGAGAAGCTTTGTGTTAGAAATAAAAATGTTGGCGTTCCCGTCGTGGCTCAGTGGTAACGAGCCAGACTAGTATCCACGAGGACACAGGTTCAACCCCTGGCCTTGATCCGTGGGTTCAGGAGCCGGCACTGCTGTGAGCTGTGGTGTAGGTTGCAGATGTGGCTCGGATCCCATGTTGCTGTGACTGTGGTGTAGGCCCAAAGCTACAGCTCTGATTCAACCTCTAGTCTGGGAACTTCCATAATGCCGTGAAGAATGCAGCCCTAAAAAAGACCAAAAAAAAAAAAAAAGAGAGAGAGAGAGAGAGAGAGAGAGAGAGATGTTAAATTTCCACCAATTTTGATTTCTTAACAAAACACCAAACACATCTGTGGAAGAAAAGAAATCCATTACTAAAGGCTGAAGGAGATATATTCACTAGCATTTTAGGAATACCAAAAAAATGTATTTGTTATTAGGTTTGCTTAGAAGGTTATATAAAATTGGATGAAAGTGATCATAAGATAAACTTCCAGTTACGAGAAAAAGAAGTACCAAGGATGGACTGTACAAATTGACGGCTATAGTTAACACCGCTGTATGGTGTATTTAAAAGGTGCTAAATAAGAGAGTAGATCCTAAAAATTCTCATCCCAGGAGAAAAACATTCTTTTCTTTCTTTCTCTTGTCCCTTGTATCTGTATGATGATGGGTATTAGTTAAGCTTATCTTGGTAATCATTTCACAATACATGCATGTTAAGTTTTACGCTGTATGCCTTACTTACACAGTGCCATGTTAATTTTCTCTCAGTAAAATGGAAAAAAGTTACATGAAATTTTAATATATATTCAGATCTGATGGCATCTAGAATTTTAGTTAGAAGATGCAAACCACTTGAGTACCAAAAAATCATCAATATCATTTAAAACAAAGAAAGATAGTATGCTATTGGGATTTACTCTATTCCAGGGTGAGAAGCAGGCCCAGAAAGCACCGATTTTCAGGAAAGGGCTAAAACAATAGCCCAAGCCCGGGGTACATCTCTAGGCACACGGCATCTGTTTTCTCAGCTTACGCCCTTGTCCCTTAGGCCCACTTCTCCCGTCCCTTCAGTTTTTTCACCTCTGTGAACCTCTAAGAATCAAACATCTCTCCTGGGCTCACTTCCAAGTCTGTTTTTGGCTGCGCTCTGTTTCTACTGGGTAGATTTCCAAGCACAGACTCATTTTTTTCAGATTAGGAAACTTACAGAGGCCAGAAGCATCCAAGAGGGTGCTGGACAAAGCCCGGCCCGAACAGCAGAGAAAGCCCCTCCTGGAACCTCTCAAGCCCCTTGTCGGCTACAACGGAAAGAGCTTCTCCAGCCTGCCTCTTGCAAAAGCACTTTTCAAACATCCACTTGAAAGAGGCTCTTGTTCCCCAAGTCAGGCTGAGGCAAGACAAAATACTGCTGGAATTTGAAACTACAACAGCGACTATAGCAAAAATTAACATTAAAATCATTCCCGCTTCTTAATGAAACCAACCACTTTAACCTGAAATTCTTTAAATGCAGTCACATAGATTCTCAGCCTCAGGAGGTTTCATAAGATCATCTGATTAAGAGTGATCTTAACACCATCTGGGAGTTCTCTGGTGGCACAGCAGGTTAAGGATCCGGTGTTGCCACTGCTGTGGCTCAGGTCACTGCTGTGTCGAGGGTTTGATCCCTGGCCCGGGAACTTCCACAGGTCATGGAAGCAGCCAAAAGAAAGAGTTCGTTTTTCTGACCAACTAACATCTGAAGTTAGTTTTACTCTAAACCCTTTATATTCATTGGTTTGAAAAATGACCTGGAGGAAGTAAGT
The DNA here is from genome assembly GCA_004024745.2 of Catagonus wagneri. NCBI lineage: Eukaryota > Metazoa > Chordata > Mammalia > Artiodactyla > Tayassuidae > Catagonus > Catagonus wagneri. Next base: position 24,736,093 of record PVHT020000175.1, read on the forward strand.
GCAAGAAAAGAATGCATGAAATTTTTTTATCTTATCGATGGGTAAGATAAAAGTTTCATGCATTCTTTATCTTATCTTTTCCTTTTATCCTCCCCGCCCCCCGCCCCCACTGCCCACCCCAAGTTCACATCTTTCTTCACAAAAAGCAAAGGAGTAAAAGGCTTGGAAGGAAATGATGCTCATAAATCATACCTTCCTCGCGAGCAGGTTGGCTGCCTGAGACACGCCCATGTGGCCAAGGAGAAGCCACGCCAGCCGCCGCTTCCCCCACTCCATCCAGAAGCTCCACTCAAAGTCAGTTGGGTCCTAAACAGGCCAAAACAGTCGTTTATCAGAGGGATCTTATTATGTGTCTGAGGCAGAACACGAACTCCAGTTAATACAACAATGGCAAGAAGGTGGCCAATATGAGTCCTAAAGCTATAAAATGACACACAACATTCCGGCCTCTGCCCCCACGACCCCCACCCACTTTGACCTTCCGCTCCAGCCTGGCTAGTGTCACTGCCATTCCCCCAAATGGGTATCGTTGTTAAACCTGATCCCCTACCCACCCCAGGACCCTCTGTGGGATGGAAAGTATAATTAACGCCATGTTATAAAAGATGAAACTGAGATTTAAAGAATTCAGTGCATGTCCCCATTGTCTTATAGCACACAGTGATGGGCCACTCTCAGACAGTGCGGGCTCGGCCAGTGAGCATCTTGGCACCACCGTGATGGAATGCGGATCTGAGGCCCTCGGAATATTCCAGCCAAACTGTGTGGGTGGGGAAGGCATCCTCCACTGACATTTTTTTTTTTTTTTGCTTTTTGGGGCCACACTCACAGCATATGCAAGTTCTCAGGCTAGGGGCTGAATCAGAGCTACAGCTGCCAGCCTACACCGCAGCCACAGTAACTCAGGATCCGAGCTGCGTCTGTGACCTACACCACAGCTCACGGCATCACCAGATCCTTAACCAACTGAGCAAGGCCAGGGATCAAACCTGCGTCCTCATAGATAGTAGTCAGACTGGTTACCACTGAGCCACAACGGGAACTCCCTCCACTGACTATTGATCTATTGATGCTGAACACCTCAGCATTCTCTGCAAGTGGAACTCTGAGTCAAATTTAATTGGATTTAGAGGAAAATGGAATTTTCTTCTTTTTCTTTTCTTTCTTTTTTGCATCTGAGGATTGAGGAGCGATTTCATACAAATTACACACATTACAAAATGCTTTTTTTCAGAAGGTAAAACACAGGTGAAGGTAATCTTGATTCCTATCAGCCTGTGGATGCAGAGGTAACAAAGCCAGCAGCTAAGGCTGCAGGTTGAGCTTGGGTTTGGGTCCTGGCTCTACCAACACAGGCCGTGATGACCTTGAGTGAGACACGCGTCCCCTTTCTGCTCTGTCCTCTCATCTGATAACAGGACTGATCTCCTAGGGCTCTGTATGGTTTAAATGAAAGTAGATGCATAAAACAGCACCTGGCAAGTAGTAGTCGCTAAAAACTGTGACTTGCCACTAACTGCCAGTCCCACGTGCTTCCCATCTTCTGCTAACCAGTTAAGACTGTAGCATCCTTTACATTTTACCTCTCGCTTAAAAAAAGAAAAAGAGGTTTTCTATTTTCAAAATAAAGAAATACAGTGATACCATGCGTTCTCAAACCACACGTGTACCGGCGATCCTGGTACAAACACAGCATGTTCATAGAGACCCCGTTCCATGAAAACAGCAGACGTGGTCCAGTCCCTTCCAGTGACAGACCGACTACAGGACCCAGGATGGGTCCACACCACACAGTCAGGCGGCAGCAGGGCAGAGAAGCAAATTTTTAACCTGGCTTAGTCCCTATTCCAGCATTTATTCCTCTGCCTTAAAAATGTCAAATTAGTGGAGAGTCAATTAACTGTTAAAGGCAAACAAGTTCCAAGGTCATGTAATGAGGCCATGCGAGTAAAATGCCACTTTGAAACAGGGATACAGGTAAAAGGCACTAAAAAATGAAGACCGGGAGTTCCCACTGTGGCCCAGGGGACTAAGAATCCGATACAGTATCCCTGAGGATGTGGGTCAATCCCTGGCCTCACTCGGTGAGTTAAGGACTCCCTCACCGCCACAAGCTGCAGCACAGGTCGCAGACGCGGCTCAGATCCGGTGCGGCTGCAGCTTAAGCCTGCAGCGGCAGCTCTGATTCGAACCCTAGCCTAGGAACTTCCATATGCTGCAGATACGGCCATAAAAAGAAAAAAAAAGCAATTTTTTTTGTCTTTTTGCCTTTTTTATGTAGAGCCGCACCCGCGGCATGTGGAGGTTCCCAGGCTAGGGGGCTAACAGGAGCTGTAGCCGCCGACCTTCGCCACAGCCACAGCAACGCGGGATCCGAGCCGCGTCTGCAACCTACACCATAGCTCACGGCAACGCCGGATCCTTAACCCACTGAGCGAAGCCAGGGATTGAACCCGCAACCTCATGGTTCCTAGTCGGATTCGTTAACCACTGAGCCACGAAGGGAACTCAAAAAAAAAAATTTAACCCACCCCTCGAAAAAAAAAAATCCCAACATTTTAGCCTTTTAAATGTAAACATGGATAAACAACCAGGTCCTACTCTAAAGCACAGAGAACTGCATTCAACACCCTGTGATGAGCCGTAATGGAAAAGAGCGAAAAGAGAAGATACATAATATTTTTTGCTGTATAGGAGAAATGAACGCTGTAAATCAACGATACTTCAATTACACACACACACACACATATATATATGTTTTTGAACATTCAGGATTGCGTTTAGAATTCATCACCTCTGGCTTACCTATTTCAAAACTTTTCCAAGTTTAATTTTCAAGGGGAAAAAAATGAAATAATATTTCAGAGCACACAAGAAAAAAAAAATCTTTATGTTCCATCCTAAGGCCTAGGACAATTGGAAACGCTATGCTGGCAAAATCCCATCAACAAAATTTCAGTCTGTCATCGCTAATGATTTCAGAAAATAGCCTTTTAAAGAATTTTCAAACGTTCTCCTTATGCCTGTTTTTCTACACGTAGAGTATCTACCTAAAGGAAATAACCAGACAGAAAAGCTGAGTCAATGAACAGAACAAGCTGGCCAATAACTGCTAGTCAAAGATTTGGGTAAGAAAAAACATTGGCCTGCCGCCTGCTTCTATCAAGAAAGGGCTTCTATGGACTCTGAGCTCAATCGCTCATTTCAAAGTAAATCTTTTTTTTTTTCCTTTTTAGGGCCTCACCTGTGGAATATGGAAATTCCCCAGGCTGGGCGTCAAATCAGAATTGCAGCTGCCAGCCTACATCACAGCTACAGCAAGGCCAGATCCGAGCCACGTCTGCGACCTACACCATAGCTCACTGCAACACCGGATCTTTAACTCACTGAGTGAGGCCAGGGTTCGAACTCAAATCCTCACGGACGCTAGTCAGGTTCCACAACAGGAACTCCTCAGAGTAAATCTTAAAGTCTCAAACCAAGGACAACTTTTTCATATTTTGTTCCTTCCCCATTTCCTTTCTCAGCCCCGCAGTTCTCAATTAGAACCCCCTTCTTCAGTTCTGTAAGGGAGTCAGATACAAACCGGGGATAAATCCTAGCCCAACAGAACCAGGAAGGCTCGTCCCTGGAGGAAGGGCAGCCTGAACTCCAAGGTCCAGGTCCAGTCTTCCACGTCAGTGCTTCTCAAGCCTCAGTGAACACGCACACCTCTCTTTTGCTAAAAGACAGATTCTGGTGCCTGGGATTCTGTGTTTCCTACAAGCTCTCAGCTGATGCGATGCGATGCGATGCTGCTGGCCTGGGGATTACGTTTCGAGTAGCAGAGACTGTGTCGTGTCATCAACTAGGCTTCCTTGGCATTGTTCACAAGCCCAGAGAATCCCTCATTCCCAGGCAGGGACATACTAATAGTCACCACAGAGCCACCAGCATCCTGTTCACCTTGGAAAGCTCTGAGCAACGAGATTCGAGAATTTAATCAACTAAGTACAGTTCCTCATTCCGAGGCTTTCAATCTGCACCAAGCCGAGAGCAGAGAACTCTAAGGACAAGATGATTCCGGGTCCCTGAAATAGTGACTCTGACTTCCTGCTGAAACCTGGCTTCTCCTAGTCTTTTTTTTTGGAGGGTAGGGGGAGGCTGCACCCACAGCATATGGAAGTTCCCCGGGCCGGGGATCGAATCCAAACCACAGCTGCAGCAACCCTGGATCCTTAACCCGCCGTGCCAGGCCAGGGATCAAACCTGCGCCCCCACTGAGACAAGCCAGATCATTAACCCACTGCACCACCGCGGGAATTCCCAGCCTCTCCTGCTCTTAACAAGGGCAAAGATCTGGGCCTGGAACTTCTTTTCCCCTAAGAGAGCAGAGTTCCACACTAGGCAGTGTGGGGGGATGCAGACGAAGTCCTCGTCCTTGAGGAGTCATGACACCAACACCCCCCCCCCCGCGCCGCCCCCGCACTCAGAAAACCACTGCAAAGCAGGACATTCAACGGGGGTGTCATTCATCTACATACACTAGGACAACCAAGACCTTTCCTTCTCCCACAAATCACTCGTTAACATTCCAGGTATGTGTTCTTTATATATATATATATATAATGATTTTTTTTTCTTCTATTATAGTTGGTTTACAGTGCTCTCTCAATTTTCTGCTGTACAGCAACTTCCCATGTTTTCTAGTGAGAACTTCTCAACAATCCTTAATGTGGTTTTTGTTTGTTGTTGTTGTTAAACTTCATATTACAGATGAGTTAACTGGAGGTCAGCGTAGGCAAATTATTTGCCCCAAACTAGTGGGGGACAAACCTGGGTTTTCGATCCCAGTCCCATCCGATACCAAAGAGGAAGTCCTTGTCAAGACGTCTCTCCCCGTGCCAAGCCCTGGACTGGGATTCACCTGCCACACCCAGACCCGCCCAACCCCTCCCGCCACCTGACCCCATGGTCCCCAGCCCCAAGGATGCCTTCTTAACGCCCCATAACCGCGAAGGGTCAGCTCAAGGGCGAAGCCTTCTCCGCCCTTCCAGGTGGACCTCGCTGCAGCACCTTCTCTGTCATTCACACCTCAATTCCAGCACTTTGACTAGAACGCATTTTACTATGGCTGTTTGCCATAGTATTTTTTATTCTAGCTAATTCATATATTTTCTCTCTAGAGAGGAAAAAAATGATCAATTCCTGAGGGCAAGAACCGTGACTCAACCACAAATTCGCATCACGAATGCCCAGCACTCAGTAGGCCTTTAAAACGGTGGGGGATGAAATCAGAGACCTACGTTCTTGTCACATTTCTGCACCGTGTAAACCTGGATGAGTCACGTAACTATCTGGGCCTGAGCCTCCCAGTGTGTAAAATGAAGGGAGAGCCACCGAGATCTCTCAGACCGCTTTCAAAGAGTGGGGAAAAAACATATTTTCCAGTCTAACAGGAGGAAATACTAAGAGAGTGCTAGTCACCCATCTACAGACGGCGTCCTGACCGAGTGCCCACCACTCAAGAGAAGGGGTGACACCCGCCCACACACACTTCCCTGGGACCAATCCAGGCCGCCAGGTTCCACACCCACACAGTCTGCTCTGCCCCAGAAAGTCCCACGCTCATCCAGCCTGCCCTCTGCCCCAGACTGGGAAAAACAACTACAGCACACTGACCACGTGGCATGATTCTGCCTAGAGCAGCGTAAGAAAAAGAAAACTCTCTTCAGAGAGGTTTAACAGCACGTCCAAGGTCTCGCAGCTGACATACAACAGAGCCTGACTTTAAAGCCCCAGGCCCTCAGGCTGCAAAGCGGTCAAATACATATAACAGAAAATGTACCATCTTAACTATTTTTAAGTGTATGGTTTAGTGGCATTAAATACATTTGCACTGTTATACAACCACCGCCATCGATCTCCAGAACTTGTCTTATAAAACTGAAACTCTGTACCCACTAGACGACAACTCCCCGTTCTTACTTTACCCCAGCTCCTGACAAGCACTATTCTCCTCTCTGCCTCTATGAATTTGACTGTTCCGGGTGCCTCTTATAAGAGGAATCATATATTATTTGTCCTTACGGGTCTGGTTTGTCCCGCTTAGCAGGATGTCCTCAAGGTTCATCCATATCGAAGCATACTGAAGAACTGCCCTCCTTTTGAAGGCTGTATAATATTCCACCATTGTATGGATATACCATATTGTGTTTATCCATTCACCTGCCCGTGGACATTTGAGTTGCTTCCACATCTCGGCTGCTGCAAACAACGCTGTTATGAACATGGGTGTGCTAAGTGCTTTACTAACTCAATGTTCTGAATTTGAAATGGTTTCCTAATGTTGCTAAGTGACGTCTTTTTAAACATGCCTACTCATATCTGGGGGTTCAAATCTCTCTCAAAATCATCTAGTAGTCTAAGGGCAGAAAGTTAAAAGGAAAAATTCCTGGCAAATGAAGATCTTACATTGCCAACTCACCACTGAGTAAATTTTTCCTTTTTCTAGCCTTGGATTCTCATCAGCCTTAAACCTCACCGGATGGCAGCATTCTCATTCCTGGCCTCTCAGCTGGAGTCCTGCACTGTTATCACAGCGGGGTAGCCAAAAATCTCCTCCTGTGTTTTTTCTTGCATTCCTCAGACAACGCTGCATTGACACTGGCTGAAGATGACACAATTCCATGGCTTGTATGTCCAGGCCAAGGGGTGGAAATGTTGTTAAAACACCCAGGGCCAAGTAAAACCCAAGGCGCCTACCAAGACACCCCGAGGGAAGCTGGGACATTCAGCCCACAGACACAATCAGTTACACCAAGTTCACCACTGATTTTTTAACCCAGACTCTCCCAAAACCTAGCCTGCTTTTCAGTACATCACTGCTCTCACCAGTAGCTGAGACTCTTACTCAAATACTAGATTATTCACCAGAATCTGACAGAACTGCAACTCTACAACTCAGGAATTCTGAAAAAGCCTGAGTTGGGGGGGAGGTATTATTATCATCATTATTTTAAGGTAAAATCACCCAGATGAGAAATAATCACATTACATTCAACTTAGTGGCACGTACACTCCCGATGTTGTGCAACCACAACCCTACCTCATTCAAACACACTTTCATCACCTCCAAAGGAAGCTCTGCAACCATGAACTGGCCACGCCCCATTCCCCCCTCCTCCCCGCAGGCTCTGACGACCACAAATCTGCTTTCTGTCTCTGCAGATGCAGCCACGCAGGGCATTTCCTAGAAATGGAATCCTATACAGTGTGATTTGGCTCCTTTCACGTGGCATAAAGTTTCTGAGGCCGACCCACACCGAAACACGTCTGAGCACAGCACCCCTCTTCATAGCTGAATGACATCCAGCATAGGCACAGACCACATTTTGTTTCTCTAACTCGTCCAATCACAGCTATTTCAGCTGTTTCCCGCTTCTGGCTACTGTGAATAATGCCATGAACATCTACATCCAAGCATTTGTTTAAATACTCATTTTCAATGCTTTCAGGGACACACCTAGGAGTAGGATATCATAATTCTGCTTGATGGGTTTTATTCTTTAATTTTACTGAAGTATAGTTGATTTACAATGTTGTGTTAGTCTCTGGTGTACAGCAAAGGGGCTCGGTTATAGACACACGCTCTTGGCCGCTGTTGTTTATTACAGGATGAACGACTGTAGTTCCCCGTGCCGTGCAGAATGACCTTGTTATCCAGCATCCTACACAGAACAGTTTTCCTCTGTGAACCCCAAACTCCCAACCCTCCCCTCCCTGACCCCCCAGGTTTAATGTTTTGAGCAACCACCGATCTGTTTTCCACTCCATTCCAAGTTGGAGTTTTTCAGGCCAAAAAAAGAAAGGGGGCTTCCTACACAAACCCTCTGTCCACAGGGAGTTGCCGGCATCACAGAGAACTCAGCCCCCAGCAAGGCCTCCTCCCGCTCCAGGCCAGCCCGCCTGCTCACGAACACGCTTCGGGAGTCCGGGGGCAAATGCAGTAATGGCTGCAAACAAGGGAGTGAAAACTGGCTTTGGAGCCTTTCTTGTCATGCAAAGGGCTCCCTGAAAAGTGAATCCTGTCAGTCTGGGGGATTTGCTTTTAATTCTTTCTTAATTTAATAATTGTGTCGGTTTGTGGGAGCTCGTCTTTCCACTACGATCGATACAAAGGCCAAAACAGCTATTGGCTCAATGATGAAATCTGCCGTGACGGGCAGATTTATGAGCATCCGGAAACGCAATCGGGAGCAGAGAGAACTTGATAAGAGATCTCCTGGGCGCAGCCTGTCCTGGCTCGTCACCCACAGCAGGAGAGTTCAGGACCTCAGGACTGTGAAATTCAGTTCCGCAGGGTCCAGGAAGGGCCGGCTGCGGCCTAACTAGAATGTTCGGCCACTTCCATTGACGCAATGGAGTGAAATCTGACGTCCATCCACACTCCCCTGGGCCCTGAAGGAACGGGGGTGCAAAGGCCTGGAGCTAATCCAGGTCACAGACACCACTAATGAGCAGGTCATGGGCTTGAACATCCCCGCAAGTAAAAGACACCACAAACACAGACGGCGGATTCATCATCCGTGGCCTCAGAGGAGGCCTGCCTGCTTCCAGCAGAGATTGTTCTCGTCTCCAGCGTGTGTCTACCACAGCGCGGGGCAAGAGACCTTATTCTCCACGGGGCTGACGGAGCCAGGGCTGTGCTGTGTGTGGCAGAAACCTGACTGTGCTCACACCCAGGAGACCCAGGCTTGAGTTCCAGTTTCATCACCTGCCGTTAGGTGACCTCCAGCGGCCGGTCAGTCCTCCTTTATATGATTAGAATTTAAAACACTCAGAAAAGCCCAAGGGATTGATGGATGAAGTGCAAAGTCTAAAGCTAAAAAAAGTGAATGCATCTAAAATGAAACTCACCCCTCCAAATCCATCCTTCTTATCGCAATTAAAATAACCACACTGCAACAAGGGCTAGCAATTTTTTTTTCTTTTTTCTTTTTAAGGCCGCACCTTGGGCATATGGAAGTTCCTGGGCTAGGGGTCTAATCAGAGTTGCAGCTGCTGGCTAAGTCACAGGCACAGCAACGCAGGATCTCAAATGCACCTGCAACCTACGCCACAACTTGCAGCAACGCCGGATCCTTAACCCACTGAGTGAGGCCAGGGATCGAGCCCACATCCTCACAGACATCATACGAGGTTCTTAACCTGCTGAGCCACAGAGGGAACTCCAAGGGCTAGCCAATTTTAATAAAGGGCTTAGATGGTAAATATTTTCAGCTTGAGGGGCTATACAGCATCTGGGGCAGCTACTCAACTCTGACAGTGTAGCTCGAAGGCAGTCATGGGTCACACAGAAGCAAACAGGGGTGGGTGTGCCCCAACCAAACAGTACCCACAAAGCCAGATGGAGCGCTGGATCTGGTGCCAAGGCCCCAGTTTGCTGGCCCCTGTTTTAAGAGATTACCATTTCTCCAGACCTACCAACCATCTCCCAGTGAAGGTAGGTCATGCGCATTGTTTTATTACATGTGGCGATGGCATTTCTGGCTAACTCACTATCAGAGCTTCGACTTCTACATCTACCAATGACGCAGATTCTATGAAGGCCATGAAGTCTCAGCAGGGCACGGCCGTTAGTCTGGGCGAGCCAGGAGACACCGGGAGCTGTGACACCTCTGCTTCCTCCCTGTACACTGTGCTGGACATACTTCAAAGGTAGGGACTTCCTACCCTTTTCTCCCTTTACTTAGAGACACCCGTTCCTCAACCATTGCAATAATGACGACCTATCTTTCAGGCCTCAGGTCAGGCCAGCCCTCTCCTAGGAAGCCTCTCCTGACCCATCCATTCAGTGTCTGGACTCCTTGGCCCCTGTCTATGCTCCCACAATGCACTGTGGTATCCCATACCATGGAAATTTACCACATCGCATTTTAATTGTAGGTTACTGAGCTGCCTCTCCACTCAACGCTGAGCTCCCTTCCAACAGGGGCTACATGTATATTCAGCATTGTATCCTCCAAGAAACTAACATACCAGACTCTCGATAGAAGGTTGTTGAATAAATTGAATGATATATGATGATTCAAATGATTTTTAAGAACCTAGTATAAGCCCAGTCTACTGGGAAAGGGAAATAAGACACAAAATGTGGAGAACCTGGTACCTGTCCTTGAATGCCTTCACAATTACAGTAAGAGAACATAAACTCATGGAATATTTCAAGTGGCTGATCTGCCCTGCAGATTGTCTTCACCAACTCATGGCTCACTCTCTGGTTATCTCAATTCCTCACTCTAAAGAGATGGACAAAATAGAGTACTATTATAATGAAGGATCAATTTCATGATTTAATGACAAGATTTAGATAAATATACTTATATAGTACATATTTATATATAATTTTTAAAATAAATATATATAATTTTTTTAAATATGAAGACACTTGGAATAGTGCCTAGTACTTAGTAAGTATCATGTATGCGTTTCTTAGGTAAATACAAAACAAAAAAGAAAAAACAATGAATTATTTCACTCTGATAGGCCCAAAAAACAGTATATCCAAGAGTTTTCAAGCTGCATATCCTCAAACAGATAGATATTCATAGGTCAAATCTAAGAGTTCACCTGCTCAAGATCCCCCAAACCTGGTCAAAAGAAAGAAGAAAGGTTCTAGAAACTGGACTAAAAAGGAATGAATCCATGGTTAACAACAGGAGAACACCTTCATTCAGAAAAGCTGCACATCTAAAACACTATAGGAAAGCATCCTCTCAAAAGGAAAGATCTGCCCTGTATGAAAGGTACTGCCGATCGCCTCAGTCAGTCCCCCTCCAACCCCCTTCTAGCATGACTTCCTATACATTAGAGGTTAGAAGGCAAAAAAATCTACACTTCCCAGCATTCCCTCTAGCTAGCATGTCTCCTTGGGACCTAACTTCTGATGGACAGATACATACAGGAAGACTCTGAAAGTGAAAGAATGCACATCAAACTGCCTTGGCTGGGAGACTTCCAAAAGAATGGCGGCAAAGGTCCTTGTTTTCCGGCAGCAGCCACAGTGGAGACTCCTAGTGTGGCAGCTTTTGCTAGCGCACCGCCAGCACTACGTTCTCGGCCAGAAATGTACCGCAGCTAGTTTTACGGGGTGGCTCTGGGATTTGCTCCAGGAAAAGCTTACTGAGTGCCTGTCCCTACAGTCCTTTCAACCATCCTGACATCTCCTTAAATCCCTGCAATAAAGCCCTTTCTGCTTAAACCAGCTAGAATGGATTCTGTTGTCTGCAGTGGAACCTTGATCAACATACTTCGGAAAGAATGTTTCTTCTGACTGCAATCCAGCTCCAGCTTCATAACAGAAACCTTATGAAACTCATTATCTTTGAAGAACATTATTCTGAAATAAGTCTATTCAGTGCAGAAAAATGAAATGGAGGAAAACACCAGGGAGGCCAGGCCAAGGAGTATTCTAGAACTGGATAATGAAGGCAGTGATGGATTCACACTCACAAATGCGTCTGTTTATGTATTTCAAAACCAAATGGAAAACGACCTGCCTTATCCAGGAGTTCCCACTGTGGCACAGCAGAGATGAATCCAACTAGTATCCATGAGGATGTGGGTTCAATCCCTGGCCTAGCTGTCAGCTGTGGTGTAGGTCACAGACGCAGCCTGGATCCCACATTGCTATGGCTGTAGCTGTAGCCGGCAGCTGTGGCTCTAATTCAGCGCCTAGCCTGGGAACCTCCATATGCCACAAGTGCAGACAAGAAAAGAAGAAAAGAAAAGGAAGGGAAGGGCAGGGAAGGAAAAAATGATCTACCCTACCCACTAGTCTACACCACTCTATATATTTTTCATTACTATAATTATTTTTCCCTCATATAGAAAAGAGAGCTGAATATATTTACTGTTTTCCTTCCCCTCAGGTCCAGCATTTTGCTAAATAAAAATACAAATAACAAACATTTTTTGTTTTTCCTATTTCCTAAACAGCATTATGTGCCTATTATTTACTTTGAGACAACATCCAGTTCCCAAGTACCCCAGGCAAAAGTGTGGACAGAAAAAAACCTTTACAAGACACCTGAATCCAGAAACGTTTCCCTGCACATTCAAAGGCTCACCCTAATGGCCTATAAATCTCCAGAGAAAGAAAAAAGGAGGACTAATTTGTAGGGATTCTGCACAGAAGAAGCCCTGCTCTCTGAATGAATTCAGGCTAGTGATTCCTTTAGCAGCTACTGGAAGAGTTTTCTTTATCTTTCAACAAATGCTTTGAAATAACTGCTATTTCCAAAATAATTTGAGGAGTTCCCGTCGTGGCGCAGTGGAAACAAATCCGACTAGGAACCATGAGGTTGCGGGTTCAATCTCTGGCCTCTCTTAGTGGGTTAAGGATCCGGCGTTGCCGTGAACTGTGGTGTAGGTTACAGACACGGCTCAGATCCTGCGTTACTGTGGCTGTGGTGTAGGCCGGCAGCTCTAGCTCTGATTTGACCCCTAGCCTGGGAACCCCCATATGCCGTGGCTGCGGCCCTAAAAAACCCAAAATAATAATAATAATAATAATAATTTGAACTAAGTTATTTTACTGCTCACGATTTCCAGAGACAGCACTCTTTCCCCAACCTACATGTCCTTAAAGATAAAATGTTTTCCCTAACCAAACCTTTTTTCTGTAAGTAACATCTGGTTACATGTCCTTAGCATCCTGGCCAGGTGAAGCAGATGCTCGTGAGGGTGGGGATGGCATCAAGAGGACCAGCATACACTGCGCTGCTGACAACGTACCATCCAGTCTCTTAACCCTTAAGAGCTAAGCCTCGCAAATCAGTCCAGGACACAACAGGAGCAGAAGGTTTCTCTTTGCTGCAGAAGAAGAAAAGAGAAAACCTCTCCAGATGATTTAATTCATCAAAGGGACCTAATTAATGTGGGTGGATTCTTTGAATTTCTTCAACCCAACTGTCAACCTAAACTCAGTAACGTCCTCTAGCTATGCCTCTACCTAATTTTCTAGAAGTTGCTCCAGATTATTCAAGACGTGTGCATACACATGACCTAACATGTATAGACTCCATCTCCCTACTTCATCTATTCCCTATGTCTCCCTTTCCTCCTGAAGCTAACCCAGAACTGACCTTTTTAAAGAAATATTAAATTGTGGTATGAATTCAAAGGCATGAAAACGATATTATATTCTCCATACCCCTCAAACTGGAAAAAACACTAACCACATTTTCTATAAGCTATGTGGGAAAATGAGTTCCAAATAACCAAGCTGATAAATAAGGATCATGACCAAAAAATAGAATGGGATGGCTGGACAGCACATTATACAAGCCCATAAGATTCCCCAGCTATAAACTATGCTAACAAATTACGCGTCTCATTAGTGTCACTTCTCTAGAATACCAAAAAGACAAAGTCACAGTAACATGGAGAAAAAGAATTGTCCCCACCCCTCTGGAGGTGTGGTCCCTAATATCGCCCTCATGCTCAGAGAATTTGCTTTCTTCTTAGGAAGTCTTCACACATTCAAGAAAATTAATTAATATGTAACATCTCTGTGGTAAGAAACACTAGCAAACAGGAACTCCAGATGGAATCCCAAATCGTTGCAGGTCTCCGGGGCAGAAGGCCGATTAAGAAAGCTTAGAGTTGTACAAGAGAGAAAAGAGAAAGACTGACATTTTTGCCATTCATCAGCTGGGGGTGGGGGAGCTCTTCAAAATCCTACATACCATTTTTCACCTTGAATTTTATACGCTGCATGAAAGACCAGAAAAGTGGGCAATCAGAATCTGTGGAAGGATTCTCCCATGTATCTTTTCAGTCTGCCCCCTTTAGCCGTCAACTCGCTGCCCAAGCTCTCAGAGAGGCCTCCCTGTGAAATAACAGAATACACATATATTGTTGACTGCCCAGGGTGCCTGGCACAGAACTCCTAAAACCCTGGGAATTTCCTGTGATAAGAGTATTTGGGACATCTTTTGTTTGACTATGTGGTCTCTGATCCCCTGGGATTTCCTAGGTGATAGCATTGTCTTTTGTTCTAATAAGGTGACTCTTGGTGGGCTCCCGGATGGGGACTGGTCATCAGAAAGACCAAGCTAGGACTGAAGCTTGGAATTTTCAGTTCCACTCCCCAATATCCAGAAAAGGGAGAGCACATAGAAATGAAGTTAATGATCGATCCTGCCTAGGTGAGGACGCCTCCACAGAAACCCCCAAAGTACAACCTAAAGCTTTGGGGATGATAAACACGTGGAGGTGCTGGGAGAGGTCTTGGAGAGTTTGAAAACTCTGTGCCCCTTCCCGCAAACCTTGCCCTACACATCTCTTCCACCTGGATGACATCTGTATCTTTTACTATAACCTTTTATAACAAAACAGTCCACAGTGAGGAAAGTGTTGTCCTGAGTTTTGTGAGCAGCTCTAGTAAGTTAATTGAACCTGAGGAAGGGGTGGTGGGACTCTCTGATTTAAAGCCAACTGATCAGAAACATAGGTAACAAATCAGACTTGTAACTGGCATCTTAAGGGAGGTAGGGGGAGCAGTCTTGTGGAGTTGAAGCCTCAACCTGTGGGATCTGATGCTATCTCCTGGTATGTAACGTCAGAATTAAGTTGTAGGACACACAACTGGTATTGCAGAAATGCTTGCTGTGGGGAAACCCCACACACAACTGGTGTCAGAAGTATTGCAAGCATGGTAGTAGCCTGAGAGTAAGGAGAAACACACAGGAGAAGTGAGGTTTTCTATACTGTTCCCTCACAAAGCGTCCCTTAGAATGGCCAGCCATCATAGTTGCTAAGGTGCCTCCAAGACTGGAAACAGACAAACAAGAACAGGGTCCAAGGCTCACGGCATCTTCTGGGCACATTCCCATCAACCAGTCCCCCACAGTACACTGCCTCTGCAGAAACTTGTTTGTTATTAAAATGACTTATCCTTTTTTTTTTAAGATGGCTGAAGTATTTTAAATACTTGAACAGAGACTTCTAGTTCTCTTATTGTATCTTCTAGTTCTCCCATTGTATCTCTTAGGCAAGACACAATAAATACATTTCTTCCATAACCCCCCCCCACAAAGGAGAGCTAAAAACCCTGGATGCAATTATAAAACAAACATAAAAAGCTTCTGAAAGACAGAAAGAAGGCGGCAGACTGCCTAGGGGACTTCAGGACTTGAGGAAAAAAATAAGCAAAATAACTCACTGGGTGACCTTAACAGCAGAGGTAGATAAATAGGAAGAGAACCACTGAACTTACAGACATATCAAGAGAAACTATACAATCTGAATAACAGAAAAATAGGCTGAAGAAATAAACAGAGCCTCAAGGACCTGCAGCACAGTTATAAAAGATCTAACATTCATGTCCTTGGAATCCCAGAAAGAAAGAAGAAAAATGTGGGGATGAAAAAATATTCAAAGAAATGATAAATAAAAAATTTCCAAATTTGGCAGAATGAATAAAGCTACAGATTCAAGAATCTGATTCCAATCAAATTAAACATACCAATTAAAAGACAGATATTAGGAGTTCCGATAGTGGCTCGGTGGTAATGAACCTGACTAGTATCCATGAGGATGTAGGTTTGATCCCTGGCCTCACTCAGTGGGTTACAGATCTGGCCTTGCTATGAGCTGTGGTGTAGGTCGCAGATGTGGCTCAGATCCCACATGGCTGTGGCTGCGGCTATGGCCGGCAGCTGCAGCTCCAATTAGACCCCTGACCTGGGAACTACCATACACAGCCATAAAAAGAAAAAGAAAAAAAATTTTTTTTTAAAGACAGATATTGGCAGAATAGATCTTTAAGAAAAAATCCACTTCTATGCTGTCTACAAGAAATTCACTTCGAAATAACAATATAGGTAGTTTGAAAATAAAAGGCTAACAAAGGATTTGCCTACAAACATCAATCAAAAGAAAGTAGAAGTGACTATACTAGTATCTGATAGAGTAGATTTCAGTGAAAGAAAATCACCAGAGTCAAAAAGGATCAGTAAATAAAGATAAAAGAGTCAATCCACCATGAAGACATAACAATCCTAAACATGCGTGCACCAAACAGCAGAGCTGTAAAAGATATGAAGCAAAAACTGATAGAACTGATGGAGATAAACAAATCCATAAAGGAGTTCCCGTCGTGGCTCAGTGGTTAACTTCCCATCGTGGCTCAGTGGTTAACAAATCCGACTAGGAACCATGAGGTTGCGTGTTCGATCCCTGGCTTTGCTCAGTGGGTTAAGGATCCGGCGTTGCCGTGAGCTGTGGTGTAGGTTGCAGATGGGGCTCGGATCCCGCATGGCTGTGGCTGTGGCGAAGGCCGGCGGCTACAGCTCCTGCTAGACCCCTAGCCTGGGAACCTCCATATGTTGTGGGTGCGGCCCTAGAAAAGGCAAAGACAAAAAAAAAAAAAAAATCCATAACTATAGCTGGAGATTTTAACACCTCTCTCTCAGCAACTGATAAAACTACTGCACAGAAAAATCATTAAGGATACAAAAAAACTTACTGTTACCAGCAGGACCTAATCAACATTTACAGACATGCCACTCAAAAACCTCAGAATACATATTCAAGTTCCCATGAACCATTCGTTAAGATAGACTATATCCTGGGCCATAAAACAAATCCCAACAAAGGTAAAAAAATTTCTCCATACACAGCGTATTCTCTGACAACAATGGATTCCAACTAGAAATCAAGATCAGAAAGGTAACAGGAAAATTTCCAAATGCTTTTCTAAACAATGCTCGAGTCAAAAGAGGAAGTTGTGAGGGAAATTAAAAAACAAATAGAACTGAACAAAAAATGAAAAAGTATAGTTTATCAAAATGTGTAGCTAAAGCAGTGCTGAAGAAAAATGTGTAACATCAGAAACAGTTACATTAGAGTAACAATCTCAAAACTCTAAGCTACCACCTCAAGAAACTAGAAAATGAGGAGTCAAAAAACCCCAGACCAAGCAGGAAGGGGGAAATAAAGAGCAGAAATCAATGATACCAGAAGTTCCAGTTATGGCTCAGCAGAGACAAATCTGACTAGGATCCACGAGCATATGGGTTCCAGCCCTGGCCTTGCTCATTGGGGTGAGCATTCGGCATTGCTGTGAGCTGTGGTGCAGGTCGCAACAGGGCTCAGATACCATGTTGCCGTGGCTGTGGCGTAGGCCAGCAGCTATAGCTCGGATTCAACCCTAGCCTGGGAACTTCCACATGCCACAGGTGCAACCCTAAAGAAAGAAAGCTATCAATGAAATCAAAAACAGAAAAACAGAGAAAAACCCATGAAACACAAAGCTGATTCTTTGTAAAAATCAGTAAGTTTACAAATTTCTAGAAAACAAAGAATAAAAGAGAAGATGACCCAAATTACCAAAATAAAGACTAAAAGGGGGCATAGCACCAGAACCTCCACAGACATTATGGGATAATAAGTGATGCTAAGAAAAATTTCACATAAATTTGGCATCTTAGATAAAATAGCCTAATTCCTCAAAAAGCACAAACTACCAAGACTCACCCAATAAAAATATACCATTTTAATAATCAAACTGAATTCATGGTTTTAAACTCCTTTTAAAGAAATCTCCATTCCCAAGTGGTTTCACCACAGAATTCTACTCAGCGTCTAAAGATATTCTCTTTAAGAGGAGAAATACTCCCCAGCTCATTTTATAAGTCTAGCAATAAATACAAAAAATGTGAAATTAAAAATACAAGACCATATATAATCAATCAAAATCAGACATAAACAGTACTCAAAAAGAGAGGGAAAAAAACTGCAGTCTAATATCCCTCATAAACAAAGACAAAAAAATTCTCAACAGAATATTAGCAAGTATAGTCCAGATTTTATACATATATATATATAAAATCTTACAATCAAGAGGAGCTTATCCCAGGGGTACAAGCTGGTTCAATACTCAAAAATCAATCAAAGTAATCCAACAACATATTAACATAATCTTAAAGAAGAAAAAAGTGCATGATCGTATCAATTGATGCAGGAAAAAACAGCTGACAAAATCCAATACTCATCCACAAATCTCAAAAAACTAGGAGCAGAGGGACACTTCCTCAACTCCATTAAGAACATCTACAAAAGCCCCTACAGAAACATCATACCAAATGGTTAAGTCTGGGAAAAAGACCAGGATGTTCACTCTCATAATTCCCATTCAAGGTACACTGGAAATCCTAGCCAGCACAATAAGAAAAAATAGGTAAGGGTTTTATAGATTGAAAAGTAAGAAATGAAACTTTCTTGATTTGTAGATGATATGTCGAGGTTTCCCTGCATAGACAAGCATCTATGCACAAAGAAAAAAATAATATTCCAATAGGGAATAAAGGAATTTAGAAAAGTCATAGGTTATAAGATCAACACATATAAAAGTCGATTGTACTTCTATACACAGCAATGAACATGTGGAAATTGAAATTTAAAATGTAAAATCATTTATAATTGTTCAAAAAAACCCACTTAAGTATAAATCTAACAAGATATGTATAGGATATGTATGACAACAACAAAACACTAATGAAATAAAGCAAAAAATGACGTAAATAAATCTAAAGACATACTGTGTTCATGGACTGGAAAATTCAACATGGTAAAAACATCAGTTTCCCAAATTGATCTATAAGCTCAACAGAATTCCTATCAAAATCCCAGCAAAATATTTTGTAGATATAGAAAAGCTTATTCTAAAACGTATTTGGAAAGGCAAAGGAAACAAAGGAGCTAAAGTATTTTTGAAAAAAAAAGAATAAACTTAGATTACTTGATTTTAAGATTTACCAGTAATCAAGAAAATGTGGTACTAATGGAAGACAGATACACAGATCAATGGAACAGAAATGAGAACACAAAAATACAGAGAACACAGAAACACAGCCACACAAATTTGGCCAATTGATTTATGACAAAAGTACCAAACAATTCAATGGAGGAAGAAGAGTCTTTCCAATGAAGAATGCTATAGCAACTGGACATCCATCAGCAAAATAATAATACATCTTTACCTAAATTAACACAAAAATTAACTCAAGGAGGATCACAGATTTAAATGTAAAATGCAAAATTATGAAACTTTTGCGAAAAAAAAATAAGAGAAAATCTTTGGGTCATACAACTAGGCCAAGACTACTTAGATATGACACCAAAAGCACAACCCTTAAGAGAAAAATAAATAAACTGGATTTCTGTGAAAGACCATAATAAGAGGATGAAAAGTCCAAGTTACCAGCTAAGAAATATTTGCAAACCATCTATCTGACAAAGGACTAGTATCTAGACTATATAAAGAACTCTCTGAACTCAACAATAAAAATAAAACAAACGATCCAAGTGGAAAATGGCAAAAGACATGTACAGCATTCCACCAAAGAGGCTATAGAGATGACAAATAAGCAAAAATACCTTTAACATCTTCAACCATCAGGGAAATGCAAATTAAAACCATGATGAGATATCACTATACACCTACCAGAACAGCTGAAGCTTAAAATGTTAATGATGCCAAATGCTGGCAAGCATGCGGAGAAACTGCACATCTCATATGGTGTTGCTGGGAATGTAAAATGGTAGAGCCATTTTGGAAAACAATTCATACAGCCAGTCAAACTCCTGGGTGTCTATCCTGAGAAAATAAAACTGAAGTTCATATTAAATCTATAGACAAACATTCATCTCAAATTTATAAAAGCCAAAAAACTAGAACCAGCAGAAATGTCTTTCAATGGTCAAAATGGTTAAACAAGCTAAGGTCCATCCATATCATGAACTAATAACTCTGCAAAGAAAATGAATAAACTGCTGGCGAAGAACTTGGAGATCTCAAGGGCGTTAGGCTGGGAAGGAGTGGGGAGGGAGGGGAGTCAGTCTCAGAAGGCTACATACTGCGCAATTCCATTCATGTAACATCCTCAAATGACAAAATAATGAGATGGAAAACAAAATCCTGGCTTCCAGATGGAGAGAGCAGGGTGGGTGTCAGCAGGAAGAGACAGCAAGGGAGCTCTTTAAGGTGCTGTATTAATTGTGCTGGTGGTTAGGGAAAGGAAAGGAATGGAACTGGAGTCAAAACCCAATATACAGTAAACAACTGCAGTTTCTGTGGGGTTTAGAGCCCAGCCTTGGTGGACCTCTGCTTCGCTCCCTAATGGTGCTCCAGAGGCATGAACACCAAAGTATGTGCAGAACCTCTGTTGATGACTCAGACTTCTTATTTGCATACCCATAGTACCTTGCATAGAGTTCAACTCTTTCAAGTTTAAAAGAATATTTCTCTCAACTCACCATTTCTAACCATGAGAAATTTGCTTAAACAGTCTTTGTGCAAACTTTCAGCAGAAAGTAGCTTATGGGGATAATGAGCCACCATCAGTACGATAGGAGTTTCAGTTACTGAAGGAATGAGCTCGGTACTCTAAATACATGCTCTGGTTTCTCTTCAGATCGAATAAATCTTTCGCCTTTTACTAAAGATTTCCGTGGAGAGAAACACTTCTGAGTTTTCAACTAATTTTTTGAGGCCTTGTTTTAACAAGGCTCACTTTACTGTTGTAACAAAAGATAGCATTCTGTGAGTGAAAATACCACATTGTGGTTTTCTGTAATACACTACTGCTACTACTTATTAACTTGCTTACCTAGTGACTTAAATCTTATATAAGTTAGTAATCTGTTTCATAAGTTTATCTGAACTGAAGTTACGATAACTTGTGTAAGATCTCACATGGCAGTTAAATCATGAGTCATATAGAAACATTGGTTAAACAACCTGAAAACCATATCTGTTTCCCCACACACACCCCCATATGATCACCAGTCAAGAGTCTAGAAATGTTAAGAGCATACACCCTCAGTGATGGCTGTAAATCCAAGCATTTCCAGTCACCTGATGCGGGATTGTTCAGAACCTTTCACGCATGACAGTAGTATCAGTTCCTAAACAACAAAGCACTTCCTAAAGGGACTTCATCCAGCCCACAAAAGAGGCTGGTACGAACTGGTTTCTACCACTTGCCTAATAAATGTTTACATGCGTGATCACATTTAGTCAGAGAAATGCCTTCATGAGAAGGAGTGAAAGCCTGATGTAATAACTAACCCTCACCCACCTTGAACTTTTCAGCAGCTACAAAGTCACCACCCTTCACACCTCCCACGGGCCCATGATCTCACTCTTACCCTGCAGCTGCTTCTAGCAACTGTCATGTCATGATTTTGACAAGTAATAACCTTTTAAAGAATGGTGACAGGTGCTGCTTTTAGGGAATGTAGCGGGAGAAGGAAACGCTTCCCCTCCCCCACCCCCCATCTCTTCCCCCCAAATTTCAGCTTCAAGCCACTGCTGAACTCTGCTCCTTCCATTCTCAGAATCCTATCTGTTGGAGCACTTACATAGGAAATGTTGTATAAACAACCTCATCTACCTGGAGGGACTGTTCTTAACAACAAAAGTGCCCAAGTGCAGAATCCACATTCCAGAAGAAATGAGCTGGCATCTGAAGGGTCCCAGTTGGAAATCCAGTCCCAGACATGGCTACAATTCAAATGATTTCAATACTGGTACCTAAAGCTGCACCGGAGAGTTTATTTGCAATAAGGATGTTAGAATAAGTACTTTACAAATGAAGGAAGTGGTCTCCAACATGTATGGTGTGTTAGACATTTTCTCAGCCTCCAGTACCCTAAGGATGAGGCATAAGATGGATAATATGAGGCATTAAATTGAGTTCCCTGGTGGCTCAGTGAGTTAAGGTTCTTGTTGTTATTCCTATCACTCAGGTCGCAGCCATGGGCAGGGGTTCAACCCCTGACCTGGGAATCTCTACACGCCGCGGCCAAAAGAAAAAAAAAAAGGATGAGGCATAAGAATCCCTTAAGCAGGCACCCAGATCTTCAGTGAGAAGAGCCCTGCTTCCAGCACCCCTGTGCTTCTATGTCCTTCACTTCAAAGGTTCTATCCCCCCGTCAGACTGGCGGGGTGTCTGCTCTAACGCACAGAACAGAACTGCCTCAGCCTCAGATGAATCCTTCCTGCAAGTGAAGAACCTGAGGACAGAGCGGGCTCAGTGGCAGATGTTCTACCTACATACTAAAAAACGTCTGCACACCTGGCCGAATCTGGACACTGCCCCTACAACGTACCACTTGGCAGTGAGGCTGGGGAGCCTTCTACCCACTTCAAAGTGCCAGGAGCTACCAAGTATGAAATCCAAGAATTTGATTTTTGTTCAACAACCAGACAGACTAGGGTCACTTCAAAATATTATCCTGTTCAAGTTCAGCTCAGACCCACCTTCTCCAGGGAGCCTTCAAGACTAGAAACTTGGGAGTTCCCATCCCGGCTCAGCGGTTTACGAACCTGACTGGTATCCACGAGGATGCGGGTTCGATCCCTGACCTTGCTCAGTGGGTTCAAGATCCGGTGTTGCCATGAGCTGTGGTGTAGAGCTGCCTCAGACCCCATGTTGTTGTGGTGTAGGGCCGGTGGCTACAGCTCCGATTAGACCCCTAGCCTGGGAACCTCCACATGCCATGGGTGCGGCCCTAAAAAAATCCAAAAAACATATATGTATTAGAAACTTGGTCAAGATCAGAAATTGTCCCAGCAACTTGTGGCTACACCAGCCAGAGACACTCACACAAATGGAAATACTTTGTTAAATGTAATGCACGTGCCAATTTTCAGGCAGGACACACAGACAGGGCCGGCCGGCCTGGCTCTGTACACCTGCCAGTTCTTCAGCTTGACTGAAGCTGCCACCCTTCATTAAATAATCACAGCATCATCCCTATTAAAGACACTTGGCAGCCTGGCATTCTCAGGTGGAGCGTAAACTTCCTGAGAGAAACGGCACTTCTTACTTCCCTTAGCCCACACCTCCTACTGCAAAGCAGCTGGTAAGCAAAGAATTACTTGTAAACTGATGGGTTTGTGGCTGAGAAATTTCTTATCACTCCAAACCTGTATCACCACCTCGAGATCTTACTAAGGAGTTCCTGCTGGGCTCAGCGGGTTAAGGACCAGACAGTGTCTCCGAGGATGCCGGTTCGATCCTTGGCTTCACTCAGTGGGCGAAAGGATCCAGTATGCCTGCTAGCTATGACATAAGTCACAGAGGCAGCTTGCATCAGGTGTTGCTATGGCTGTGGTGTGGACTGGCAGCTACAGCTCTGATGTGACCCCTAACCCCGGAACCTCCATATGCTGTGGGTACTGCCCTAAAAAGATCTGAGTATTTACGGGGAACCTTTCTCAGTCTCTCCTCCCTCCCTCCACATACACATAGAGCTGGTCTTTCAGTTCTGCAGGCTAAGCCCTTGGTTTTAACTTCACCTTGTCTTCCCTGGGCTCCATCAAAGACCCTTACGATGCCATAAATAATATCTTCTATGAGCTAGTAGATACAGAAGAGAAGGGCAGAGCACGGGACTCAGTGGCTGAGCTACAAGGCAGATTTGATGCTGACCCATGTGCGCTGCAGGGCCCGTTTTTATATAGGCACCATGCCTCCCTCCCGCCCTCCCAAGGAAACCCCTCCCACCTCATTCTGCTCCCGCCCCCTGACAAACCTCCTCCACATCAAGAAGGAAATCCGACAGGGCAGAGAC
>PVHT020000175.1:24770764-24784042 GCA_004024745.2 Catagonus wagneri
GACAGAACACTGTAAATCAACTATAATGGCAAAAATAAAAATCACTTGAAAAATTACAACTCAAATTCAATCATGATACCTTGGTAATCACTGTCTTAAGACCGTTTTGAGGGAGTCCCTGTGTGGCTCGGCGGGTTAAGGATCCAGCACTGTCACTGCTGTGACTCAGGTGGATGCTGCAGCACAGGTTCAATCCCTGGCCCAGGAACTTCCGCATGCTGCAGGTGTGGCCAAAAAAAAAAGGAGACAGTCTTGAGATAGATGAAATGCGGTTCTGTAGAATTTGGTTGACCCAGGAGAACAGAAGTTCCTGTAGGAGAGTTTTCCATGAAGAGTGACCGCCCTCAGGACTGTGATTATACTTTCCTAGGTGACGACCCCACACCCTCACCCTTTGGGCCACATGTCACCATCACTTACACATCCTCGAACAAGAGGACACTGCAAACAGGCTTTCTCTGCCTGAGCAACTTTCACCGTGCCACGCAGACCTGACCGGGCAGGGACAGCCCTTTCCTCAGTAACTGCCTTATCCCTTTAATGGGAAATCAATTCTAGGACGGGGTAGGGGAATTAGCCAAAATAACACACACACGCACACACGCTCCTCTGATAGGAGCCTCTGCGGGCAGATGAGCACACCCCTCCGGGGCCTAACTGTCCTGCTGCTTCTATGCATTTGAAAAATTCCAATCAGATCCTATGGATTCTTTATTTCTCCAGGAAGCCGGTGGGTACTGCGGACTGCGATAGTAAATGAAGGTAGGGGAAAGGAGCAGAAATGATGGGCTCTAAAGATAAGAGAATTTAATCATAAGCAGTTCTCAGATATGCACATGGAGGAGCTCTCATTGTGGCTCAGGTTGGTAAGAACCTGACTGAGTATCCATGAGGATGCGGGTTCGATCCCGGGCTTTGCTCAGTGGGTTAACAATCCAGCGTTGCTACAAGCTCCAGCCTAGGTTGCAGATGCCACTCAGACCTGGTGTTGCTGTGGTGTAGGCCAGTAGCTGCAATTCGACCCCTAGCCTGGGAAATTCCATATGCTGCTGGTGCGACCCTAATAAGAGAAAAAGAAAATAGGCACATGAAGACGATCACGTACAAGAAGGATGACAGAGATGCTAATTTTTTGTTTTGTTTTGCTTGGGGGCCACCCTGTAGCATATTCGTAGTTGTGACCTATGCTCAGCTGTGGCAATGCTGGATCCTTAACACACTGATTGCGGTGGCAGCAGACTGAACCTGTGTCCCAGTGCTCCAGAGATGCTGCCGATCCCATTGCACCACAGCGGGAACTCCATTCCCAAGAGACTCAAGAAGTGTGTGGGCTCCTTCTCTCCTCTCTCCCAGTTTCCACTCAGGCAACGAAAAGGTCTTTAAGAAATAGACCCAGCAAAATCAAAGCATATGTGTAAACAGACGCAAAGGGTGAAAAGGACATCAATGACCTTAAAACTGCCCAGGAGAGCTGCTCATCTGGGACCCCTTAGGAATTCTGGGGTCCATCGAGGCAGCCACCAGGCACGCACTGTGCATGGGGCTATAGCTCCCAGGAAGGGCAGAAGGCCCAAACTGAGATGGAAACGCTCCAGCGAAGAGAAGGCTGTGAGCCCTGCATTCGCTCTTGTGTTTGATCCAACACTGGCTGAGGGTGGAGAGGGGCGTGAGGGGTGAAGGGCTGTGAAGTCCAACACTGAGAGGTGCCTTCAAATGCTGTCCGGCCTGGGCCCTGTCCCAGGTCACTGAGAGATTTATCACAGGCAGCCAGAAGCCTTGAGGACCGGTGTCAGCTTAGGAAGAAAAGGCCGGTGTAAGTCTGAGAGGAAGGGGTGGGCAGAAGACTTGGAATCCCAGTGGGAAGACAGCGAGTGGCTCAATGGTTTCCTGTGACCCTGGCTACAGGTGACAAGGGAAACACGGGTCAAGTGTAACATGAAGCCCTGCCAAATGGGAACAGCCTGGAGACTCAACTGCACCACAATATCCAGACGCCAGCTATCCAGACCAGCCGTCCAGACCTTGCCTTCTGCAGGGCCGCTGCTCTTGGGTCCTTTCACAAGACTGTATTAAGTGAAGGGCCCCTAGGGGCTCTGACCACAGTCAGCGAGCTCACCTGGTCCCAAGGGCAAGGCCACCTGTTCAAACACAGGACCAGAAGCCTTTGTTTCCCCACCTTGAACTGGGCTCCCCAGATAAGGAACCAGCCATCTTGCAACCAAATTCCTCTAATCACAAAAGCAAATGGGAAAAATTACCTCCAGGTTGACAAAGCCCAACCCCCATGAGAGGTTACTGTGCTGCCTGAACAACATGAAAGAATTCATCTATAAATGAACAGCTATACCCTTTTTTCTTACTCTGGGATTGGTGACAAGTGATAAGAACAGGCATGCGAAGGAACAAACAAAAGTCAAAAGGGGAATGTGCTCAATTATGTTTGCATCTCACTTTAAGAACATATATTATACACACACACATTTATAAAAAGAAATTGGAGGCAGCAATTCAAATAATTTGCTCCATATTTGCTCATATTTCAGGGCTCCCTGGTATCACAGAGTTTATTTAGACAAACAGTAACTGCTGGTCACTGAAGAGTAAAGAAATGAAAATAAAGTAACTGTGGAGTTCCCGTTGTGGCTCAGTGGTTAACAAATCCGACTAGGAACCAGGAGGTTGTGGGTTCGATCCCTGGCCTCGCTCAGTGGGTCAAGGATCCGGCGTTGCCGTGAGCTGTGGTGTAGGTTGCAGACACAGCTCGGATCCCGCGTTGCTGTGGCTGTGTTGAAGGCCGGCGGCTACAGCTCCTGTTAGACCCCTAGCCTGGGAACCTCCATATGCCACGGGTGCGGCCCTAGATAAGGCAAAAAGACAAAAAATAAATAAGAAAAAATAAAACAAACAAACAAACAAAAAAAAAAGAAAAGAAAGTAACTGTGAAATAAAAACTCAAATCAGTGGAGAGCACAGTTCCTCTTATAAAAACGTGACTAATTCCACCTTCTCAGGAAGAGAATTGCTGCATGAAAGGTGAGCCTGGACTCCGTAAAGCCAAAAAGATCCAGGGTGGCTGCTGTTCATTAGAAAGTAATCACAGGTGTTCCTGTTTTGGCTCAGCGGTAATGAACCCGACTATTACCCATGAGGATGAAGGTTGGATCCCTGGCCTTGCTCAGTGAGTTAAAGGATCTGGCATTGCCATGAGCTGCGGTGTGGGTCATAGACACGGCTCAGATCTGGTGTTGCGGTGGCTGTGGTGTAGGCTGGCAGCTGCAGCTCAAATTCCTAGCCTAGGCATTTCCATGTGCCATAGAGGCAGCCCTAAAAAGAAAAAAAAAGAAAAGAAAGAAATTACAGAGAGCAGAAAAATGGTAGAATTTTTAAATAAATCCAAGAGGTTGTTCTTCAAAAAAAGAAAATAAATTTACCAAAGAGGCAAAACTTTCTGGTAAATTTCCTGAAACAAGAGAAAAGAGACACACACGAGATTCGAAACATTTTAAGAATATGACATAAAACTACACATTAGTACATTTGAAAATGTCAATGAAATCAAAAATATAAATTGCACTGACTTAAGAAGAAAACCTAAATATACCAATAACCCTGTAAGATACTGAAATGCTTTCAATGAATCTACTTCCCAAGAGACTCTGTGGCTACACAAACTTGCAAGTGAACGATATCAAACTTTGATGCTGACATTTTGTATACTACTTAAACAGTTCCAGAATGGGGGGTGGGGGGGAGAAAAGCATCCACACTCATTCCAAAAAGTGAACAGACTGTTGATATTGAAATCTGAGGATGAAACAATAAAACTACAAGCCAACCAATCTCACTTAGAAAGTATTAATATTTTTTAAACATGGAAACAAGCAGTGCACTTAAAAATACCATAGCTATGGTAGGTATGCTGTAGAAATCCATCTAAAAATGATTACTTTAAAATATATCAATAGGTTGAGAAAGGAAAACTATGTAATCATCTGAATAGATACTTTAAACATGGTTAAATTCAGCATGTATTGCTGATTTTTAAATGTTAATAAAAGGAAACCAGAAGTATTCCTTAACATGATTATTTTTAAAGCAAAGTTTATTCAGCTTTGCACAAGCAGTAAAAATAATACAGATATTTCCATTAAAGTTAGAATCCAAATAATATATAGCATTCTTTTCCAACTACTGCATTGTTTTCGAAGTCTTGACAAAGTAATAGTAGATGAAACAAAACCATTATCATCATGTATGGACGATAAAATACAAAAAGCAGGGGAATCAAATCATAAAAGCCAGTGGATTATTAGGAGAATTCAGTGACTGTTGGAACATAAAAGAGCTAAACCAAAATAAACATTTTTACTATAGACCCAAAATAATTACTTAAAAATTATAGAAAACATAATTGGAAAATATCCCAATTATAAGAATGACAAAAAAGGACTTGGAAATAATAGGAATTTTAATAGAACCAAATATGAAGACAACCTTTATTAAGAGAAGTAACAGAAACCTTGAGAAAAAATATACTCCTAGATGGAAAGATAAAATGTTATCAGATGGTGAATTATTAACAAATTAATTTCTAGGTTTACTGTAATTCTAATGAAAACCCTAATGAGATTTTTTTTGGAACTTGCCAATTTTAAACATGTATTTGGAAGAAACCAGTAAGAAGAGCTAAGAAAAGAAGGGAAATAAAGAACAAAGAGTGGTGGGGTTCTCTTGTGGTGCAGCAGGTTAAGGATCTGGCATTGTCACTGCAGCAGCTGGGGTCACCGCTGTGGCGCGGGTTTCATACCCGGCCCAGGAATTTCTACATGTCACAAGCGCACAACACCCTCCCCCCTCAAAAAAAAACAAGGAGTGGTGACTTACTCCACCAGATGACCAGACATTTAAAAGGCAAAAGCAATTAAAGCAGCACAATACTGATGTGAGAACTGACTAGGAAATCAATGAGACAGAAAAGACAGCCCCCAAGTTATGTGTGGATGTGTGTGGACGCATGTGTATATATACAGAGAAGAATTGAGTAGATATAAGAATTTGGTACATGATCAAGATTGTGTCATAATTCAAGAAGGAAAGAAAGACTTATTAAACAGTGTTTGGTTATCTATCTGGGAAAAAAAAATAACTCTTCATATCATGTAACAAATACACATGAGACGGACTGAAGAATAAAGGCTCAACTTACTAAGACTACAGGTAAAATGGACATTCTCCATCAAAACCAGTGTTAACTGGCACAGCCTTCCTGGAGAAGGGTCTGGATACATCTGTCTATACCCTAAAAATATTCATGTAGTTGGACTCTATAATTCCTCTTCTGGACATCCTTTTGAGAAAAAAAGTCAGATACCACACAACAGTACAAAAAGATTCCACACAAAATAAATAAGCTAAGCATTCGACTCATAAAGTGGGAATGAAAAAGAACAGAACAAACCCAGAGAAACTGTAAGGAAGGGAATAATCAGATAAGGGGAAGAAATCAATGAATGGGAGAACAAAAAGACGCAATCTGAGAAATCGAACAAAGCTTAAGCCGAAAAGATTAATAAGATCTCTAGCAAAATTGATCAAAGGAAAAAAATAGAAGGGAAGTAAGGAGAAGAATAAGAAAGAAAGTGACGGAGAGGGTGAAGAAGATGTAAATAAACAGAACATGACATGAGAGAAAAGCCAACGAGAGAAACAACAAAAAATTTTAAATGGGTATTATGAACCACAATATGCTGATCAAGTTGAAAGGCTCCATAAAATTCATAGATCTCAAGAAAGTTATAGAATGCCAAAACGGGTATAAGAAAAAATAGAAATTTTGAATATAAACCAGTAGGTATTTCCAACCAAACTGAAACAGCAGTCCAGATGCTTTTCCAGGTGACCTACCACCAATGGTTTTCACTGGTGAGAACTCAACTGTTTTCATCCCAAGAACCGCATTCAGTGGCTATGAACAACAAAAATACATGGCCCTCTTTCAGGCAGCGGCATGAATTCTTTCAAGGCACTGCATGGTACAGTGTATCTTTCCTCAACTCCTGGCTCTGCAATCAAAGACACATAAGTCTCTTTACATCTTCTAAACCATAAACCACCGACTTAACACAGCAGGTCCGGCTCAGCCACAATCCTGCAGAGCACCAGAGGAGAGGTCAGCAAGCACAGACGACCACAACCACCACCACCCCACAAAGCGTGTCTATTGACTTTGAAATGCTCTGTGTAGACTCGTGGCAGAGTTCCTTCCTCGTGGGAGGAAGAAGGGGGCTTCTGCTCATGGCCTGCTGTGGATTTACCGGGAAATACAGTTTGACTAAAGTGGTTAAAATCAATCCACTGTCCCTAATTGCTCGACAGCCCTGCTCTGCTGAAGGGGAAGAGGGCAGTGAATGAGACACCTGCCCCCTGCCCAGAGAAAGCAGCCAGGCAGAGGCACACTGGTGGTGGCATTTCACTTAACACTAAGTTTTCAGCTTCTAATATGTTCTAGGCCCTACGTTTGCTTCCGAAACAAATATTCCACAAAAGTTGACAGAAGAGACAGTTTTTCCTGTGAGGCTACTTCCACAATGTGGGTTAAGGAGCACTCATTCTTGAATTACACAGTAAGACATGGAGCCAAGAAGATGTGGTGTTGCACCATCACACACACTTTGGCAAGGCAGGGAGATCTGGCTTCCATGAACTGAATGGGCAAAAGCATTAGAGAAAAAAGACGACATTTCTGGGGAGTCACCAAATGCTTCAGCACTGACATTAAAAGGAAAAGCATGAAGGATTAAAGAGGCTCCAGGACAGGCAGTGGTCGGTAATAAGTCAAACAGGATGACAGCCTCTGCATCAGCTGAAATGCAGAGAAGGTTTACAGGATGACAGCCTCTGGATCATTTGAAATGCAGAGAAGGTTTGTACTCTCTGCTCCCACCTCCATCCAAGAAGCTTTCCCTACACAGAAAGGCAAAATTTTACTCTGGTGGGGTAACGTTTTAAGGTTTAAAGTTAACGGCAAAATAGATAAAAGGTCTTCCCCTTTAAAATGATTTGCTTTAGGAAAATATCAATAAATGAGTGGCAGAACAGAATAAAGTAGCGGGTCTGGAGTTGGACAAATCTGCTCTATCATTTATTTGACTTGTGGCCTTGGACAAGTTACATTTTGCAACCACAGTGTCCACGTCTGGGTAAAGCAATATAACACCCATTGTGGTAGAGAGACTCCAAAGATGGCCACCATCGATTCCTTCTGTCCCTGCCTGTATGTGCTGCTCCAACCATAAAGAGCTAGAGTTTCCCTCCCCTTTACTTTGGACTGGCCCTGTGATTTGCTCTGACCAATAAATGAGGCAGAAGTGACCTATACAACTTCCCAGGTTGAGCTTTAAGAGCTCTGCATCTTCTGGTTTTACACACACACAACAAGCATTCCTGAAAGCCATGTGGAGGGCTGCATACAGAGAATCGTGTCATTCCATTTGACAGCCCCCGGCTGAGCTCTTGGCTGATAGCCAGTCATGTGTGTGAGCCATCTTGGACATTGCAGCCCAGCTGAGCCACCAGATAACAGCCCAGCTAACAACACACAAAGCAGAACTTTCCAGCTGAGTTCAATCCAGATTTGTTAAAAACAAAATCTCACAGTATGTGAAAAATCAATCAATGGAATCTATCACCTCAACAGGCTAAAGAAAAACCACATGATCATATCACAGAGGCACAAAAATCATTAAAAAAAAAAAAAAGATCCAACACCCATTTATGACTTAAACTTCCAGCAAACTAGAAATAGAAGGGAACCTCCTCAACTGGGTAAAGAACATCTATAAAAACCTACAGCTAATATATTTAATGGTGAGTAACTAGAAGCTTTCCCACTCAGATCAGGAAAAGGGCAAGGATATTTCTCCTCACCACTCCTTTTCAACATTCTACTGGAAATCCTAGCTGATGCAGTAAGAGAAGAAAATGAAATAAATGGTATATGGAATGGGAAGGAAAAAAACCGTCTTTGTATGCAGACAACATGACTAACTAGAAAGATCAAATAATCAACCAAAAAACTCCTGGAACCAATAAGCAATTATAGACAGGTTGCAGGATACAGGGTTAATATACAAAAGTCAATCGCTTTCTGTATATCCCTGATGAACAAGTAGAATTTGAAATTACAAGCAATAAATTTACATTAGCATCACTCAAAATGAAATATAGGTATAAATCTATAAGTTATGTATATTATATACTAGGAAAACAAAAAAAACTCTGATGAAGGAAATCAAAGAAGAACTAAATAAATGGAAATATATTCCATGTTCATGGAAAGACTCAATATTGTCAAAATATCAGTTCTTCTATAGTTGATCTATATATTCAATGCAATCCAAATCAAAATCCTAGTAAGTTATTTTGTAAGTATCAACAAGACTGATTCTAAAATGTATATGGAGAGGTAAGAGACCCAGAATAGACAACACAATATTAAAGAAGAAAAACCAAGTGGAACAACCAGTACTGTTCAACTTCAAGCCTTACTATA
This sequence comes from Catagonus wagneri, assembly GCA_004024745.2. Classification (NCBI taxonomy): domain Eukaryota; kingdom Metazoa; phylum Chordata; class Mammalia; order Artiodactyla; family Tayassuidae; genus Catagonus; species Catagonus wagneri. Next base: position 24,779,316 of record PVHT020000175.1, read on the forward strand.
AAGCTATGGTATGCAAGAGAGAGTGTGGTGGTGGTAAAAGAATAGACAAAGAGATCCCATGCAGCAGAATAGACAGCCCAGAAATAGGCCCACCTAATATACTCAACCAATTTTTGACAAACCAGCAAAGGTAATACAATGGAGCAAAGACTGTCTCTTCAACAAATGGTGCTGGAACAGACATCCACATGCAAGGGGGGAAAAAAATCTAGACGCAAACAAATGGATATCAAAAATGAATGTCATAGATCTAAATGTAAAACACAGAACTATAAAACTCCTGGAAAACCACATTTGTAAATGTAAAACTATAAAACTCCTGGAAAATCACATCTAGAAAATCTAGATGACCTTGGATGTGGCAATGAATTTTTAGATACAACACCAAAGACATAATTCAAGAAGGAAAGAACTGACAAGCTGGACATTTTAAAATTTTAAAGTTTTTCTCCGTGAAAAGCACTGTCAGGAGAAGAAAAGCCATGAAATGGGAGAAAATATTTGCAAAAGACACATCTGATAAAGGACTATTATCTAAATATACAAACAGCAGTTGAAAATCAACAATAAGAAAAAGAACCATCTGACTTTTTAAATGGGCTAAAGACCTGAACTGATAGCTCACCACACAAGTATACAGATGGCAAACAAGCATGTGAAAATATGCTCCATAACATATGTCATCAAAGAAATGCAAATTAAGACAATAATGAGACACCACTACACAGCTATCAGAATGGCCAAAATCTAAAACACTGACAACACCAAACGCTCACAAGGATCTGGAGCAACAGGAACCCACTGCTGGTGGGAATGCAAAATGAAAAAGCCACTTTTGGAATAAAATTGGCAGTTTCTTCTAAAAATAAACATGCTCATACCATACAACACAGCCACTGCTCTGCTCCTTGGTATTTACCTAAAGAAGTTGAGAACTTAGGTCCATACAAAAACCTTCACAAGGATGTTTATAGCAGCTTTAGTCATGATCGCTTTAAGTAAATGAATGAATAAACTGTGATACAATCAGACAATGGAGTATTGTTCATCACAAAAAAGAAATAACCAATCAAGTAACAAAAAGTCATAGAGGAACCTTACATGCATATTAAGTGAAAGAAGCCACTCTGAGAAAACTACATACTGTATGGTTCCAACTAAGTAATATTTCGGAAATGGGAAAACTATTGAGATGGTAAAAAGATCAGTGGCTGCCAGGGGTTGAAGGGGAGGGAGGGAGGAGTAGACAGAGCACAGTTTTTTTAGGGCAGCAAAGCTATTCTGTAGCTACTATAATGATGGATACATGTAATTTAGGTTTTTCAAAGTTCACAGAAAGAACACCAACAAGAATGAACCCTGCAAAAACTATGGACTTGCACTGTAATAACGACGTGTCAATACAGGTTTGTCCACTGTAATAAATTATAATAAAGCTGGTACAGGATGTTGACAGTCAGGGAGGCTGTGCTTGCAGAGGGGTACCTAGCAAGTACAAGTTCTTTATATTTCCTGCTCAATTTTGCTGCGAACCTAAAACTGCTCTTTTAAAAAGTCTATTTAAAAGGGAAAAAAACCTCACTGAACAGTGAGAGATAAATGGTGACAGTTGTTTTAAATTACAAAGCTTCAGGATGGTTTGTTAGGTAGCAATGGATAACTGTGACACCCATTTATGGAAAAAGACTTCTGATTTAACTGCTGACACCCATTCTTTTTCTTTCTTCCTCCATAATAGGACCCTTGAGTTTAGCGGGAAGAATGGCCTCCCAACCGAAGACCGCATTTACTAGCTTCCCTCACGGTTGACAGGCCCACAGGACTAGGTTCTAGCAAAAAGTACATTAATGAATAGGATATAGGCAGTTTTCAAGTCATGCTCTCAGAAAGTCTTCTCCTTCCTTTCCATGCTTCCTGGTGGGGAAGAAAGTGAATCTGGCAGCTGGAGCAGCCACCCCACACCATAAGGCGGAACCACATGATAAGGATGGCAGAAGGACAGGCAAGAAGGGGTCAGGGTCATCGCTGCTATCGAGATGCCAGCCCTGACCGCAGTTATTTTGGAGGCTGTTTCTACAGCCACACCTGTCTTCTAAGTACTATGCCATCTCCAGAGGCTTTCCTAAAGATGGAATATGCCAGGTACATAAAGTACCCACCACAGCGCCTGGCAGAGCAGGTGGGCTCTCACACAAGGGCCCCGAGAGCTCGGAGGCTCCGGCAGGGGAACCCCGCTACTCGGACAGCCTTGGCCAAGCAAGAGCCTTCGTCTGCTTTAGACAGTCCTTCTCTGCAACCAGGCGCCTGGCTCCGAGCGGGACGCGGGCGGAATGGGGGCAGAGCCGGCCCTGGAGATGCAAACTGAGCCCAGCGATCCACAGGGAGGCAGACACCCAGGGCGCAGCCCTGTCAACTGCGCTCCCCCAAGCCTCCCTTTGCCATTTTGAGTGACCACAATTACTTTCCGCAGACTCCCCTGCCTTCAAGATAAAGTGCAGTCTCCTGAGCTGAAGGGCTACTCAAGGTCACGGCCGATCTCTCCCCGCTCTTTGATCTCAGCTCGGCTCCTGCACGCCGGCCCCACTGAGGGGTCTGGGGCTCCCAGGTCACCCCGCGCTTTCTCACACCCCAGGGGCGCCGCATGCACTTGTCCTTTTGCCTGCAAACTCATCTCTGTCTGCCCCAGGCCCCCTGCTCCCTCCTCTACTTGGCTGGCTTTTCTTCCCTAAGCCAAGGCTCACCGCCACCTCTAGCAACAGCTTTCGTGGGCTGCGTACGTACTACCACGAGGACAAATGCCATCCTGAGGAGCAGTGATCACTGCTCTTCCATCAGCAATTCCGTACACTGGCACGAATCTTGCCGAACGAATTTGAGGCAGGTTCTTGGTAGACAAGGCAATCCTTACACGACGTCTTGCTTTTTCCCGCTTCGCCCTGTTCTTTGTTATCATGGCCCTTGCAGCCGAACATTTATTAAGCAAATTGTCCCCGCCGACGGAAGAGACCATGCACGAACCCTCCAGAATTCTTTCTGCCATCCCTCCCCAGGATGGGCAGTATAACGTAGCACATGGCCACCAAGCTAATGACAGTAATTTCCGCACCCCCATCTGTGGCCGTGGAAATCGGCGCAGGCCAGGTGGGTACAAGCAGAAGAGACGAGGGCAATGCTTGTTCTAAGCTGCACTTACGGGAAAAGAGGGTTCCCATTCTGCTCCCCAGTGGCTGGCGTGAGGAGTTGGTGGTGACTCCTTGTCAACCTGTGCACAAAAGCACCTCCAGCAGGGGAGTTCCCTGGTGGTCTAGTGGTTAGGACTCGGTGCTTTCACCTCTGCGGCCTGGGTTCAATTCCTGATCTGGAAACTGAGATCCCACATCAAGCCACTACACACCGTAGCCAAAATAACAAAAAATCAATAAACCTGGGCCTCCAACGCCATGGGCTGCCGCCTCGTATCTGAGAGCAGTGATGGTGGGAGGCAAATTTAAGAGGTCACCGCAAATTACAAATGCAGATCTCCTCCACGGCCTTCAACAGCCACGGAATCAGACTCTCAGAGGTCCAGCCATGGGATCAGCTAAAAGATCCAGGATTAGGGTGGAAAACTCCACCAGTTCAGGTCGGGTCACTGATTCAGACTGTCCAAGACAAGGGGAAAGCAAAGCAGGCTCGAGCCACCCCACGCCCATGGGGCCATCTTCCTGAACCTTCCACCTCTAGCATCCCCCTCCCACCTTTCTTCCTTGACACAAGTTCAGAAAAGCTGGGGGTCTTACCTCTGGAGACTTTGAAAACTTCGTAGAAAGAATAGAAGTGGAAGCCCAGGGAAGCAAATAGGTAAAAAGACAGTTCCCATCGGGGCAGCATTGCTCTTGTGACAGGGTCCCGATGGCCACTCTGGCAGTTTCTAGGAAAAGAAACAGAAATAAAGACATTAAGCCACGGACACGGTGCTGATCTTATCACCACTGAGTTCGCCTGTTCTCTCAGGAACCCATCACTGCTCAGGGGTACAGATATAACCCTCCTCCTAGACACGCCTGTTCCTCTAGTGAGCTTACTCCAACTGCATCACACTCACACAAACACACTCACACACACTCACACACGTCTGCCCAGGGTGGGAGGTCTTTCCCTCTGAGCACCCACAGCGCCCCGTCTGTCTCCCATCACGGTGTACTCCAGACACTTCTGTCCTCATTGCCCGCCATACCTGTCTCCCCCCGTGGAACAGAGACTGTGACCTCTGAGTCCCCAGCACTTAGCACGGGGACATAGAATATAGCAGGAAGCGACTACTAAGTGCTCTGTGAATAACAGATTATTATTCAAAAGCCTGAATAAAAGAAAAGGACAGGGAGTTCCCACTGTGGCTCTCATGGAGCCACAGGACACTCATGGATCCCTGGCCTTGCTCAGTGGGTTAAGGATCCAGTGTGGCTGCCAGCTGTGGGGTAGGTCACAGATGGTGCTCAGATCTGGCATTTCCCTGGCTGTGGTGTTGGCTGGCAGCTGCAGCTCCCATTCAAACCCTAGCCTGAGAACTTCCGTATGCTGCAGGTACGGCCCTAAAATGAAAAAAAAAAAAAAAGACAATCATCTCCAAACCTCTTTTTTTTGTCTTTTTTGCCTTTATCTAGACTCGCACCCGCAGCATATGGAGGTTCCCAGGCTAGGGGTCTAACAGGAGCTGTAGCCGCCGGCCTTCGCCACAGCCACAGCAA
>PVHT020000175.1:24785042-24817522 GCA_004024745.2 Catagonus wagneri
CGTCTGCAACCTACACCACAGCTCACGGCAATGCTGGATCCTTAACCCACTGAGCAAGGCCAGGGATCGAACCCGCAACCTCATGGTTCTTAGTCGGATTCGTTAACCACTGAGCCACGAAGGGAACTCCCTCCGAACCTCTTCTAAACCAACACACCTTAACCTCCTTGTTCTCCCCTTCAAATGTGAACCCGCAGTGGTTTATAAGACTGGACTAATAAAACCACTCTCCCTTCCATCTTCTGAGCACGTCTTCGAGGGAAGCCAAGAGCATAACTGCACGGGCAGACACTGCTAGCTGCTCACCCTTCAATATGCAGTCCCCCTTCCTATACAATCACTGGATTTTTATCTCACGGCATAGACGCTGAGCTCAACTCTGCAGTGTCTCCCAGTGTGGACGCTTGACTAGGCCTGGCTCCAAGGCTGCGGTCACCCCCTCCCCGCTGGGTGGAGCTGGAACAGCCACCTTTGGACCAAGAGGTGAAAGCCACATAGAAAAACGAGACAGAGGCGCCTCAGTCCCTGACTCCACGTGCCAACCCACCCTACCCACAAAACAGCCCTGGACCACTTATAACTGGACTATCACACGAAAGAGAAGTGCACTCCCGGGCTGTTTAAAGCTCTGCTGTTCCTGATCTGTTAAGGCAGCCGTCTCTACAGCCCCAGTAATAAAGCAGGTAACAGACACTTAACCCTAAACTGCTGCAGGTTAAATGATCAGTCCCCGAATAACAAAGAGTTAGCTAAATGGAAACCCTCCTAAAGTCTTCCTTGCTTTCCTTAACAGCCCTCAGCTATGTCTCATGGCAGATACCAAATTAAAAGAGAAAATCTAATCCCAACCCAGGCAAGCACTTCAAATGTGACAGTAAGGCCAAAAATCAGAAGTCACACAGGATCTCATTTTGTTTTCACAACAGCCAGGCAACGTAGGTGGAACAAGGAAGGCAGGTATTTACAGATACCGACTCTACAGCATGGCGAGGTCACAAAATCAGAAACAACCGAGCCAGGGGAGCTCCTGCTGCGATGGCAGCATCTCTGCAGCGCCAGGTCAAAGGTTTGATCCCCGGCCCCGCACAGTGGGTTAAAGGATCCAGCGCTGCGACAGCTGCGCCTCGGTTCTGATCCCTGGCCTGGGAACTCCCAATGCCCCGGGGAGCCGAGGAGGGACAGAGCCAGGGCTCGGCCTCCACCCTGCCCGTCAGGCACAGCCAGCCCCGCTACTGCCAGCTCACAGAGGGACTTGTCCTTAGAGCCTGGCTCAGAAGCTGCCACACACAAACTCATTTCTTCAGGCTGCAGGGAGACAGAGAAGCGAGCGATATAAATGTCAACTTTCATAAAATAGGAGGTCAGAAATCAGTGGGCCAAGGCAGTCCGGCACGAGCTTCTCTTCGGGTCCCCTACAAGCTCCAGAAGCAGCGGCTTGTGCTTCCAACCGCAAGCTCTCCAAGCCCTCCGGCTCCTCTGCTTCCCAGAACGAGCTCTAGCTTCCTGTATTTCTAGCCACACTTTATTTTTTAATGCCTGGTATCTTTTACAATATCTTAAGATTTCTTCCTGGAAACCTGTAGGAATACGGCACTCTGCCCTTTAGTGGGGAATTAATTTCAACCTCTGGGTTTGATATCGTCTCTCCTTGCAAAGGATGCTGGCATCGCTGCACTGGATGACTTCTTCAGTTAGCAAGGAACTGAACTCCTCTGCAAATGCTACTGAAATCTGAACATAATAATCTTGGCGTTCCCATGGAGATTGGAGTTCTCGTTGTGGCACAACAGAAAACACATCTGACTAGTATCCATGAGGATGCAGGTTTGATCCCTGGCCTCGCTCAGTGGGTCGGAGATCCTGTGTTGCCATGAGCTGTGGTGTAGGCCAGATCCTGCATGGCTGTGGCGTAGGCCAGCCAGCTGAAGCTCCAATTCGACCCCTAGCCTAGGAACTTCCATATGCCTTGGAAAAGGCAAAAATTAAAATTGAAAAAAACAAAAATCTTGGAGACCAAGTAAAAGTTCTAGATGCCCTGCTCTTTAGAAGAATTTTATGGACATTCTCCTTCTAGGACAATTCTCCTGCATTAGTGATTTAACTGTCAGGAAACTAGAAAACTCAGTATTACAACATTTCTCTCTCTCCTTTTTTTTTCGGGGGGTGGGGGGGGCATGCCTGCAGCCTGTGAAAGTTTCTGGGCCAGGGGTTGAACCCGTACCATAGCAGTGACCTGAGCCACTATAGTGACAATGCTGGCTCCTTAACCCACTGAGCCGCCAGGGAGCTCCAACATTTCCCTTGTTGGTGCTGCTCTCAGCTATACTGTATCCCTTTCACAGACATGAACACAAAGATACACAGTAACAATCTGACTAGGAACCATGAGATTGTGGGTAAGATCCCTGGCCTTGCTCAGTGTGTTAAGGATCTGGTGTGGCCATGAACTGTGGTGTAGGTCACAGACGTGGCTCAAATCTCACATTGCTGTGGCATAGGCTGGTGGCCACAGTTCCAATTGGACCCCTAGCCTGGGAACCTCCAAATGCCATGGGTGCAGCCCTAAAGAGACAAATAATTAAATAAAGGATTTCGTGACATAACAGTATCAAAGGAAAGAAAGCTATATCTTTGGGGACAGAACTAGAACTTGTTTTTTTAAATGTCCAAACCCATAAATGTTCCTGAAAACTCAGAAAATCCTCAAGTTTCTGTCTCATTTTCAAAATACACTTATGTTCTTCTTTAGGTATAAGCCACTGTGATGAAATCAGAGAAGCCCTTATTCAAATGTAGAAGGAAAGCCTCTTTTCTGCTTTTCACACATAGCTTCAGTCCTGCAGCAACACTACGAGCTAAGGAGGGCATCCATGAGACAGCCTTGAAACTAATCACCAATTATAACATGATTTCATAGAAAACAACCAATCTCCAGCAACAGAGCCTGCTTTTAAGTAGACGTCTACCTGATCAGTATACACAGAGAAGGTTGGGGTTCCCTGGTGGCTCAGTGGGTTAAGGAGCCAGCACTGTCACTGCAGTGGCTCAGGTCACTGCTGTGGTGTGGGTTCAACCCCTGGCCCAGAAACTTTCACAGGCTGCAGGCGTGCCCCCCCCCCCCAAAAAAAGAGAAATGCTGTAATACTGAGTTGTCCAGTTTCCTGACAGTTAAATCACTAATGCAGGGGAATTGTCCTAAAAGGAGGTTGTGCTATTGATATATGACTGCTGGGGAGGGTTGCTGGGATGTCTGACGGTGAAGATGTGTCTGGCGAATGTGTCAGTATCTCCACTTCGGTGGGAATACTGGTCAGGACAGCAAGGAAGAAAAAGATGTGGATCGTTGGGGAGCCAAGTGGCAGAGGATCCTAAACATACACGATGGACATGTTTGGATCTGATTTCCTGAAGGAACCTCAGGCTTGTGGGCCCGTATATTTAGTTTTTGCGCTCAGCTTCAGGAGGAGGCCCCGTGACACAGTGACAGAGTCCAGAGGCAGGGAGGGCGACGATTCAGGACCTCAGTGGGAAGTGGAGAGAAGGTGCTAGAAGCGAGCAACATCCAGGAGGAAAACTTCAGCTGTCCCTGGCAGCAAACCAATCCAGGAGGCAGTGGGGGGGGGACATAAAGGACATAAAATAGCAGCTCCAAAGCTGTTAAGACTGTAGTACCGCAAAGCTAAGTATTATTGATGAGACTGAGAAAACGGTGCAGAGTGAAACGTGCATTTACGATGAGGTTTTGGTAGGAAATCAGAGCTGAGGATTCCCTGGGAATCAGGGAAAGAAGTCAAACTGGAGGAACAAGAGTTCCGTACCTTCATACTGGGTACGAGAGCCCCAGGCTGGGTATTTCCAAAAAGCATCTGTCTGGGAAGGCTAGAACTCAAGAGGCCCAGGTAATACAATCTTAGCTGTAAAATGAGAAGACCTGCTCAGCTAGGCCGGGTTTCTCCGTACTGGAGCAGTGCACATTTGCATTTCCGTTCTCATTTAACACTCCACTTGCTTTCAGAGATGCCATCCACCCTCATTCTCCCCAGGAGGGCTAACTGTGAGCTCCTTTTTTTAGGAATCAGAATTCTGCTCAGAGAAAAAAAGACTGATCTACCCAAGGACCCAGAGAAGCCAGCAATAGAGCGAAAAACAGAACCCAAGGACTTAACTCCTACTCTGAGGCAGAAATCCTGTTCCTTCCTCTTGGCAGAGAAGTACAGCCCACTTTGCCAGAGCCTGCAGTGTGCATATACACAGCACTGCCCTAAGACGCTTTTCCCCAGCAAGTTCCAGCATCGTTTCCAAAAGCCCTTTATCTTCTTTTCTGATAAGTACCACACATGGATTCTAACGCTTCCACTTCACATCCTTTTCTGCTCCTCACTCTTGATATTCAGCACTAAATGGGCTCTAACCAAATACTGCCATACACGAGAAGACTTCACAATGGCACTCTCAGAATTAAGCTAATAATCCCCCGACTCCATCACTGTTATCACTCCCAGCAACTAACTAAGCCGACTTTTTTCTCTACCGAGTTTTCCCAGAGTTTAGTAATAGCTGGACTATTAATAAGTAGTATTTTGCAGATTAAATACGCTGAGAAAGCACTTTACAAGTATCATTCCATTTAATCTCCAAAACAACTCTTTTGAGGTTGGCACTTCTGAAATCCTCATTTAACACGAAAGACATCCACGGCCCGGAAAGGTCAAGAAGCCTGCTCCCAGAGCTCCCACTGTGGCTCAGCAGGTTAAGAACCCAACACAGAGTCTGTGAGGATGTGGGTTCCATGTCTGGCATTGCACAGTGGGTTAAGGATGCCACGTAGGCATGAGCTGTGGTGTAGCCCTCAGCTGCAGCTCCAATTCAACCCCCAGCCCGGGAACTTCCATAGGCTGCAGGTATGGCTGTTATTAAAAAAAAACCTGTCCCAAACCACACAGCTATAAGCAGCAGCACTTAGATTCATACTCCCCAAGTCTAATCTCAGAGCTTTCCCTCACCCACCTCTCTGTTCTTACAGGGTTCACCAGATTCCTTTTTTTTCCAACATCTATGATGAAATTAATTCGTGAGGACAACTTGACGATAATATAAACTATATACATGCAAAAGAATTTAAAGTTACCGATAATGTAGATACTCCCCAGGGAGAAAATCAATTAGATGTAATCAAAATACAGATGAAACGTCTAACTCACATATCCCTTAAAAGATTCACTGAAGATGACAAACTAAACCAAACCAATTTACCTCGGATGTGACAGGAGAGTCCGCAGTTACGCAGAGATAAGTAGGTGCTGAGGAAAATTGAACTCGTTCTAAATTTAGGAACAAATGAGCACTCTGGAAACCACAGAGTAATAAAGTAAGAGGAACTCATGCCCACTGCAATGACAATGGCTTTGAAGAAATGAAAATAAAATAGTAGAGCAATATTCTAGCACATTTGGAAAAAAATGGTAGGAGACTTTTGCCCTTTTCCTGGTCCAGTTTGAAGAAACAGCAACCTGTCTTGCAGAATATAAATGGTCAACTTTCGCCAGGAAACCCAGGTCCAGGTTCATCGTGGCCTCTCACGGTACAGTGTCCCGCAAGCCCTGCTTTACAGCGTTACAGAGTCCGACTCTTCCTCCCACGTGATGCTAAGGAGAAACCCAGAAAGGCGCCACCTGCGCCCTGGAGGGACAAGCTACATAGCAGAGGTCCTCCGGGCTGGGCAAGAGTCTAACTACAGAACGTTTAAAAATACCTCAGTACTTCCAAAATATGCGCCAGAATATTCTGCAGTTCTGTCTCGTTGTGCAATAAGCCAGCCCAACACGTAGTGGCTTAAAATAAAGAGCTATTTTCTCTCACGATTCGGTGGGACGGCCATCTGGGCGGGTCTTCTGCTGACCTCACCCGGCATCACTCCTGTGACTGTCCCTGCCTGGCTCGGGGAAGCTGGAGGGGACAACCTGATCTCACTTACCTGGCTGGCCTGTGGTGCCAGCTGTCGGCTAGATGCCTTTACTTCTCCGTGTGGGCACTCACCCCCCAGGAGGCTGGACCCTTCGGAGCGTGGGGGCTTCAGGGTCTTCTAAGAACAAAGGCAAGAGGTGCAAGGTCTCTTAAGGACTAGGCTCTAGCACTTTCAAAATGTTTTACTGGTCAAGAGCCCAACCCAGATCCAAGGGCGAAGAGAGAACAGCTCCCATCTCTTCACGGCAGCAGGAGCAACGGCACCTTAAAAAGGGGGTGGGGACGCGGCTTACCACACCAGTACGTTAAAGCTCCTAACAAATAAAATCTACAAAGTTAGTGGGAAAACTACATCTCACAGATCTTTTTCAATACTACAACGTTTGAGAGAGAAATTTTAAAGAATTACATTCCCAAATCCAAATTTCAAAATCAGTATTGTCATCTACTCTAACCTCCAGCCAACTTAGGAAATCTGTTTCTAGTAACCTCCCTGACCATTTCCAGTGACAGTGCCAGGCAGGGAAACTCGTTGCCAAAAGTCCCGATCGTTACCATCTTTTTCTTCTTAGACTGAGTCAAAACGTGCCCCTCTAGTTCTAAAAAAGCTTCTGCTACTAATCCCATTATACATACTACAACTAAAAGCATGGAAGCAAGATGGTAAGATAGTTTAGAGGATAGCTCTGCAGTCAGGAGGCCAAAGTTTCAATCCCAGCTTTGTTACCAGCTGTGTGACTTAGTACAAGTTGCGTAACCTCTCTGTGCCTCAATTTCCTTATCTAGAAAACAGGGATAATAACAACCCTCAAAAAGTTGCTGTGAGGATTAAAGGAGTTTACAAAGAGTCAGAACAGCACCTTGGGCAGAGTAAGCTCCAAAATGCTTATTCTTGTTGTGTTTAATATTATTGCTGTTATTATTAAGTATACAAAAAGGCTTAATTATTCTTGCCAATCATATTCCTTCAAATATTTAAAGATAAGCAATGCCACCTGCTCCATCTGAAGCCCTCTTCCGGGACAAATCCCCAGGCTTCCTTCAATCATTTCTTCAGTGGCTTGGTTTCCAGACCCTTTACCATTCTCTCAGTTGTCTCTTTACACAGGTATCTAGAGCTGAACCCCAAATTCCATACATGGCAGAGCTAGGGTAGGGCAAGAGCATCATTTCTCTTCTTCTGACATCATACTTCAAATAGGGAAATCTCAGACTCATTCCTTCATTTGACAACTATCCATGAGTCCCTACTGAGAAGCAGGAACTGTGCTACTTGTCTTGAAGACAAGGGATCCTAAGATTCCATCTGCAGAATCTCCCAAAGATGGCTCCCCGCAGAAATGGCCATGCCCTAATCCCTGACGCTGTAAATATGTGACCTTACACAGCAAAGGGACTTTGCGGGTATGATGAAGTTAAAGACCCTGAGACGGGGACATTACCCCTGATTAACCAAGTGGGCCCAATGTCAGCACAGGGTCCTTCTAAGAGGGAAGAAGGATGGTCAGAGACAAAGAGGAGAGACAATGAGGGGCAGAGGTGTGCTCTGAAGATGGAGGGAGGGGCCAAGAACCGGGGAAGGTGAGAAGCAGAGAAGAGCAGAAACCGCAGAGACCCCCACCGCTTCCCTTCCTGCCACTCCAGAAGGCAGGCAGCTCTGCCAGCCCATTTTAGGCTTCTGATCTCCAGAACTATAAGATGACCTATTCATGTTGTTATAAGCCACTAAGGTGCCCTAATTTGTTACAGAGCAATAGGAAACTAACATGCTACTCCTGCCCTCAAGCAGTTCATGGCCCAGTGCAGGAAAAAGCACCTAACTGAAAGGATTTATATAAAACATCTGAACATTTTAACTATTTACTACGATTTGTCTGAAACGTGAAAAACTTAAATTGCAAGGAAATGAAATCTGAAAACAAAATTTTGTACTCTGTTCTCAACTTAGCATTTCCCGGCTTCTGGCTCACACTGCTATCAATCTTGATATCAAACATAACTCTAAGTCTTTTTATATGAACTGCCCTTAAGCCAGATCTCTGCTGTTAAAGACTAGCAGAAAAGGAGTCAGATTTACCAGCCCTTGATTCAAAAAAGCTACAGACGTGATATTGTGTTCTTGCCCCTGAAAGTTCTCAACCTGTTTTAAGCCTTTTAATCACCAAGCATCACTGCCCACCACATCTTACACTCCTTCGATGAGGGGCATCTGAATGAATCCAATTTCCTAATAATATATTTTAAGTATAACTTTCTATTAAAGCATGCTGAAAGAAAAAAAAAATGTTGTCTTTCAAAAAGCAGACTCACTCCAGTAATTGCTACTCATAAAAACTGAATGCCCCTTCTGTCCTTTCCTTGGTGACCACAGCCTGGCTTCTAGCACCCTAGTTTATTTGGTTTTGCCTATTTTTGAACTTAAAAAAAAGTGGAATCAGACTGCACTTCCTCTGCTGGCTCTACCTTCTTTTTTCTCAGCTTTATGTTTGGGAGGCTCATCCATCTGGCATATAAAGCAGTAACCTGTTCATTCGGGTGTCTGTGGAGTACTCCGTGGCATAAACAATTTACTTATGCTTTGCATTGGTGAACACATGGGTTGTTTTCAACTTGGGGCCATGAAATAATACAGCTCTGCATATCCTTTTACTTGTCTTTTGGTACAAATATATCTGCCTTACTGTTGAGCATTTATCAAAGAACAGAATGGCTGCGCCATAGGGGTGGTGTATGTCCAACTTTAGTAAACAACATTGCAAAGCAATTTTGAAAACAATTACACGAATTTTCATACCATCAGCAATGTATAATGTTCCAATTTGCCCATATCCTAACCAGTGCTCAGCATTGACATGTGCTGGGTTTTGTTTTGTTTTCCTCTTCGCCACTCTGGTGAGTACAGAGTGATAGCTCACTGTAGTTTTAATTTGCATTTCCCTAGTTACTAATAAGGTTAACTACTTTTTCATGTTGGGAATTTGGCAATTTCCAAAAAAAAATTTCCTCTTTTGTGGAGTAACTTGCCCCACTGGGCTGTCTTTTTCTTAATGATTCTTCATGATTTTTAAAAGGTGTTGCTCCATTCTGGGGGTAAGTCCTTTATTTGTATAAGTATTACAAATACCTTCACCCAATCTGCAGCTTGCCTTTTTACTCTCTTTATGGACTCTTTAGATGCATGAAAGTTCTTAACAATATTTTCCTTTACAGCTAGTACTTTTTGTGGCCTATTCAACAAACCTTTCTTTGACTATGTCTAGATCATAAAAAAGTGTTTTTGCTTTGGTCACATCCAGAAGCTTTCCTGTTTCATATTTCACATTCAGATGTGTGATGTATCTTTATTAATTTCTGTATATGGTGTGAAGTAGAGGATCAACATTCATTTTGCCCCAACATTCATTTTGCCCCAAATGGCTTAGCCTCATTTACTGAAAAGGCTGTCCTTCCTCTACAGCACTGCACGTCACTTCTGTCGTACATCATGAAACCTCAGACGTGTGAGTCTGTTTATGGATTCTCTACTTGGTTCCATGGTCTATCTAGCATTGTGCCAATACCACGCTGACAAACTACATGCTGATCTATAAGCTTAAGTCACCCAACTTTGTTCTTTTCCTTAGATAGTCTAAAATTTCCAAGTAAATTTTAAAATTGGCTTTTCGACTTTTTTGGGGAAAAAAACCTGCTGGGATTTTGGCTGGGATTATACTGAATCTACAGATTTATTTGTGGAGCAATGACTCACTTTCCATTATTTTTAATCTTTAAATTCTCTCAATACTATTTTGGCTTGCAAAGAATTTATCATGAATGGGTGTTGCATTTTACCAAGTAGCTTTTCTACTTTATTCTGTGACTGTGATTAAATTATATTTATTGATTTTCTAATGTTAGACAAAGTTTACATTCCTGGAATAAATCCAACTTGGTCATGGTCTTATGTCCTATAAATACAGGTAGAGTACACAAGCATAAAATAAATAGAAATCATCCAACCAAAAAAAAAGAAAGGAGAAACATAGAATCGACTGGAAAACAAGGTTTAGAATGGCAATAGATACATATTTATCAAGAATTACCTTAAATGTCAATGGATTGAATGCTCCAATCAAAAGACATGGAGTGGCAGACTGGATAAAAAAGCAAAAACCTACAATCTGCTTACAAGAGACTCATCTTAGGGCAAAGGACACATATAAATCGAAAGTGAGGGGATGGGAAAAGATATTTCATGCCAATGGACAAGACAGGAAAGCAGGAATTGCAATACTCATATCAGACCAAATAAACTTTAAAATAAAGGCCATAAAGAAGGACACCATTTAATGGTAAAGGGATCCATTTAAGAAGAGGATATCACAATCGTCAATATATATGGCCCTAATATAGGAGCACCCAGATACCTACAACAAATACTAACAGACATAAAAGGAGAAATTGATGAGAATAAATAATAGAAGACTAACACCCCACTGACATCAATGGACAGATCCTCTCAGCAGAAAATCAATAAGGCAACAGAGATCCTAAATGACACAATAGAAAAGTTAGACTTAATTGATATTTTCAGGACATCCAAAAAAATCAGAGTATACATTCCTCTCAAGTGCACATGGAATATTCTCAAGGATAGATCACATACTGGGACACAAAGCTAACCTCAACAAATTCAAGAGTATAGAAATTATCTCAAGTATCTTCTCTGACCACAGTGGCATGAAACTAGAAATCAACCACAGGAAAAGAAATGAGAAAAAACTAACTACATGGAGACTCTAACAACATGCTACTAAAAAACCAATGGATCAATGAGGAAATCAAGAAGGATATTAAAAAATACCTCGAGACAAATGATAATGAAGACACAACCATTCAAAAATCTATGGGATGTTGCAAAAGCAGTACTTAGAGGGAAATTCACAGCGATACAGGCCTTCCTCAAAAAAGAAAAATCTCACATCAACAACTTAACCCACAACCTAAATGAATTAGAAAATGAAGAACAAACAAAACCCAAACTCATCAGAAGGAAGGAAATCAAAGATGAGAGAGGAAATCAATAAAATAGAGATTTTTTTTTAAGTAGAAAAAAAAAATCAATAAAACCAGGAGCTGGTTCTTTGAAAAGATAAACAAAATTGACAAACCTCAGAGTTCCCGTTGTGGCACAGCAGTTAAGGAATCCGACTAGGAACCATGAGGTTGTGGATTCGATCCCTGAAATCGCTCAGTGGGTTAACAATCCGGCATTGCCATGAGCTGTGATGCAGGTTGCAGACGCAGCTCGGATCTGGCATTGCTGTGGCTCTGGCATAGGCCGGCAGCAACAGCTCCAATTAGACCCCTAGCCTGGGATTCTCCACATGCCGCAGGTACGGTCCAAAAATGACAAAAGACAAAAAAAAAATTGACAAACCTCTGGCCAGACTCACCAAGAAGAGGAGAGGAAAAAACCCAAATAAACAAAATAAGAAATGAAAAAGGAGAAATCACAATGGATACTGCAGAAATACAAAAAAAAAAAAAAAGAGAGAGAGAGAGAGAATACTATGAACAATTTTATGCCAACAAATCTGACAACCTAGAAGAAATGGACAACTTTCTAGAGACTTACAGCCTGTCAAAACTGAATCAAGAAGAAACAGATCAACTGAACAGACCGATCACTAGAAATGAAATTGAATATGCAATAAAAACACTCCCTACAATAAAAATCCAGGACCAGATGGCTTCACTGGTGAACTCTACCCAGCATACAAAGAGAAACTTATGCTCATCCTCGAACTTTTCCAAAAGGCTGAAGAAGAAGGAACATTCCCAAAGATATTCTATGATGCCAACATCACCTTAATTCCAAAACCAGACAAAGATACTACCAAAAAAGAAAACTACAGGCCAATATCTCTGATGAATGTAGAGGCAAAAATTCTCAACAGAATTTTAGCCAACCGAATCCAACAACATATAAAAAAGACCATGTGGGATTCACCATGACCAAGTGGGATTCATCCCAGGTTCACAAGGATGGTTCAACACATGCAAATCAATCAACGTCATACACCACATTAACAAAAGAAAAGTCAAAAACCACATGATCATCTCAAATACAGTAAAAGCATTTGACAAAGTTCATGATAAAAACTCTTACCAAAGTGCGTATAGAGGGAACATACCTTAATGTGATAAAAGGCATTTACGACAAACCCACAGCAAATATAATACTCAATGGAGAAAAGCTGAAAGCGTTCCCACTAAAATCTGGAACAAGACAAAGATGCCCACTCTCACCACTGTTATACAACATAGTATGGAAGTACTAGCCACAGCAATCAGACAAACAAAAGAAATAAAAGGTATCCAAATTGGAAGAGAAGAGGTAAAACCGTCACCCAAGGCAGATGACATGATAGTATATATAGAAAATCCTAAGGACTCGACCCAAAAACTACTCAAACTGATCAACAAATTCAGCGAAGTAGCAGGATGTAAGATTAACAGTGTGGTACTGGTACCAAAAGAGACATCCAGACCAATGGAACAGAAAAGAGAACCCAGAAATAAACCCAGACACTACGGTCAATTAATCTTTGACAAAGGAGGCAAGAATATAAAATGGGAAAAAGACAGTTTTTTCAGCAAGCAGTGCTGGGAAAACCGGACAGCTGCATGTAAATCAATGAAACCGGAACACATCCTAATACCATGCATGAAAATAAATTCAAAATGGCTTAAAGACTTAAATGTAAGACAAGACCCCACCAAACTCCTAGAAGAGAACATAGGCAAAACATTCTCTGACATCAACCTTACAAATTTTTTCTCAGATCAGTCTCCCAAGACAACAGAAATAAAAGTAAAAATAAACCAGTGGGACCTAATCAAACTGACAAGCTTTTGCACAGCAAAGGAAACCATAAAAAAAAACAAGAAGACAATTTACAGAATGGGAGAAAATAATTTCAAATGATGCAGTTGACCAGGGCTTAATCTCTAAAATATACAAACAATTTACACAACTCAATAGCAAAAAAGCCTACAACCCAATAAAAAAAAATGAGCAAAAGACCTGAATAGACATTTCTCCAAAGAAGACAGACAGATGGCCAAAAAGCACGTGAAAAAATGCTCAACATCACTGATTATTAAAGAAATGCAAATCAAAACTACTATGAGGTACCACTTTACACCAGTCAGAATGGCCATCATTAATAAGTCCACAAATAACAAATGCTGGAGAGGGTGTGGAGAAAAGGGGACCCTCTTGCACTGTTGGTGGGAATGTAAATTGGTATAACCACTATGAAAAACAGTATGGAGGTACCTTAGAAAACTGTATCTAGAACTACCATATGACCCAGCAATCCTACTCTTGGGCATATTATCAGGACAAAACTTTCCTTGAAAAAGACACATGCACCGGTATGTTCACTGCAGCACTATTCACAATAGCCAAGACATGGAAACAACCTAAATGTCCATCGACAGATAAACGGATTAAGGAGATGTGGTATCCATACACAATGAAATACTACTCAGCCATAAAAAGAACAAAATAATGCCATTTGCAGCAACATGGGTGGAACTAGAGACTCTCATACTAAGTGAGGGAAGTCAGAAAGACAAATACCATATAATATCACTTATATCTGGAATCTAATATACGGCACAAATGAACCTTTCCACAGAAAAGAAAACAGACAGACCATGGTTGCCAAGGGGGAGGAGGAGAGAGTAGGATGGACTGGGAATTTGGGGTTAATAGATGCAAACTATTGCCTTTGGAAAGGATAAGCAATGTGATCCTGCTGTATAGCACTGGGAACTATGCCTAGTCACTTATGATGGAGCATGATAATGTGAGAAAAAGAATGCATATATGTATGTGTGACTGGGTCACTCTGATGTACAGTAGAAAATTGACAGAACACTAAACCAGCTATACTGGAAAAAAATAAAAATCATTAAAATAAAAAAAGAAAAATACAGGTAGAAATCGCTAGATCTGATTTACTAATACATTATTTTAGGACTTTTCTGTCTTTTCTGTGAGAGTTCCCCTATGTTTTCTAGTAACATCCTTAAGGAGTTATAGTAACAAGGTTATGCTGACTTCATAAAAAGAGCCAGGGAGCTCTTTTTTCCCCCCTCTTTTCTTCATGTTCTTAAAAATGTTTGTAATACGGCATTAGTGAAGCCTTCTGGGCCTGGATATTTGGCTATGAAGAGGCTGCCAACTACAAATTTAATTTCTTTAATAGATACGGAATACTATTGAGATTTTCTAGTTCTTACATCTTACGAGGTATCCTACCCAAAATAACTTGCCCATTTCATCTGAATTTTCAAGTGTGTTGCCATAAAACTGTTCACAATAACAGCTGAAGATTGTTTACACACCTGTGGGACATGCGGTGCTAACTCCTTTTTCTTCTCTGACGCTGGTAACACCATGCACCACTGGAGAGAAGGGAGGAAGGGGAGACAAGCACTCCTTACATGACACAAATCCACTATTTCAGGAATATTCTCCAGCACAGCAGTCCACAGGAGCAATGCGAGTATTTAAACAATCCAACAATTCTCTCAACAGCGTTTGTCACCAGAAACAACCGTGAACCTGTAGAAAAGGAGACACGAGAGGAAAAAGAAGGAAACGGCTATTAGAATATAATGCGTTGCAATCCAGAGTTGCCATAGCTGTGGTGTGGGTCACAGCTGCAGCTTGGATTTGAGCCCCGGCCAGGCATTTCCATACGCCATGGGTGCAGCCACGAAAGGAAAAAAAGAATATAAGGCTTTAGGGTGGCCAGCAAGACCGTGGTAGAAAAACCACTACTAATCAGGGTTTGGAACCCAGGTACCCAACCCTTCACTCCCAAGTCATCCATAGGTAAGAATTCAGGAGGCCATGAACTTAAATTTCTTTTCTCATACGCCTTTGTTTTCATGAACCTCTAACTGAAATTTGGGATTTCACTTGATTATAAATGTGGAAAACAAACCATCCAAGTAAGAGCATATCTGGTAAGTTTGTCACCAAGAAGAGTGACAGATTCTTTCATACCACAAGGCAGCTGTTGGAAATACTGCACAGTTTCGTTTACATGGACACCACTACTTTGAAATTCTGAGACTTATTTGACATAGCACTGGATTTTGTTTTCTCAATGTATTAATAAAGAAGCATAAAACATTATGACAAATTGGGGGGTGTTGCACCATTTTGATCGCTTTGTTTCAATGCAATTTGTAACTTTGGGTTTTTAAATTCCTTTTAAAAATTGGCTTCCCCAGACTTCAAAGAAGTCCATGACACAAAAAAATGGGTAAAGAATTCCTACAGTTCCCTCTGTGGTGCAGTGGGTTAAGGATCCCGCATTGCCACGGCTGTGGCATAAGGTCGAAGCTGCAGCTCAGGTTCGATCCCTGGCCCAGGAATTTTCATATGCCATGGGTGCAGGAGAAAGAGAGAGAGAGAGAGAGGGAAGACAGAGAGAAAGAGAGAGAGAGACAGAGAGAGAGACAGAGAGAGAGACAGAGACAGAAAGAGAAGGAACGAAGGAAGGAAAGGAGGAAAAAGGAAGGAAGGAAAGAAGGAAAAAAGGAAGGAAGGAAAGAAGGAAGGAAAGAAAGAAGGAAAGAAAGAAGGAAGGAAAGAGGAAAGAAGGAAAGAAAGAAAGAAACTCCTTCCAAGGAATCAAGGATCTCACCCAAGCCAGGCTACTGCCATGCAACAGTTACACAGCACTTCCCTTTGGCCAGGCCCTGCCCTGGAAGGAGATACACAGCTGAGTAAGACCTACCTGGGCTAGAATTTTCTACAGAATTCCCACCAACATCTAGCCACCCACAAAAATGACTGCCCTCCCTAGAGACTTGGCCTTCACTCTGAGTTAGTCTATATAACCTACTTCCCGAGAAGGGCGCAAAGTAAACAGCAGATCAAGCACAGGCTTTGACCCAGAAAGAGGGGTGCACAACCTGACCCGCACATCTACTCGCTGTGGCTTTGGCATCTCCTCTGAGCCTCTCTTCTGCTGTGAAAAGGGCTAACTTACCGATCCTTCCCAGTTACTGTAAGGTTTAGAAATAATGGATTTAAAGCACCTGACAAAGCCTATCGTCCCTCTACCAGTTCAATCTTTCAGGTCAGAATTTACTCTTCTTCAACACCTCACCACAGCTAGGGGCTGCCACTGAGAACGGAGGGAGAAAAATTATAGGAAAGATGGAACAAGAAAAAATGGAAGAAAAAGAAAATCAAACTTGTTCTTCAAATTCCAGTATAAGCCTCCCCCAGCCCTCCTCCGGAGGGCTCCTCTCTCCTCCCCTGGTCCCGGAACACTTCTCACCTGTGGGAACCGCCTACCTCTGCCAATCAGAAGGGAAGGGAAACTGCGGCTCTCACCCCCACGTAATGCAAACCACCAAAGACGCTAACTCGCTGGCCTGGCTGCCCTGATCCAGGAGCCAGGATACATCCAAGCAGCACATTCCTTAATATCAAGGCCATGCTCGGCCCCGCTCCCGCCCACTTTGCAGGGACTGCAGGGAGGAGGGCCTCTCCACGGAAAAACCGGTATCTCCTAAAGGATAGGCGCAGAAGAAAAGAGGGAAACCGAGTCCAGAGAGCAGAAAGCAAATAAGTCTTTGACTTGGGGTGGGGTGGGGGGTCTCCACCGGAGCCGCAGCAGCCAGGCAGGCGCACTTCTAAGATCGCCAAGGGAACCAGAGTCCAGGCTTGCCTGCAACAGCCCCAGAAACTGGGGACTAAGCCACGGAGAGAGGACGCGGGCGGGAGGCGCGGGTGCGCACCCGGCGGGCCGGCTGGAGCCCAGCCTCGACCCGGCGCACGGCCCCCGCCGCCTTTGTCTCCACCGCGCTCCCTCTGCCCCGCCCCCGGGCGCGCACGTAGGAACTGGAATGGGAAACGGAAAGCGTCTTGTACGTTTCTGTTTTTTTTCAACCAAGTCAATCGAAGCGAAAAGTCTACACCCAACTTCCGAGGACCCGCTACAGTCACTAGCTACCAACCTCCGGGCTGTCCCGAGTGGCGGCGGCGGCGGCGGCGGCGATCTTCACACGCGACCCGAGTCGTAACAACTCCCCCAGGACCTCCGAGTCCCGGCGGCCGCGGCGGCGGCTGGCGTCCCGGGAAGCCGCCCTCTTCCCCGGGAGCAGCGGTTGGAGGACCAGCCCCGCGCGCGGCCTCGGAGCACGCCCCCGCCTCCGCGCCCGCGCGCGCGCCGCCTCGGGCCGCCGGGCTCACGGGCAGGCGGCGCCCAGGGAGCCACGGCGAGCAGGCCGCGCGGCCGCAGGGGAGTCGCGGGGGGCGGCCCCCTCTCCGCACGCGGAGCGTCCGGCGCCGATCCGCCGGCCCCGCTGCCCGCGCCCCTGTTTGTTAATTGCAGGCCTGGGGCTGCCGGCAGGTTTGAGAGCGGAAGTCACCTGAAACCCAGCCCCGGGGGTCCCCGCGTAGGTTTTGCAGACGAAAGGATGCGGCTCTGTGGGGTGGAAAGAGGGCGGGCTTCGCCACTCCGGCGGCTTCTGGAGCTCGCTGTGTGACCTTAGCCCCGTGAACCTCCCAGTCCTCCTTTGTAAGGCGGAAATAAGCTTCTGTGCTTTCCTGGAGGATTAGGGTGAAGACCAAACGGGGTGATAGATGGACCGTAAAGCAACTTAGAAAGATAGCAGCACCGCAAAACGTGTATCAGCGGTTCTGAATGGCTTGTGAAAGAGTAGAGGATCTGAAGCCGCCTCAACGGGTGTAGTTTGGACCTTGACTTTATTTATGTCAGGTGTTACTCAGAGGCCTCCAGTGTCAAGCCTGCCAGAATCACCTGGAAACTTGCTAAAACTGCTGGCACTCGGATCCCTCTTTTAAACCGAAAGAATCAGAGACTCCCCAGGGGAGGGGTGCCTCAGATGAGGTCTACGATCAGGTAAATATGGCTAACTGCGTTAGGCAGCAGGAGAACAGAGGCTGTGCTCTGGGTTTATTTTAGCGGTCACTGAAGCAGTCTATGAGATTATTTTTCTAATACAAAATTCTCTGGGAAACCAGAGTACAAACACTCTGAGAACAGGAACCAGCGCCTCTTTCAGCTTCCCGCGCCCCCAGATCCAATGCGTGGTACAGGATGGCGTTAAGTAAGCAGGTGTTAATAAACTAACCCCAAGTAGGAGTGCCAGATGTAGTAAATAAAAATAGAGGCTACCCAATTAAAATTGAATTTCAGATGAACCACAAATAAAATTTTTAGCATCAGTATGGTCCATGCAGTACTGCGAACATACTGACGCTTAAAAAAAAAAAAGGTATTTGTTGTTTATCAGAAATTCAAATTGTATTTGATCTGGCAACCTTTGCAGGAAGGCAGCCGTGGGCAGAGGGGATGATGTTGGACTAAAAACTCAGCTCATGGTACCCAGGAAGGGAATGAGATAACAGCTCCTATGTTATTTCTGAATGACACTGTTGGACAGTAATTTAAGTTCATGGTCATTTACATTTAACCCCTTTTGGCACACACAGCATATTCACTGGCAAACACAAATGAAAATAGGGCAGATTTAATCATGGGTAAATTAGGAACATCAACTAAATAAACATAGTCAAAATTAAAAAATAAGTAATAGACTGGGGAATGTATTTGCAGGAACGATGATACGAAGTGTTATTTTTTCTTGTACTAACTGTAGATCAAATACAGTTAATAAGAAACAGAAGCCAGTCATAGATGAGCAAGACGTGAATTTTAAAAAAAAGCTGAATATACAATTAGGAAATGAATATATTGCAAAAGGCTTAAAGAAGTGCAAAGTAAAATAAGAATACAGTTTTTCACAAAGTTGGCAGAAATTAATAAATGACATTAAAGGCTGGCAAGAGTGCTGTGTGATAGCACTTAAACACTTTTTAGTAGGTGAGCAATTTGGCAGTATCAAAACCCTTACACACTATAAAAACCCTGAATGTTTAAGCCTTTGGATTTTGAATGTTGTTTATGGAAATAAATCCAAAGGAAATAATGTAGAAAATACTCTTTATAAAGATTCAGTTTTAATTTATATCATTTAAATTTATACCATAACAAAAATATACTATAATGTTCCAAAATATGCCATAATTGGGGGGGGGATATCCCGGAAATTCCCTAATTTCCCAAAAATAAAGTGGAAATTAAACTAAAAATTATACATTCTGTGATGATATATGCAACCTTTAAAAATAATGGTAACCATCCATATATAATGGGAGCATAACTAAGTATTTTTAAACCTGTGCATGAAAAAAATGACTGGAAAGCAAATAAGGTTAAATTTGGATAGTAGGACTATATTCTTAATTTTCCACATTTTTATTAAGCATAAATTACTTTTACAATAGAAATCTTAATTCGATACCCCCAAAATAAACAAAAGACTCTTCTTATTACATCAGTTTAACAATCTCTAGAATCTTACATTTGTGCAATTATGTACTGAATCCTGAATCTATTTAAATATTAAAAGCTCCTTAAACATTTTTCCTAAATATAAACACCTTAGCCAATTCTACGTGTTATCTGTTAACCCAGAAATTATCCCTAGCAAATTTTTCTATGATGTATTTATCAACGTAGTCATTCACATAACCATACAGTAGTTAAAATGACTTAAATATTTTTTAATTTAGCAAATTACATAAACCCTTGGGTTTTTCTCCCTTCAGATTACATTTTAAAAGGTGATAACCTTAATAACATAGACTTTTGAAAAAATGTGTAGTAAAATGCACATAACACATTTACCATCATAACCTTTTTCTTTTTTTTTTTGTTGTCTTTTTAGAGCCACACCCTCAGCTTATAGAAGTTCCCGGGCTAGTGGTCAAATGGGAGCTGTAGCTGCTGGCCTACACCACAGCCAAGGCCAACTCAGGATCTGAGCTGCATCTGCAACCTACACCACAGCTCATGGCAATGCTGGATCCTTAACCCACTGAGTGAGGCCAGGGATCAAACCTGTGTTCTTATGGATGCTAGTCAGATTCGTTTCTGCTGAGCCACAATGGGAACTCCCCATCATAACAAGTTCAGAATTGTTAAGTACATTCACACTGTTGTGCCACGCCAGACTCTTTTCATCTTGCAACACTAAAGTTTTGTCCCCATTAGACAGAAACACCCCACCACCCTAGTCCCTGGAAACCACCATTCTACTTTCTGTCTCTAAGAATTTGACTGCTCAGAATCACTCGTATAAATAGAATCATATAGCATCTGTCCTTTTGTGAGTGACTTGTTTCACTTAACATAATGCCCTCAAGCCTTAACCTTGCAGCAAGTGTCAGAATTACCTTCATTTTCAAGACTGCATTATATTTCATTGTATGGATATACAATTTTTATCCATTCACCCATCAATGGACAGTTTGGCTGCTTCTACCTTTTGGCTGTTACAAATAATGCTGCTATGAACATGGGTATACAAATACCTTTTCCAGACTCTGCTTCCAGTTCTTCTGGGTATATACCTAGAAATGGAATAGCCAGATCATATAGTAATTCTACCTTTCAATTTTTTGAGGAGCCCCATACTGTTTTCTATAGCTGCTGTACCATTTTACATTTCTACCAACATGCACAAGGATTCTAATTTCTCCACATCCTCACCAATACCGTTTTTTTCGGCTTTATTTGTTTGTTTGTTTGTTTGTTGATAGCAGCCATCCTAACAGATATGGGGTGATAAATCCTAACAGATATGGGGTGATAAATCATTGTGATTTTGATTTGCATTTCTCTAATGATTAGTGATGACTATTTTTTATGTTATTGACTATTTACAATCTTCTTTGGAGAAATGTCTATTCAAGTCCTTTACCCTTTTTTTATTTATTTATTTTTGGCCATGCCCATGGCATGTGAAAGTTCCTGAGTCAAGGACTGAAGCTGCACCACAGCAGCAACCCAGGCTGCTGCAATGACAAGGCTGAATCCCTAACCCACTGCACCACAAGAGAACTCCATATGCCCATTTTTTAATCAGGTTGCATTTCTGTTGTTAAGTTGTAGGAGTTCTTTATGTATTCTTTTTTTCTTTTTTCTTTTTTCCTTTTTTTTTTTTTAGGGCCATACCTGCAGCATATGAAGGTTCCCAGGCTAAGGATCAAATGGGAGCTACAGCTGCTGGCCACAGCCATAGCCACAACCATGCCAGATCCAAGCTGCGTCTACAACCACAGCTCACAGCAACACTGGATCCCCCACCCACTAAGCAGGGCCAGGTTTCGAACCCGCATCCTCATGGATATTAGCCAAAATAATTTCCACTGCACCACAATGGGAGCTCCTCTTTATGTATTCTGGATATTAACCACTTCTCAGTTATATGATTTGCAAATATTCTCTCCCCTTCTGTGGTTGCATTTTAACTCTGTTGATTGTATCTTTTGAGGCACAGAACTTTTTCAGATCGATGAAGTCCAATTTATCAATTTTTTCCTTTGTTGCCATCACTTTTGGTGTCATAGCCAGGAAATATTGCCAAGTCCAATGTTATGAGACTTTCTCCCTAAGCTTCCTCTGTTTTCCTCTAATGGTTTTACAGTTTTAGTTCTACAGAGTAGGTATTTGATCCATTTCAGTTTCTGTGTATGGTTTAAGGTAAGAGTCCAAATTCATTCTTTTGCGCGTGGATACCCAGTTTTCCCAACACCATCTGTTGAAAAGTGCAGACATCTTTCAAAGGTCAGAGTTTAGAGTGGAAGAAATGGATGGTTGGAAGTTAAGTTCCTTTTGGAAGTGAGGGGTAAGATCTTTGGAATAAATGTCAGCATATAAACACCAGGAGAAAAGTTGAGGGCGGAGAAGAGTTCCCCTTTCTCCTCAGTGTTTTACCAACAGGCCTTCACAGTAAGTGGCCTTCACAGATCTGCACCTGTCTCAGAGCAGAAGTCCTGGGCTTCTGGAGCTCCCTGACTGGGCTGAAGCAGCCAACCCAGGGCCCAGGCCCAGCCGGACCATTCCATTGATTTCTGCTCTGACTATTCAAGTAAAGCCAGAGAGATCCCCCTGTACTTGAGAAGTAAATCAAGGCTAGAGTAAATTGTCCAAAACCGATGCTAACTTAGCGTTAAAAGAGGAAACTAATCTGTGCTTTGGTATTAAGTTCCTTTAAAAGCAAAAATATCTGAATTAGTACGTGAAGATGGGTAACTAACTGATGGTCAGCCACTCTTTATACCATTATTTTAACCCTAAAGTTGTTAATCGGGTGCCTTCGCTGGCGTGTTTTCTCTCCAGCCCTCTCAGTTAGTGAGGCCTGAGTAGTCTAGACAGGCGGCCCTGAGCACCTGGAAGCCACTCTCCAGATGCAGAACTGGTGCTTTGAACAGATTAACCAGGCCAACTCTTTTGAAAATTCGACTATGACTCGTAGAAATTATACTGACTCCGCACAGGCACAAATGGTTGTTAAGACCTAACTGATAAAGGCTAAAAGATAAAGGAGTGAATTTCTAACTATGAAATCTCAGGCACAGACAATAATGGGGATTGATTCAGAAGGATTCCTGGGCCTTCCCAACCCTCACCACCCGGCACAGGCTCACATCTGCACTGCCCGCGAGGATGTTGGCCCTGCTTGGGTGATTCGCAACAGTAAACACTGACCTAGCGTTTATCCAGCACCTACTTTACACACAGTACAGGCTGAATGCTGAAGGGGTTTTTTTTTTTTTAAGTGCAAAAAACTTGTCCTGCAGGAAGTTGCAGTCTAACAGGGGATTCATCAAATATAGACAAAAGAGCAAAAAATAACAAGCACGTTTAAAATAATATAACTCAAACTACCCATAAATGCTGAAGAATGGATTCATATCAGTTTCCTAAACTCTACAGGGCACATTTCAAGGTCACTTCCTCCAAGAAGCCTTCTCCGACCACCCTGGCAAAATTACCCCCTGCCCAGTCATTCTCTATTCTGTTACATTATTCTTTTATAGCTTCCTATAGCACCACCACTCTCTGAACTTCTCTTGTATTTATTACATATTTATTATCTATGCCAGTATTATTTAGGCTACTTGTAAGACATAACATTAGTAGATTGTAAAATAAAGCTAATGGGTCATAACCAGACAATTTTTTTTAACAAAGTACAACAGAATAGAATGGAATGGTATGGAATGGAATGGAATGGAATGGAATGAATAGAACAGAACCAGAACCAGAACACATCATTGAATTTTTTTTTTTCTTTTTTAGCTGCTCTTCAGCATATGGATTTACCAGGCCAGGGACCAGATCCCGGCCACAGCTGCAACCTATACCACAGCTGAGGCAACACTGGATCCTTAACTCACTGTGCCAGGCCGGGGATCGAACTGTCCCAGCGCTCCAGAGACGCCGTTGATCCTATTGTCCCACAGTGGGAACTCCCATTATTGGATTTTTATTAAGAATCGTAAACTTGTTGGAAATACTGCTCCCAGTTGCTTTGAACAGAATTAAGAAAGATAACGGAAGGCTATGATGAATTTCTTTTGACTAATACAAGTCATTCTGTCTTCTGCTAATAATAAACAGCTCCTTTGACTTTTTTGGTTGATGATGTGAATATGACCATCCCCATTACCGGACAATTAACAGAATTTATGTTTCATATTAACATTATTCAGGTTTCATCGTAAAGTATTTTTCTGAAAGGATGTTATCAGATAGGTTATGTTCAGGTTTGCATCATATGTACATTTACATAGATCATCATTAATTTCCCTGTAATAGGATTTCCTCTTACCATCACAAGAGAACAGAATGGGAAAATTAGAGGATAACCCCAGTTCAACCTCCAGATATCTAAAACCATAGACAATGTTGAGAAAAATATGGACTCTAAGAGTAAGCTTCAATTTCATTTGAGATGCATTCTAAGAAGAAAAAAAGAGGGAATTCCCTGGTGGCTCAGTGGGTTAAGGATCCAGCATTGTCACTGCTGTGGCACGGGTTTGGGAACTTCCACGTGCTGTGGTCACTGCAAAAAAAATTAAAATTTAAAAAATTTTTAACGAAAAAGAAAACAAAGACTGGAAGGCTTCATGAGGCAGATTATTTACAATATATATATAGTTTTTTCTTTTTCTCTATAGTACCCGAGGCATATGGAAGTTCCCAGGCTAGGGGTCAAATTGGAGCTGCAGCTACTAGCCACAGCCACAGCCACAGCCACAGCAATGCCAAATACGAGCCATATCTGCAACCTAGACCACAGCTCATGGCAAAGCTGGATCCTTAACCCACTGAACAAAGGCAGGGATCGAACCCACATCCCCATGGATACAAGTCACTGAGCCACAATAGGAACTCCTACAATATTTTTTTGGAAGTAAAATCCAACCAAAGTGACAAGCCTCGGTATGTTTTTTGTGATGATTCCTTCAAAACTGACTGGACACTTAGAAACACGGCATACTGGACTTGTCAACAAGCCCTCAAACACTTTAAATGAAAACAAAAGACAAAAAGTTACCGGCATAATTCCTCAGTAGTTCTACAGACTGTTAATGAGATTTAGTTGCATGTGGTTTTGGCAAAAGAGAAAATGGCACATACAGATGTTAAAAAATTACTCTTCTAACATGAACGGAAAGGATGCACATGAGTTTTAATGCTAAATCAGCTGATAAATTAAAACTCACAACTCTTTGGGATAATACTATTTCTGGTTGAATCTGTACTGTTGAAGAAACTTCTAAAGCCATGCTTCTCCTGTGGTGAAAATCCAGCATTGGGTTTGAGATCTGTCCCAGAAAAAGCATGGATGCTGTAAATTACTCAGCTCTTCTAGTTTATGCAAGATGACAATGTGTGTGTGTGTGTGTGTGTGTTTAAATTTAACCTCACATACACTGGATCAGATATATTTACAAAGCTGGTAAAAATGCCTCATTGGTCAGTCTTTACTAAACTGGAAAAATAATAAAGGAAGTTTGAGTGATGGAGCCAGCAGATATGGCTAGAAAACGTAACAAAATTATTTAAATATTGTTAAAGGCTACTAATAACACTTGTGCCTAGAAATCAGCATCAATAGGAATTCTACTTGACCTCTCTAGAAATGTCTGCTGAATTAGAAGCGTTAAAAAAATGGTGAAGGTTATTAAATTTATTAAAGAGAGCTTATCAAATAGCCAAAATATTGACCTGTTTTGTTCAGACGGGAGCTAGCCAGACCCTCATGCTGCAGCATACTGAATGAAGTTCATTGATTATCTATCCTCAGGGAACTTAAGGAAAAGTATTACGCATAGTGAATGAACTCAGAAATGACAGTCACATTTTTCTAGTTGACAAGCAGTCTCATTTGGCAAGCAATCCCATTTTTGAAGATGATGTTTGGGATTTTAAATTAATATATTTAACTGATGATATTGATTTTTTAATGAACTTAAATTTATAACTTCAGGGAGAAAACAACAACATTATAATTCAGCAAGCTAAATACATCCAGGATTCCAAATGACATTTTGTTATGGCAAATAAGATGCAAACACCATCACCCTAGCTCCGATTTGTTCTCGCTATGGCTGCAACATACTAAAAAGGGCATTATCAACAAAGACAGGGACTGAAATAAAATTAGGGATATTGTTACAATCCGCCTCTCAGTTTCAGATGTGTTGTCATTACCTTCCAGGAGAGAAATTAGAAATACTAAGAACGTTCTTTCAGATAAAAAAAAAAACAAAAAAACATTTTCTTTGTGAAATTCTGCATCAGTAATTGACATAAACTTGGTGCCCAAAAGAGGCAGATGAATTACTGCAGCTTAGTTCTTCATGTGCACTAAAGGATGAGCACAAGGCATTAATTTCACCATCATTTTAGGGGGAGATTAAAGAAGAATCTCCATTGTCAGGTAAAAAGAATGCATTACCGTTCTTGTATGCACCAGGATTTTCAGCCTTTAAAACTGATTCAGACAAAGGAGAGAAACAGCCTTCTGAGTTGATGCCCAAAGTATTGTCTTTTTATGTTCTGGACTAGAATGAACTGAGAAGCATACACGCACCTATTACAACAAAATCTTACCTACATTTTGGTTTTGTATCACTTATTTAGGAAATTTTTCCTACACTGCATTCAAGTATTAATAAGATGATATTAATTTACAGTTTGGGGCTTTTTTATATGTAATAAGAGTGAGTGTTATTCTACAAAACTTTTTATTCTGTTGGGTGGGGAAAAGCGGGGAGAGGGAATGAATTTCACTGCTATGCAAAAAGTATTCTTACTGGGAGGTGTGATTTGAGAAAAGGTTAAAAAGCACCTGAGTTGCCAATGTCTACCCTCTCCTAAAACCAACCCATATAGAATGTAAACTCCAGAACGGCAAGAGCTTGATCTGTCTTGTTCACGGTCAAATCTCCAAAAGCACATAGCATAGTGCCCAGTACATAGTCAATAAATATTTGCTAAATACATGAACTAAACCATACTGGAAGGGAAAAATCAATGGTTTGTAATTTATCTTTTGTTTGCGTTATTCAGGCATCTTTCTCCTTTTTATAGATATGGGTTCTATAAAAGATAAAGAGGAGTTTTTCCTACTATGGTTTTTTGATTTTGTTTTGTTTTGTTTCGTTTGTCTTTTTAGTGCTGCACCCGCGGCATATGGAGGTTCCCAGGCTAGGGGTCTAATCGGACCTACAGCTGCCAGCCTACACCACAGTCACAGCAACGCCAAATCCTTAACCCAGTGAGCGAGGCCAGGGATCGAGCCCGCAACCTCATGGTTCCTAGTTGGATTTGTTTCCGCTAAACGACTACGGGAACTCCAGGAGTTCTCCCATTGTGGCTTAGCAGGTTAAGAATGGGTTAAGAACCCAACACAGTGTCCATGAGGATGCGGTTCACTTCCTTTTTATACAATGCGGATGATACTTGTACCGTATCAGGGGATGTTATAAGGATTAACTGAAATAATAAATGTGAAATGTGAAGCCCAGGGCCTGGCCCATAGCATGCGCTCAGTCATTACTAGCTATTATTAGTACCACAAGCAACAGAACATACAATGTTTGGAAATATTAACTGAGACTGTCTTTCTTTCTGCTACTCTTTCCTCTGCAATTCTGTCATATTCTGTACACGTTATTCTCACTCAAAGAGCAGAGAAAGCTGAAAATAAAAAATCTGTTGAATGTCTGAATGGATTTATTTTAAACTCATAGTAGAGACAACATCTTGAAAGGCAGGACTTTCTTTTATTCCAAAAGCTGTGCATTTTGAGAAAGAACCAAACGTGTGGAACTGTTTTCTGATTTTTGGTATGTGGCCTGGTGCTCGCCCCATGAAACAAATCCCAGGACTAGTGAATAATAGAAACCCACTATTAAGGCAGTGTTTTTCAAACCATGGGTTGAGACCTACTCTTGGATAATAAAACTGATTTATTGGGTCAAAACCAGAACTAAAGGAAATGAATGGAATGGAATAGAAAATACCAGAGTAGAATGGCCATCATCAGTAAGCCCACAAATAACAAATGCTGGAGAGGGTGTGGAGAAAAAGGAACCCTCCTAAACTGTTGATGGGAATGTAAAATGTACAACCACTATGGAAAACAGCATGGAGGAACTTCAGAAAACTAAATATAGAACTACCATATGACCCAGTAATCCCACTCTTGGGCATATATCTGGATAAAACTTTCCTTGAAAAAGATACGTGCACCTGTATGTTCACTGCAGCACTATTCACAATAGCCAAGACATGGAAACAACCTAAATGTCCATTGACAGATGAATGGATTAAGGAGATGTGGTATATATACCCAATGGAATACTACACAGCCATAAAAAAGAAAAAATAATGCCATTTGCAGTAACGTGGATGGAACTAGAGACTCTCCTACTAAGTGAAGTAAGTTAGAAAGAGAAAGACAAATGCCATATAATATCACTTATATCTAGAATCTAATATACGGCATAAATGAACCTTTTCACAGAAAGGAAACTCATGGACTTGGAGAACAGACTTGTGGTTGCCAAGGGGTGGCCGGGAGAGAGTGGGTGGACTGGGAATCTGCGGTTAATAGATGCAAACTATTGCCTTTGGAATGGATAAGCAATGAGATCCTGCTGTGTAGCACTGGGAACTATATCTAGTCACTTAAGGTGGAGCATGATAATGTGAGAAAAAGAATGTATATATATGTATGTGTGACTGGGTCATTACACTGTACAGTAGAAAAGTGACAGAGCACTATAAACCAACTATAATGGAAAAAATAAAAATCATTTTAAAACTATAAAATAAATAAACACAATAAGATACCAGAGTACATTGCAAGGAGTAATGGTAAATATTGTTTCATGAAGCTGTTTCATTCACATTGTGTGCATATACTCAGCCATAACGTAAAATGCGTTCCCTGTTGAAGTCACAGTCAATGAAATTTGTACATACTAGGAATTACCATAGCAGAGGGCACATGTGTCTCACCTCTCAGAATGTCCCGGGAAGAACAGCAGCCCCTGAAAGAACTGCAGCATCCAGAATGGTGCTAAAAGTATACAAAAGCCTTAGCCTAGAAGAGCTGCCCAGAGCTCAAAGCACCTTGGCAAGACGGGAAAAGATCTGAAAACTTTCTGTGGCCAGTAAGAGGAAAGCATAAGAGGCCCTGAGTCAGCCAAGCGGACTTGAAGGAACTGGAGTCTGGACTCTGATAATGATAATGGCAAGGGGAGGTAATGGTAAAAACTTCAACTTCAGGAACTGATGCTGCGTCAGGATAATGGGACTACATGGGAAGGGTTGTCATCAGCCGACAGAGCATCACGATGGGCCAGACACTGCTTTCCTCCCCAAATCAGGTTATGTGTAAGCTCCACTCTCCAGATGTCCTCTGTAGCTATAAAGACTAAAAGAAGTAGAAGGAAAAAGGAGAAGGAAACTCATGAATAGCTACACAAAAGTGACCAGGTTTTAATCCTGTTTTAAAACAGTAAAAAAAAAAAAAAAAGCAGTATGGAGATAGCTCAAAAAATTAAAAACAGAACTACCATATGATCTGGCAATTCTGTGTATTTACCTGAAGAAAATGAAAAGCCTAATTCAAAAAGATATATTCACCCTATATTCATTGCCACATCATTTACAACTGCCAGGATATGGGAACAATCTAAGTGTCCATCAGTGGATGAATGGATAAAGAAGGAGAGAGAGATAGATGATAAATAGATAGATAGATAGATAGATAGATAGATAGATAGATAAATTCAGTCATAAAAAGAAGGAAATCTATCCAAAAATTCTCAGCAAAACATTAGCAAACTGAATTCAATAATATATAAAAAGGATCATACACCATATGACCAAGTGGGACTTACTCCAGGGATACAAAGATGGTTCAATATCTCCAAATCGGTCAGTGCGATACACCACATTAACAAATGAAGGATAAAAAACATAAATCACATGGTTGGAGTTCCCATGTGGCTCAGTGGGTAAAGAACCCAACATAGTGTCTGTGAAGATGTGGGCTTAATCCCTGGCCTCACTCGATCAGTTAAGGATCCAGTGTTGCTGCAAGCTGTGGTGTAGATCACAGATGAGGCTTGGATCTGGTGTTGCTGTGGCTGTGGTGTAGGCTGGCAGCAGCAGCTCTGATTCAACCCCTAGCCTGGGAATTTCCATATGCCACAGGTGTGGCTGTAAAAAGGAAAAAAAATCATATAGTCATTTCAGTAGATACAGAAAAAGCATTTGACAAAATTTAACACTCATTCATGATGAAAAAAAAAAAAACTCTCAGCAAAGTTGGTATAAAGGGAACATATCTAAACATAATAAAGGCCATTTAGGTCAAACCCACAGCTACTGTCATACCCAAAGATGAAAAACTGAAAGATTTTCCTCTAAAAGCAGAAATAAGACAAGGGTATCCATTCTTGTCACTTCAATTAACATAGCATTGGAAGTCCTAGCCACATTCATCAGACAATAAAAAGAAACAAAAGGCATCCAAATTGGAAAGGAAGAAGTAAAACCGTCACTATTTGCAGAGGACATGATACCAGGTATAGAAATTCCTAAAGTTGCTATCATGAAACTATTAGTATTAATAAATGAATTTAGTAAAGTTGCAGATAAAGATTAATACACGGGAATCTGCTGCTTTTCTATATGCTAAAATAATGAACTATCAGAAAGAGAAAGCAAGAAAACAATTCCAATTAAAATTTCATCCAAAAAAAAGTTGCATCAAAAAAAAAAAAACTAGGAATAAGGTTAACCAAGGAAGTGAAAGACCTATACTCTGAAAACTACAAGACAGAGATGAAGGCAAATAAATGGAAACATATCCTATGTTCTTGGATTGAAAGAATTACTATTGTTAAAATGTCCATACTGCTCAAAGCAATCTACATATTTAACGCAATCCCTATCAAAATACCCATGCCATTTTTCACAGAGTTATAACAAATTATCCTAAAATTTGTTTGGAACCACAATAGATACCAAAATAGTTAAAACAATCTTGAGAAAAAATAATGAAGTTGGAGGTGTCATACCCCCTGATCTCAGACCATAACACAAAGTCATCAAAAGAGTTTGGTACTGGTGCGAAACAGACACAAATCAGCAGAACGGAACAGAGAGCCCAGAAACAAACTCATGCACATATGGTCAATTAACCTGTGACAAAGGAGGCAAGAATATGCCACAGGGAAAAGACAGTCTCTTCAATAAGTGGCGTTGAGAAAAGTGGAACCTACATATAAAAGAATGAAATTAGAACATTTTCTTATACCATATACAAAAATAAAATCAAAATGGATTAAAAACCTAAATGTAAAATCAGAAACCACAAAACTCCTAGAAGAAAACATGGCAGGACACTCTTTGATGTAAGTCTTAGCAATATTTTTTTTTGAAATCATCTCCTCTGGCAAGGAAACAAAAGTGAAAATAAATAAAGGAGGAGTTCCTGTCGTCGCTCACTGGAAGCAAATCTGACTGACATCCATGAGGACATAGGTTCGATCCCTGGCCTCACTCAGTGGGTTAAGGATCTAGCATTGGCTTGAGCTGTGGTGTAGGTTGCAGACACGGCTCGGATCTGGCGTTGCTATGGCTGTGGTGTAGGCTGGCAGCTACAGCTCCAATTCAACTCCTAGCCTGGGAACATCTATACGCATGAGTGCAGCCCTAAAAAGACTAAATAAATAAGTAAATAAATAAATAAAGGAGACCTAATTAAACTTAAAAGCTTTTGCACAGCTAAGAAAACCATCAACAAAACAAAAAGACAACCTACTGAATGAGGGAAGATATTTGCAGATGATATGTCTGATAAGGGGTTAATATTCAAAATATATAAAGAGCTCACACAACTCAATAAAAAAAGGACAAACGAGCTAATTTAAAAATGGGCAGAAGACTTGAATAGACATTTTCCAAAGAAGATGTGCACATGAAAGCATGCTCAACACCACGAGTCATCAGAGAAATGCAAATCAAAACCACAAAGAGATATCATCTCACACAGCCACTGCCAGAATGGGTATCATCAAGGGACAATAGATAATAAATGGTGAGGATGTGGAGAAAAGGGAATTCTAATAAATTTTTGGTGTGAGTCTAAACTGGTACAGCTACTATGGAAAACAGTATGGAGGTTCCTCAAAAAGCTAAAAATAGAACTACAATATGATTCGGCAGCTCCACTCCTGGGTATGTAACTGAAGAAAACAAAAACACTAATTTGAAAAGAGATAGGAACCCCAATGTTCGCAGCAGCGTTGTTTACAGTAGCCAAGATATGGAAGCAATCTAAGTGTCCATCAGCAGATGAATGGATTAAGAAGGCGTGGTATGCGCACTCACACTGGAATATTACTCAGCTATTAAAAAGAATGAAAATTTTCCATTTGCAGCAACATGGGTGAACCTTGATGGTATCATGCTTTAGTAAAGTCAGACAGAGGAAGACAAAGACCATACGTCTTCATTTATATGTGGAATTTAAAAAATTAAAGCAAATGACTATAACAAGACAGAAACAGACTCACAGGTTTGGAGAACAAATGAGCGGTTACCAGTGGGGAGAGGGGAGAGGCAAGATAGGGGACAGAAATTAAGTATAAACTACTAGGTATAAAATTAGTAAGACACAAACATTGGGAATAGAGCCAGTATTTTATACTAATTTTAAACGAAGTATAAAACGAAAAGACAACCCGCCGAATGGGAGAAAATATTTGCAAATGATTCAACTGACAAGGGATTAATCTCCAAAATTTACAAACACCTCCTACAGCTCAACAACAAAGAAACAAACAACCCCATCCAAAAATGGGCAGAGGATCTAGGCAGACAGTTCTCCAAAGAAGACATGCAGATGGCAAATAAACACATGAAAAGATGTTCAACATCACTCCTCATTAGAGAAATGCAAATCAAAACCACTATGAGGTACCACCTTACACCAGCCAGAATGGCCATCATCAAAAAGTCTACAAA
>PVHT020000175.1:24818522-24922882 GCA_004024745.2 Catagonus wagneri
AACATTTATAGCAACATGGATGGACTTAGAAATTATCATGCAAAGTGAAACCAGTCAGACAATTAGACAGCAACACCCAATGATACCGCTTACATGTGGAAACTAAAAGACACAGTGAACCTTCTTACAGAACAGACAATGACTCACAGACTTTGGAAAACCTTGGTTTTTCAAATAAGACAATCTGGGGGGGTGGGGGGATGCACTGGGGGTTTGGGATACAAAATCTGTAAAATTGACTTGTGATGATTTATGCACACCTATAATTGAAATAAAATCCATTAAGAGAAAAAAAAATTTACAAAAATATCGAATCACTATGTCGTACACCTGAAATTAACATAACATTTAAAATCAATATACCAATTTTTAAAAAATGAATGAAATCTTGCCATTCGCGACAACCTGGATGGACCTAAGGGCCTTGTGCTAAGTGAAATAAGTCAGAGAAAGACAAATACTATAAGATCTCACTTATATGTGGCATCTAAAAAACAAAACAAAACCCAAAACCAAGCTCAGAGATACAGAGAGCATATGATGGTTGCAAGGCAGGAGCACGGGGCAGGGGGTGGATAAACTGGGTGGAAGGGGTCAAAAGGTACGAACTTCCAGCTATAATATAAATAAGTCATGAGGCTGTAATAACGTACAGTGTGTTGATATGGTTAATAATACCCTATGACACATTTGAAAGTTGCTGAGAGGAAACCTTAAAATGTCCCACCACACACACACAAAAAAAAAACACTGCAACTATGTAGAGTGACATATGCTAACTAGACTCATTGTGGTGACCATTTCACAATACATACAAATACCAAACCATTACGTTGTACACTTGCAACTAATATAAAGCTGTATGTCATTTACACCTCAGTAAAAACACATACTTTGGGGAGTTCCCGCTGTGTCTCAGTGGGTTAAGGACCTGGCATTGTCGCTGCCGTGGCGTAGATCAAAGCTGTATCTCAGGTTCGATCCCTAGCTGGGGAATTTTCATGTGCCGTGGGTGTTGCCGAAAAAGAAAAAAAAACCATACTTTTATTATGCTATGTTATTCTTACCATAATATAAAGAACAAAGTGAAATATAAGATCGTTATGTAGAAAAGAGAACTGCCCAGAGTACAGAAAACAAAGCTCATTTTGGAATCAATAATCCCCCAAGTGTCTGTAAATGGATTTTAAAAGGTAAACAGAACTGGCTGGGTTTATGTTGAATTAGGGAAGCCTGCTTTTTCTGCTGCCAAGCAGA
The DNA here is from genome assembly GCA_004024745.2 of Catagonus wagneri. Taxonomy (NCBI): domain Eukaryota; kingdom Metazoa; phylum Chordata; class Mammalia; order Artiodactyla; family Tayassuidae; genus Catagonus; species Catagonus wagneri. The sequence continues at coordinate 24,819,780 of PVHT020000175.1, forward strand.
CACTGGAGGCTGAATTGCTGGTCTGAGGTCAGTGCTGGGAAAATAAAGTTATACCCTTGAATACCAGGGGCTGCAGCTGTAGGGAATATCAAACCTGACATGTTCTTAGTAACGAGGCCTTTGGATTTGGCAGCAAGAAAGTCAAGGGCAATCTCTAAATGGGCGATTTCCATGAAATGGTTAGGACAGAAAGCCGGCGGGAGTAGGGTATGGACAAAAGGGTCATAATAAACTGCTCTTTGGGGACCCTGGCTCAGGGTGAGGGTGTGGAGTGGCACAGACAAGCAGGCTTGCCGACAAGTCTGCTTATTTTAAATGAAGAACCCTAAGGGTTTTCAGGCAGAATCTGTAGCCCCATGAGAAGGGCTTACACAAGGCTTATCTGGGTCAAGGTTGGAGCCAGGGCCAGAGGTGATTTTCAACGTTGTGCACGTAGGATACTTTTTTTTTTTTTTTTCAGGGAAAACCTGATAAAATTAGCAAAGGAAAGGTCATGTTACACATTAGCCCCATTTGATGTGACACCTGCAGGATGCAAGTGAAATTGGGAGAAGCTGTTGGTAATTGCGTGTGTGATTAGTGCTGATCTTGTATGTACTTTCGTCTCCCAGCGCCCCTCGTTCTTGGGGCCCAGTCCTCAAGGCCCTCTGCAGACTGAGGACCCCGTGGGAAGGTTCTAGAATGCCTCCTCCTAGGTTTCTCATTCGACGCCCTGGCCCAAACTCCTCATTTAATCTCCATCTCCCAGTGGCTGCTGAGTTTTGCTGGCTCTGTTTTCTGATCACCACTTTGCCGCTCCTTTTCTGCGTCCTCCGCAACCACTTACAGCTTCTCAGTTCCAAGGAGCAATTCTCTACTCGAATGGAGAGTCCAGAATTGAGGCGAATGACCTTTGCTGAAAAGTCTCTCAAAGCCTGACCTTTCCCAGGAAACAAGGACTTTCTATCTCACCCTGGCGCTCATGCCACTCTCCCCACCCCCACCCCCACCCCCTGTTTCAAAGGCATCTTTGAGGAGAAGACCGTGACATCACTTCCTTCGGCTGGGTCAGGGTCACCCGGCCTCAGGCACGGCAGCCCTGGGCCACCCACCCATCTCTGCAGAAGTGGGGCAGAGACCCAAGCTGGGCAGGTCTTCAAACTCACCCTCCTTTCTCCTCTGGCTGGAATTCCAGAGCGGGGCTCAGGTGTCTCGCGGAAGTGGGGAACTTGTAGTTTGCCGCAATTTCTTCAGGAGCTCTGAGGAGCTGCAGTGATGAAGACACGCCACTAGGTGGCCACACAGACCACCCGTTTGTTTTCTGTAGGCGACCAGCTGGTGGCAGAGACCAGGCCCTCCCTAGCTGTGTGTGTGTGTGGGGGGGCATTGTGGGGCGGAGTGTTTGGGGGGGTGCCCCTCGGGGAGGATAAGGAGGCAACCATAGAAATTTAAGAAAAATCAACATCAAAATACTTAAATTGATAAAACAGGTAAGTAGAGGGCTATTTTTCTGAATACCTATCAGTGAAAGGACCTCGGAGCCAATAAGGAGTAGAGCTCCCTTAATACTTTGAATCATTTTGAGATCATCAGTTATTTAGAAGAGAAAATGTTAGCCTGCTGATGGTTCTACCTCCTGAAAATGAATCAGAAATGACACTGCATGAGATATGCTCTCCTCTAAGAATCTGATTCATGCATTCATTTTCATTCATAATCAGAAACTTAATGAGTTCCCATTGTTGTGGTTCAGTGGTAAGGAATCTGACTAGTATCCATGAGGATGCAGGTTCGATCCCCGGCCTCGCTCAGTGGGATAAGGATCTGGCAGCATTGTGGTGAGCTGCCGTGTAGTTTGCAGGCTTGGCTCAGATGCTGTGGCTGTGGCATAGGCTGGCAGCTGTGGGTCTGACTGGACCCACAGCCTGGGAACTCCCATATGCCTCAGTGGCCCTAAAAAGAAAATAAAAATAAAAGTAAAATGATTAGTATCTGCCGTGTGCCATACCCCGAGCTAAGTGCTAAGGATGCAGGTGTGACCAAGATGGCAAGACTCCTGGACTCTCACAGAATTTACAGTTTGCAAACATAAAGAAATGATTGCATACAATTTCTCCCGCTCTTTCACCCTGTGTTCCATGACTAGACTTCCTTTGCCTAGCCCTCGTGTGTGGAAGTATGGAATAATAAAATACAGTTAATCTACCACTATTAGATACACACATTTTTTCTGGAGCAGGGTTGTGGTATAAATTCCAGTACTTCAGACTTCCCATCGTGGTTCAGCGGAAACGAATCTGACTAGTATCCGTGAGGATGCGGTTCAGTCCCCAGACTTGCTCAGTGGGTTAAGGATCTGGTGTTGCTGTGGCTGTGGTGTAGGCCAGCAGCTACAGCTCCAATTCAACCCCTAGCCTCGGAACCTGCATATGCTGTGGGTGCAGCCCTAAAAAGCAAAAAAAAAAAAAAAAAAACAGCACTTGGTCATTATACCATCAGGACTCCCATGAAGAAACACAGCTGTGGAATTTCCAAACCTCTTTTCTTTATCTATCACCCTCCTTTTGATGATCTGCCAGAGAAAGGACATGGCATCTGAGACGTGACCACTCCTGGGGCAGAAAGAACAGCAGACGCACCAAACACCAGAGACTGAAATACTCAAATGGAAAAGAAGAAAGTGTTCCAAAATCTAGGACACCAAGAAGATTGTGGAAAAACTCCGGATATGAAGGTGTGGCATTTTTAAGCACTGCCAAATTTATGTCTCCAGCCAAGTCAAACATGACACAATGGAAGTGAGATTCCAGCCTCCCCACATAAGAAAGTATAAATTCTAGAATCAGCTGGGCCTGGGAGGTGTCTGACTTGACCTGCAGTAGGGAGGGGTGTGCCATGCACGCACAGGAACACATGTGAGAGCTAGTTAGAAGAGTTAGAAGAGCTCATTTCATCCACTTTCTCATTTTAGAGATGTGGAAATCGAGCCTACGAAAGGGAGGATCTTGGCCAAGATCACAGAATCGCTGTTATTGGCAGAACTAAGATGATAACCCAATACTTTTTCAGTCCCAGTTCACAACTCTAGTCTGTTTTATGTTCTGCACTTGTTATAGCGATGTTGGTTGCCCTTTTTTTTTTTTTATTTGGATTTACTTGTCTTTTACCATTGTTTTGGATAAATGAATTTACCCCAAAGATGTAATGAGTCTTTGTAGATGTAATTAAATGAAGAATGTTGAGACTGTCTTAACTAGGATGCACACTGAATCTAAGGACAAGTGTCTTTAGCTAGATATTTCAGGAAAGAAGACACTCAGTGAAGAAGGTGCTGTGAAGATAGAGGCAGAGATTGGAGTTATTCATCTACATGCCAAGGAACACCAAGAGTTGCCAGCAGCCACCAGAAGCTAGAAGAGAGACATGGAGACGTGGAGCAGATTTGCCCTCAGAGCTTCCAGAAAGAACCAACTTAGATAACACCTTGACCTTGGACTTCTGACCTCCGGCCCTGTGAGAGGATAAAGTTCTATGGTATTACACTACGAAGTTCGGGGTAATTTGTTTCAGCAGCTGTAGGAAACGAATGCCTGTGTGTCTCTAAGTTCCCTCACTGCCCTTGTTCCATCCCTCCCCCTCCTTGGAAAGGCGTTCTTTTCCCACAATAACACATCATAGTTCTGAGAGACCATGGCCACTGATGGAAGAAAGACTGCCTCAGGGGGGTGCTCTTGGAAGAACCTGAAAACGCTGAACTCTAAAGCGCCACTAACTGAAACAAGCCCACAGAGGTCCTCAAGAAGCATTGCCTCCAGTATGACTCAACGGAGAACCAGTGGGGAAGGACACAGTGGCTTTTCCCATCCTAGATGCTGAATGCGGTCATGGATGGCATTCATTAGACCTGTGTTCCCTCCGCTGATGTCCTGTGTGGGTGTGTCTCTCCAGATGTGGTGGGTCTTGCCTTATGAACCGGTATTATGAGCTGGACATGTGCGCCCCCTGCCCCTAATATCCATACGGTTAAACTCAAACCGCCCATGTGATGGCATTAGGGACTGGAGGCTTTGGGGAGTCATGAAGATAAAGCCCCCTGACTGGATTTGTGTCCTTACAAGAAGAGGAAGGGACTGGGGTGCATGGTCGTGTGAGGACACGCATGCCAGAGAAGCAGCCCTTACCAAAACCCCACTGTGGAGGTCCCGCCGTGGCACGGTGGGTGAATGATCTTGGTGGCGTTGCCTGTTTGATTCTCAGCCCACCAGTGGATTAAGCATCTGCTGTTGCCATAGCTGTGACTCGGATTCCATCCCTGGCCCGGGAACAACCATATGCCTCAAGTGTGGCTGGAAAAGGAAAAAAAAAAAAGAAACCCCACTGTGTAGGTACCCAGATTTCAGGCTTAGCCTCTAGAAATGTGAGAAATAAACATCTCTTGTTTGGGGCACCCTGTCTATGATATTTTTTTGTAGCAGCGTGAGCTAAGATGGGTCAGAGATAAATACGTAGTGGCCTTAGAACTTTTCCGTAGATACACAGAAGGTCCAGAAACCTAAATGTCAGTCTTAGCAGTTAGGTGGTAGAACAAACTATCCAGTCTGGTGGGCAGAATGAAGAAATGAAGGATCTCTAATCCTTTGAGAAAATGCCTCAAGTCAGGCATGAGTATGAAAATACTAGAAAGCGATAGTATCCTGTCATGGCTCAATGGCAGTGAACCCGACTAGTATCCAGGAGGATATGGGTTCAATCCCTGGCCTCCCTCAGTGGGTTAAGGATCCTGAGTTGCTGTGGCTGTGACACAGGCCAGCAGCTGCAGCTCCTATTTTACTCCTAGCCTGGCAACTTCCACATGCCGCAGGTGCGGCCCTAAAAAGACAAGACGGGAAGGAAGGAAGGAAGAAATGAAGGAGCGAAGAGGGTAAGGGAAAATGCTAGAGAGAGATCATAGCCAGTGGTGGTGACCCTGAGGCCTTGGGGAGGGGGTGGTGGTCACATGGTCTGCCCAGGAGCCTGAGGCCAGCAGCCTCACACTTTGCATAGACACTGACAGGTGTACAGCCAGCTCCTTGTTGGTTTCTCTCCTTCTTCTGGACCCGGCTTTCTTCCTTGAGACCAGGAGCACTTGCATCTCTGCCCCAGCTCTCTCAGGTTTGCTCCCACGGCAGACGCGGTCACTCAAAACCAAAAGTCATAGAGCTGATAGAACCTTCAGGGTCCTTCCACCTTTTCTCCCACTTAAGTAGAGATGGACACTTAAGTTTCTCAGCCCTGTGGAGCTTGCAGTCTTCAGAGCTTTGATGCTCTCTTGCTGCTGCTCTCTTTCAGAAAGTCCCTTCAACCCAACAAGATCTTGTCCTGAGCTCTGGGATCAGCTTCCTTCTGGGGAAACATGTGGGCTCCGTGGTTTCTGTTTACCATCCAGGCGATTGTCAATCCCCTGGAAATCCCAGGGGTTACCCGCCAGGAAAAACAGGGCAGGATCCTGCAACCAACTGGCCCAGGAAAGGCTCAGAGACCTGAGGTACTGATAACCCAGGTCTGTTCCTTCTTATCCGCTCAACAATACAGCCTCCAGAGCTCAGGAGCAGGGGCTAAGTAGGAGATCCACATTAACTGAAATGAGTTCAAGTATCTGGCCTGAGTATTGGAGCCTGAAGACCAGGAGCAGGCCAGACCAGGCAAGGAGGCCAGGGTGTCTGTCCCCGACAGTCTCCTGCGTGTGCTAATATCTCGGTTCCATCTGTATGACACCTCGTCTCAGAGACATGGCGGAGAACACAGCATCGCTGGCGCACAAGCTGTCATTTAAAAATCCCTAAGGTGTGGATTGAATCGTGGGGACATTAAGGAAAAATACAGTTAGGCCCCACTGCGAGGAGCCTGAGTACGGGCACTTCTAGGTAACAGATGCACTAGGGAAATAGTCACTTTATCGTCTAGGGCTTTTTTGGGAAAGAGCGACTGTTTTGGAGGGTTGGGGAGGATCATACCTGGAGTGAATTTAAAATAGAAATGGAATTATAAGTAATCTTAAAAGGGCAAATCTATTACAGAATATGCAACGCCTTCAAGTTTCTTTTCCCTTTTCATGTGGTTCTTGGCAAATCTCCGGGCTGGGAAACGAGATCATCCTTCAGGGGGCTTTCTCTTTGTGTTTCTCAGTGTTGCAGAAATAAACGCATAACTTTAATTTGTTCCCCAAAGGAAGCGATAATAAAAAACACCACTCAAAACTAGTCGGAGTTGCCAGGAGAGCCAGGAAACAGCTTTTGAGGTTGGTTGGTTGGTTGGTCAGTTTTTCTTCCTAGTTTTCTGGGAAATATAATCAAGACAGAAGCTGCCCTTTGGGTCCCACACGCATCCCAAGGGCCAAAGGGATTGACGTGTTTGCTGAAACCGTCTGGTATCCTGAGCACGTCTCTCCCTTTGAGCTCATGGCACCTCTGGGGCTGGGCTCAGAGCCGTGGCTTGAACAAGTCAATGGGGCAGAGATCAAACCTGGCTTGAAGCAACGTAGTCTGGTGAATCCCACCTGGAGCCCAAACGGAGGTCCGCGCACGTCAGGTCCTCCTAAGCCACTGAGCCGACAGGAGCAGTCGGTTTGCAGTTTTGACGTGCGGGGCTAAAAGAGCAGGGAGGGCAAGGTCCCGTTGTGGCTCAGCAGGTTAAGAGCCCCTGCTGAGTGAGTATCCATGAGGATGCGGGTTCGATTCCTGGCCCCGCTCAGTGGGTTGAGGATCTGGCATTGCTGCAGTCTGCGGTGTCAGTTGCAAATATGGCTCGGATCCCGAGTTGTGGTGGCTGTGGCGTAGGCCAGAGACTACAGCTCCAATTCAACCCGTAGCCTGGGAACCTCCATATGCTGCAGGTGCAGCCCTAAAAAGCAACAAAATAAAATAAAAATAAAAGAGGAGGGAGGAAGTTTAGCGACGACTGGTGGGGTGAAAATGAAAGGCCAGCGTGGGATTTGTTCCCTACTTGGTGTTTGAGCCCCATGGGAAAGAGCCTGAGCCAAAGCTGTAGGACTGAACTTCAGCAAGGACTGCGTGAGGCCTGAGGCAAGACCAGCTTTCTAACATCCCCCAGAGCCCATTCTGACCCTCGCGGATTGACAGGTCTGGACCCTGTAGTTAATTGCTTTGGCTGGAAGGCTGAAATTCTGACTGTGGCAGCCAGGAGCTGGAGTAATGGGAATGCTCCCTCAAGGAGCTATGCGCCCAAAGGAACTTGGATAGGGCCAGGGCCAGGGCAGAGGGGGTGTCCCCGGGAGGAGCTGTGTGTTGGCTGCATTAACACGGTCACCGTTCATGATGGCATAGGAAACATCTCAGTGCAGTCCGGGTGGCACTTTGTTGAATAGGTAGAAGGTCCTCCTTGAACGTGTGGCAAGAAGGCTCAGTCAAATTTGGATTATTACTGTTAAGGTGACGGCCCTTTATACCCAAGAAGACCTAGGGTTGGAATTACACCTCACCGATCAGGCTGTGGCTTTCTTTTCCTTTCTTCCTTTCTTCTTCTTCTTATTTTTGTTCTTTTTAGGGCTGCACCTGCGGCATATGGAAGTTCCCAGGCTAGGGGGCGAATCGGAACTGCAGTAGCCAGACTATGTCACGGTCACAGCAACGCGGTATCCGAGCCACATCTTCGACCTACACCACAGCTCATGGCAAAGCCAGATCTTTAACCCACTGAGCAAGGCCAGGGATCAAACCTGCATCCTTATGGATACTAGTCAGGTTCATTACCACTGCGCCGCAATGGGAACTCCAGGTGGTAGCTTTCTAACCATGCTTCACAGTAGCCTCTGTACTCTGAGGTGACCCTTGAAAGAGACTTTCAGTTTGGGGGAGTAGCTCCTTGAAGATTCTGGGCATTTCACCACGAATTCAACCATGACAGTCACTGTCTTATCTGTGTTCCCTAGAGTAGGAAAAGTTTCATGAATTAACAAAAAGTTCTCTATAGCTTAATAGAAAGGTCTTGAAAACATCCTCGTTTCAGGCAACCTGTAAGTAGCAGATTTTCAATGGATTCTATATTTATTTATGTATGCAATCTATAGCCAAAAAGGACTCGAAGTCATAATAGCTTTTTATTAATGGATGAGACCAGAGAAAGTGATTTGTTTCTAAAATACACTGAAAAGAACAAAGCGATTAAAATATTAACTGTTGGGAATACTGTTTTATTTCTTTTGCGCACAGCAGAAATGAACAAACACAAATCTTAATGCAAGACATTTATATTGATTCTTATCATTGTGAACAAGTAAGTGAAAAATCATGACTGTGCTTGTTATTAACTATATTTCATAGTTACTGCTGGCTGTGTGGGTCTGTTGAACAGTTGTTGACTAATTTTCCATAGCAAGAAAGAATAATGACCAACTCACAAATTGTTTCTGGATCCATTTTGATCAACAGAGATTATTATTGATTTTAAAAAGCCAGTTTGAAAAGAAGAAAAGTCCATTAATAAATAAAAACTGTCTGAATATTAACAGTTTCGAACGGCACTAGTCTAACACTTTGTAACACAGATTTAACAAATGTTTTCCTTCAGGCAGAAGATCTCAGTGAAAATAACTTTGAAAATAGCTTGGAGGCCAAGCTAAAGACTCAGCTGGTTGTTTTTCTCTATGGTTAAGTTGATGTACCATTTGCAAGAACCTGCCCATTTGTGTAACTGTGTCTGACCAGATGGGCCTGCTTCAGGGCAGAACATTCTTCTGAGGGCAGGTCAAAGCTAGCCAGATCACCAGATCAACACATTTGTAAAAGGCCCAGTCATAAATCCGTCAAATCACCTCTGACTTGAGCTAAGCTGTTGAGCAAAGAAAACCATGTTATCTTCTGGAATATTCTTGGGAACTTCCCTTGGAAGACTTTGACAGTAGATCAAGTTCTCTGAAAGCCTCTTCACCCGATAAGATTATTTTCTTTAGCACAGGTTATAGCGAAAAGGAACTCTGCGGAAAGGGAGCTGGCGTTCCCTGGAATTCCAGATGAGAGCCCACTGCACAGCAAGCTGGGGGGACGGGGGAGTAAGTGGAATCAGAATGTGCAGACCAGACGCAGCCTTCCCTGGGCTGCAGTAGACCCGTCTAAGAGACGTGGCACAGCCACCGTCTGTTTCCAGGCAGCCAAAGCGATCCAGCAGGCTCTGATCAGAAGGAGCCAAACAGGAATCCAGTTTCATGAGTTCTTGGCAGCAGCGATGCCCCCCGTTAGGGCTAGACCGAATCTCGCTAACAGGAACCAGCCAGCCCCTTGTGAGGCGTGAGACTGGGATTGGTCCCAAGTCCTGGGAAACTGAACTGGCAGCGACCAGCGAGGCGGCTGGAACACAGGCAAGGCCTTCCTCAGTGCCAAGGACCGGGGCAGGAGGGACCAGGCAGGCAGCCTGGGTACTCATGTGCTTCTGTTTTTTCTGTTTCACAGCCAGTTTCAAGGCTGTGCTCACAGTGCTCCAGCTACTGGAAAAGTCGGCAGCAGAGGGTTCTCCCACACCTGCCTGGCTGGGGGAGAAACGAAGCCTCTAGGCGGTAGGCAGGACAGGGTGGTGCAATGGGGCTGCGCGTCACTGCAGAAGGCGGTACCCAGCGTCGGGCCTGCAAAGTCCTGGTTTCAGAGTGGCCAGACTGGGGCGGCGCAATTCACGGACCCGGGAGGCTTTTTTGGTAGGTCATTACCAACTTCTAGGTCTCCATCATGAAAAATGTGCTTTGACCAGGAAATCAAGATCGGCTTTTCTCGGGCCGAATGCATGTAGGCGAACTGTGCATTCAGTCTAAATGAACAGCCAGTCCTCGGAGAAAAATCTGAATCCTTTGGAGAAGCGTGAGGAGGTAGTGTTAGCTTTCCCACTTTCCTCCGTAAGCAGACCGTATCCTTGCTTTTGTGCCCTTTCCCAGAGGCTGGGAATCAGGCACCCCCCCCAAAAAAAAAATGTTGAAAAGAAGGGCTTTTCTAAAATACAGCAAATTCAGGTTCCTGTTTAGACGAAACTAAATGTAAATGTACAAAATCACGTCACGGCCTCGCTCTTAATTTTTATCAGTCCAAAAAGCAAGTCTCCAGAAGCTGTTCCGCGTCTGAAGTCTAAAAAGCAAGTACCTTCTGCTGTCTGGAACCAGTTTCCACGATACCACACAGCCCCCCGTAAGATCAGCCCAAATCGCTTTCAACTCACTCGTTGCAGCTGTTTGGAATTCCACAGTGATGCTGCGTCCAGAGCCTGGCCGGGCCGAGCCGCGCAGTGAACACATGACTCTCTGCCAGCGCTGGCATCTAACAGCACCATGATTTGCAAACATGTTGAATTGCTCTTTTATTCAATAAACGGAACTTACAATAGAAAATAGATTTGGAAGTTACATCAAACTTGTTTATCCTGTTACAGTGGGCTGGGTGAAGCTATTGTGCTTCGGTTATGAAGGGACCTCAGTCGGCAAGGAGCGGGCGGAGTTTCTGCCATTCTTCCTTCGCCTAATAGTAAGCACTGGGCATCTACCCAGGCCGTATTCTCTCCCTTTAAGACCCCTTCCCCTGGTACTAATTCCAGAGTTTAGATCAACTGATAGTAATTATGTCCCTGTTTCCAAGTCTCTGTTATTCATCAAGGCCACTTTTTATACGCATTCTAAGAAAAAGTTACATATTAATAAATATAAGGATGGTTAGCGGAAATACACGCAGTTGTACTTGTATGTACTTGCGTTTGTGTGTGTGTATATATATGTGTGTGTGTGTGTATTCCTGTTTCCTTACTGTCAGGACTGTGCCTTCTTCATCAGCCTTCTCTTCAGCCACAGATGGTTGCGTCTCCCGCCTCAGTCTCAGAGTTTTCTGGAATGATGACCTGCCTCCTCCATCCATCAGGAGAAATCCTCTGTCCTAGGCCTGGAAGTCCCCCACCCCCCAACCCCTGTCAACTAGTTCTCAGGAGAAAAGAATACTGGAATTCCCGCCGTGGCACGACGGAAACGAATCTGATCAGCATCCATGAGGATGTGGATTCGATCCCTGGCTTCGCTCAGTGGGGTAAGGACCCGGCGTTGCCGTGAGCTGTGGTGTAGGTCACAGACACGGCTCGGATCTGGCATTGCTGTGGCTGCGGTGTAGACCGATTCAACCCCTCGCCTGGGAACCTCCATAGGCTGCAAGTGCTGCCCTTAAAAAAAAAAAAAAAAGACAAAGAAATAAATAAAAAAGCACTTTCCGTATGTGACTGAATGAACAGAGGGTGGAGAGCACACAGGAGGAAGAAGACACTCAAAGATTTCCCCACACAATAGCTACACTTACTTTGGCAGCTTTTTCTGTCTGAGTGGATGGGCGTGGTCCCTACAAGAAGGTGACTATTGCCTCAAGTAAATAGGGTTCATGCTATTTGGTGGGAAAGGAAATTGTAAGAAAAAGTGTCTCATTTCTACAGTTTGAAAGCAGGTAATCTCTGTAGTCTGGGCGTCTATTTACACTGCTTTTCAGCAATAAAGGGTAACATTACCTTAATAACCCGCTCGTCTGAGGCAAGGAGGATACTTAAGGCATCAGAGAAAGAGGCATTTACTCTGATGAGCCACTTTCCCCAAACAGAACAAGATTGACACCATTTGCCCAGGAGATTTTCTTTTTTCTTTTTTTTTTTTTTTGAATTTCTAAAAATATTGCCTGGTTACGACATGTGATCCAACACTGAGGCCCCCTCGGCTTACTTTTTGGGATGGCTAACGACACCTTGATCCCCGTGCCCCTCGGGGGGTGGGAGGGAGGGAGAGAAAATAAGTGTAGCACTAGATTTTCAAAGAAGAAAGTTTTACAAGTTAAAAAAACCCAGCGAAGTAATTGTGAGGCAGAAAATGGCTTAGCAATTTGATCTCCGTGCTTCCAGAAACACCTCTGGGAGAAAATGCTCAGTCAATGGGAGGATACCAGGCTCTGCTCCCCAGACACGAAGAAACAGGGAAGTTGGGGGTTTTTTGTTGTTTTTTTTTTCCCTTCAAAGAGACCTCTGGACATTTCTGACTCAGGCACTGCTCTCTTTTAGGCACCAGGAGCATTTATTTCAAATGGCCTTTTCTTTTTGACACCTGTTCAAAAGCTGCCGCACCCATGCCCCCACCCACAGCCAAGGGTATTGTTCTTGGTTCCAGCTGGCTTAGAAACCTCGCCTCAGCTTGCACTTTTAAAAGGATCTGAGGACAGACTTAGGGAAGATTTTTTTCATAGACATAGCCTGAGGCAAGACAATGTTGTCTGTGGGTTTTTTTTTTCCTTCATCAACAATGGTACTTACAATGCAAGCAAATGCCTTTTCTTCGACTGAAAAAGCTTCGCTGGGCATTACAGCAGTGGTGGGGACTGGACGTGTACACACAGTGAACTCAAGTGATGCAGATACAGCTAAATCAAAATCTGGTCATTTTGACCTTGGAAGAAAGGGTAAAGTCTTTTCACTTTTTTTTTTTTTAATCTGTTCATAAAGGTAAATTGAAGGGGTAGGCAAGGTCAGAGGAGGCATGCTGCATCTATTTGGCATTCTTCTAAGTATTATCGATATTACCAGCATGGAAAAGGGTGGATTTTGGTACAAAGCAGGCTTATCTGTTCATTAACCAGGCTCCAGAGAACCATCCCACCACCTCTGGGAAACCCTATGAACAGCTGACTCAAACACGATTATCAAACTAAAATAACTGAATGGACTCGACTGTCTTTAAAATGATTTTTGTAATGCACGTTGCAAAGAGGGGAAAGCATAGGATCTGACTTAGGCATTTCTGGGTTCAAATCGTGGTTTTCTTGCTGTCTCAGAAACATCCGATAAGTCACATAACCTCTCAAAGCCTGAGCTGCCTCTTCCTTTGTCAGAAGTTTCTCTTTCCCAAAGAGTAAATGGAATATGATTGTCAAAGTGCCCTGGCAACAATGCTACACAGATGTAATTTGTTCGACGAACCCCGTTTTGAGATTACATGGTTGTTGAAACTGTATTTCCTTAAGCGGAGCCCAGGAATCTGTATTTTAAAATATGAATCCTGGAAGTTCCCATTGTGGCTCAGCAGTAACGAGCCCGACTCCTATCCACGAGGATGCGGGTTCGATCCCTGGCCTTGCTCAGTGGGTTAAGGATAGGGCATTGCCGTGAGCTGTGGTGTAGGTCGCAGCTTGGATCCTGGCTGTGGTGCAGGCCGGCAGCTGCAGCTCCATTCGACTGCTAGCCTAGGAACTTCCATATGCTGCAGGTGTGGCCCTAAAAAGCAAAAAAATAAAATAAAATATGATTCCTGGTGCTCCTGTTGTGACTCAGCAGGTTAAGAGCCCCACGTAGTGTCAGCGAGGATATAGGTTCGATCCCCTTGCTGGGTTAAGGATCCCGCTCAGTGGGTTAAGGAACCCTTGTTGCCAAAAACTGTGGCACAGGTCACAGATGCTGCTCAGATCTGGCGTTGCTGTGGCTGTGGCGTAGGACAGCAGCTGCAGCTCCAGTTCAACCCCTAGGCCAGAAACTTCCATACACCGCAGGTGTGGCAGTGAAAAAGAAAAAAAAAAATGATTCCTTAAGTGTGTGCCATTGGGCCTGAAGATCCACTTGTTGCGGTCCCTGGACCAGCAGAAACTTGTGCCACCTGGGAATGTATTCGAAATGCAAATTCTCAACCACTCCAACCTCCTGAATCAGAAATTCCGAGGTTAAGGTCCTGCATCCAGGTTTCTTTTTTTTCTTTAAATGAGCCTTCCAGGTGATTCTGATCCAAATAAACAAATTGGGAACCCTGACCTAGGGGCATTGCTTCTCAAGCTTTCCTGTTCATACGGGTCACCTGGAGGTCCTGCTAAAATGCCTGGGATGTGGCGCTGGAGGGGTGAGGCCACCCCAAGTAACGCGAACTGTGTCGACCACACTCTCAGTAGGAGGACCCCGGCTACGCCAGCCCGACACCGGCAAAACGGCAGAGAGAGGATTTCTCCTCCCGCGCTCATCCCCGTGCCCGTGGAGCTGAGGGGTGGGGCGGTGGTGGCGGGGTCCCGTCTAAGTTGTCCTGCTGCCGCTGGGCCTGGTGGAGGGCGAGGAGGTGTGCGCTGGGCGGGCCGCAGGGAGCGGTGGCCCCACCAGGGCCAGCCCTTTATATGGCTGGAAAAGGGGTGACCGCACCCCCTCAGATCCTCATATCACAGAGGTGACCCCCGGGGCGGGAGCGGTCACCCCGGCCCTGGAAGAATCCGATTCAGGGCCTTCTCCGGAATCTTTTCACCAGGATGAGTTTTTGATGGGGGAGGAAGCGAGAAAAGCTGGTTCGGATCCTATTTTTAAAACTCACAACCCAACGCCCCCTCCTGATCACTGTCTCCCCCGCAAGATCCTGCCTCTGGGGAAAATGGAGCCGGAGAAGACTTTGATTTCAGACTCAGGAGGTATTCCCAGTGATGGGGGGAAAAAAAAGAGACTGGGTTCAGACAAGGAAAAGCATTTGGCAGAGCCTGAAGTTCCCGGCCCCAGTCCCTGGGCCCCAGACTCAGCGACACGGCCCTCCCGTCAGAGAAGCAGGCGTTGAGCGGAGGGTCTCCTCGATGGAAGAGGCATCTTTCTGGGTTTTAATGAGATCACTTATTGTCTCTTTGCTCTGACGAAGACTGTAAATGTGACGGGTGAAATATAAAGAATAATTAGTCCCAGAGGTGAATCCATCCCTCCAACATGTCTTTTCTTCCTTGCGGCCTGTTGAAAAGTTTACCGCTTCCAGATGCGCCTGATTTCAACAGTTAAGAGGAGCCGGCTCCTTCTGAGCTGCAAACTTGTCAGGGAAAAAAAAAAAAAGGCCGCTTCTGAAAAAAAAAAAAAAAACAAGGCTTGAGCTGGAAAGATGTTTCCTGAAGAAACAGCTGACGCGGGGAGGAAATATGGCCCTAACGCGCCGCTGGCCTCCCCGCGGGCCCTGACCCCGAGGAAGGGGCTGAGGAAAGCCTCGGGCAGCCCCCACCACGGTAGCGACTGCTCACTAATTAGCCGTTAAAAGACTCCGGCAGCCTCGGGGGGGAGACCTTTGTGAGGGTGCTTCGCTCAGATCCCGTCAGTGCCTCGGCCGGGCCAGCCGGGGACTTCCTGCTTCCACAGAGCTGGGGACAGGGGCCTCAGCCACCTCGCGGAGGGGCCGCCGGGGCCCACGCATCTTTGATAAACACCAGCCACTCCCTCTTTAGAAACACGAGCTCTTTAGTCCCTGCCCGTTGCCCGGTAGCTTGAAGAGAATTGTAAGGGCTTCGAGCCCCCAGGGGCGGTGGGATCCAGCCCTGTGACTTCCGACGGGCGGAAAGCTAACATTCTGCAAGACCGGCTTTTTCCCTCCTGTCCACTCTCATCCTGAGGCTCCCAGAAGCCAAAGAGTGCCCCGGAGTGGGGCCTGCTCTGGGGAGCAAAGGGGGCGAGCCAGACGTGCCGGCTGTGGGCCTCAGGGGGCCTAGCTGAGAGCCCCTGGGCCTGCGGTCACCCCAGGCAGGAGGGAAGAGGCAGAAAAGATGCCTGTCCCTGAAAAGGGACCTAGGAGATGAGGTCACAGGGGCGGCTGGGCCTCACTCTTCTTGCCTGGGTATGAGCAGAGGGAACCGGACCAAGGGGCGGTGGTGCAGAGGGCACAGGTCACGTAAAGGAAGCGACGTCTGGCCAATCCCGAAGGGAAGCCTGGCACCCACTGGGGTTGAGACTGGGTGGGAGAGGGCAGTGGGTGACGAGTTAATGAAGCTGTTACTCTCCCTCCCCGGCCCCCACCCGTTCCACTCTCTTCTCTCTAGCTTCTTGTTCGGGTTCCTCAGACATAACAGGCGCACCCTTTTCTCTCAGCTGGGGCTGTCCCCACGGCGGATTCCGAGCTGGGTGGGGGTGGGGTGCGGTGAACAAACAGGGTCAAATTATCCGCTAGGATTATCCACGCAGAGGGCCCACAGCACTCTTAGGGGCCCATGAAAATGTTCTCTTTGTAGAAACAGAAGAAAAAACAAAACTTTCTATTAAAAATGTTCTGATGCATAATGAGTGTATTCATCTTTATACCAATGCAATCATAAAATATATTTTTATTTAAAAAAAAAAACTTTTTGGAGTTCCCATCGTGGCTCAGTGGTTTTCAAATCCGACTTGGAACCATGAGGTTCGATCCCTGACCTCGCTCAGTGGGTTAAGGATCCGGCGTTGCTGTGAGCTGTGGTGTAGGTCGCAGATGCGGCTCAGATCTGGCATTGCTGTGGCTGTGGCGTAGGCTGGTGGCTACAGCTCCGATTAGACCCCTAGCCTGGGAACCTCCATATACCGCGACTGCAGCACTAGAAAAGGCAAAAAAAAAAACCCAACTTTTTGGAACAAGGGGTCCATACCCACAAAGGCAAAAGTGCCTAAGACCCATGAAAGTCACAGTGGCTCTAGGCACAGCCCTACTGTTTGTTACCCATGTCACCAGTAAAGAAACAGGCTCAGAGGGGTTGTCACTTGCTTGAGGCCTCAGAGGCCGGGTTGTGGAGCGAGGATTTCAGCCCACGCCTGACTCCGTGCTCTCGCTCTTCCCCATGCTCTGCAGAAACTCGCGGGGCTTGGGTGGGGGGCAGGAGGAAGAGGATGGGAGGGAAGCTGCTTGCTCTCTCGGCTGCTTGCATTTCATTTCTCAGGAACAGGCCGGGGAGGGCACTCCAGCCTCTGGCAGCCCACATCTGCAAACAGCCGTCACGGTGCGTCTCTGCGGACTCAGAGCTGCTCCGTCTGCCACGGCCAGATGTGTATTTGTGGCTTTTCCTCCTTGGCTTCTTTCCCCAGGTTTTCATTCCTTTTATTCTGAGATGGAGCTGAAATTTTTCCAACAGGGCCCAGGGTGGACACCCAGAAGTCAGAAGGGACTCCAAAAGGAAGTTCAGGCTGGGGAAGAGAGCCAAGAAGAGGGGGACCAGTCAAAAGTATACAACACTCAATCCTTTATTACTCACATGTGGCCTGACCGCCGATGGACCGGCTCCAGGAAAATCTGAACCCTGGACTCAGCCTCAGTCCCGGCTGCTCAGGCCAGGCCTGGATGTCTCCCCTCATCTCCCCGGAGAGCCAAGCTTATTTTTTTCACATCATAGCTGCAGAAAGCACTGAGCTGGGCTCCAGAGACTTGGTTCGCCTAGTCCCAGCCCAACCACAGACTTGACCTGTGTGACCTTGAGCAAAACGCAAAACCCCTCTGGTTTCCAGTTTCCTCCTCTGAGAAGGGTAGAAGGCTGTTGGATGTATCTTTGAGGTTCTAATAATTAAACAGAAAAACCTGTGTTTCTAAGCTGAAGAGTCTTTAAGGTCTCTTTCCTTAAAAAACAATCCCCTAAATTCGAAAGGCCACTATGTCCCCTTTTTGTGGCTGTTCTCTTGAGGACGATCTGGGCGCTGCCCCCCAGTTCCGGACTTTCGTCGCACGCAGCAGCCCCACCCAAGAAACTGGGGCATTTCTGGGGAGACCCGCAGCGTCGGAGGCTCTGGGAGCCCCTCCGCGTCCGGTCAAGGGCAGCGCGCCTTGGCCACCTGTGCCGGACCCGTCCTCCCGCGGGGCCCGGGGCCAGACACGGGCCAAGCCCGCAGCCTCGCGGCGTCCCCTCCCTCCCCGGCCGCGTTTCCCCCGGGCCCCCGCGGCTCCGGATGGCGGAAGTCGCGCGTTCTTTCTTTCTTTTCTCCTCGTTAGTGGAGCTGACATCTGATCGTGGAAAGTCTGGGGCGGGTCTCAGACCCGGGCGGCTCGCGGGGAGCCCCCAGCGCCTGGGGCGATTCCTGCCGGAGGAACCCGGGCTGGGCCCGCAGAGGGGGCGGGAGGTCGGACACCTTGGGAACAGAGCGCTTTGTCTCCGGGCGAAGTGGGAGAGGGAATTAATTGCAGGGGCGGGGCGGGCTGGGGGCGGGGGTCCGCGTCGGCCGAGCGACACCTGACAGCTCGGAGCGGACGCCCCCCAAGCCCCGCCGCTGGGGGGTGGTCCTGCTAATCCGCTCGGCGAGAGGAAGCTAATTGCTGCAGCCAGAGAAGGTAGGATAAAAGCGAGCGCGGACCCACACCCACCAGGCCTGGAGTCATGCTATTTGCTGCTAAATTAATATAATTATATTACCTAATGCAAAAACCACGTTAAGAACTCGGGCTTTTGGCTCCAACTAGGAGCTTCTGATGGGTTAAAGGCAACATCTTGGTTTAATTCCTCCTTTTTCCCATCCTCCCCCTCCCTCCCCACCAACTACAAATGTCAGAAATAAATTATCGGAACCAGATGTAAGGTTTTGGGTGCACATTTTCGGGCAGTTCTGTGCTAACAGATGCCTTGTATTAATAATGTACAGTTGTGACAGGAAATATGGTTTAGAGTCCTGGAAAAACATGAAAGCTAATTCCATTACCCCTTTTCATGGTACCTACTGCTTCTCAAATGCTCAACTGGTTTGGATTACAGCGAAACTTTAGAGGAAAAATGATTTGGTCTGAAAAACTTAGCTCTGCTTTCCAGCCTCTCCCCTCAAGCAGTACCCACCTTCCCAGGCACCTGCAACCCTCCATCCTCTGTGCAAATAACCAGAGAGGAGAACATCTGGGCCCCAGCACCCCTCAGGGGACATGCCTTCAAATGCTTCCCTCGTCCAGGTTCCTGGGGACTCAGCCGACAGAGCAGGGCCGATCGCTGCAGCTTCACACTCTTGCCTGGGACAGTCCCTTTAAACCTGGCCTACCCCCCTCACACTTCACTTGGAGCAAAAGTAAGAACAATAAAACACTTTTATGCTCGAGGAACCAGATAAATCCCGGTAATTGATCTCGGGAGAGGGATTATTAAGGGGGCTAAGTGCAATGCTTTCCAGAACCGAGGGTGTAATAAGCATGAAGCCAAACAAATGCACAATTTGTTATCTGTATTTCATCACTCGATGCATTGCAAGCAACTGGCTTGAAAATGGCTTTTTCTCCTGGAGAGAAGGCACTGAAATAGCTGTAATGTAGCCATTGACAGTTATGCTCTGTGGCTGAAAAATGTCTGTTCTCACTGCGTCTCACACAGGCAGGCACACTCGGGATGGTCGAATGTCCCTACTTTCCTTTGTAAGAGACCGATTCTCTTCCACCTTATGCCACTGTGCAATGCAAAAAAGAAAAGCCTTTCCAGGGCTTACCCTCTCGTATCTTCTGCCTATCCCAGCAAGGACGGCCTAACTGGTTCAGGGCTTCGATGAGAAAGGCTTTTCCTACCCCAAATAAAGAACAGTTAGGAAGGAAGCTATCTACCAGTTCAGTTGGGTGGAGCCAAGCATCCAAAATAATAGCTAATGCTTCCTGAGGGCTTCCTGTGGCCAGGCACGATCCTATTTGCTCATACATCTTGTGTCATCTAACCCCAACAATGTCTCATGTGGTAGGTTCAATCATCTCCCTAGTTTATAGATGAGAAAACTGAATTTCAGGGACGCTGAGTCACCTGTTGAAAATCACAGTTAATGGCAGAGCCAGTACTCAAAATTAAATCTGATTCCAAAGACTGTTTTTAGCAACCTCAGCCATGATTTCAACCTGATGAGTGAGGAAAGTGTGTCCTAAATTATGAGCAAATCAGAACAGCGTCATTCTTTTAGCAAAAGCCTGTTTTTGCAGGCAGGGTGCAGTTAAAGTCCAGAATAGGAGTTCTCTCTGTGGCACAGCAGGTTAAGAACCCGATTGCAGCAGCTCAGGTCGCTGTAGGGGCGCAGGTTGGATCCCCGGCCCGGTGAAATGCGTTAAAGGATTCAGTTCTTGCCACAGCTGTGGTGTAGGTCGGTCACAGCTGTGTCTCAGATTCAGTCCCTGGCCCGGGAATTTCCGTATGCTGAGGGTTCAGCCATAAAAAATAAACAAATAAAATAAAGTCCAGAATAAGTTAACAAAGGCTGCCCAGTAGACAGTTTGTGTTAACGGTGTAGATAAAATGAAGAGAGAAGAAGCTACTGGGAATCAGGAATCAAAAGTCCTGGCTTTAAGCCCTGGTTTCTCCCTCACTGGTCATAAAATCAAGGCAATTAGTCTCTTTGGCTTCAGTTTCTGTACCTTTAAGGTTGACATGATGAAACCCGTTCAGCTTGTGAAGATTCTGTGAAATAATGGCTGTCGGAATTGTTCTCTAATACTCTTTAAAGAGCTGTGTAACCTTGGGCACATTCCTTTCCCTTTCTGATCCTAATTATCTCAACTGTAAAATTGTGTATGGGATTGAGGGAAAGAACTTGTGACTTCACTTCCGGCTCTGAAACTAACTACATTTCAAGGATGGGTGTTGTGGCTTTGTTCAAAGGAGCAAAAGCCAGGAAACAGAGACTGTCTTCCAGGAGGGGAGAGCTGCATAAATTACTGTATACCTACACTGTGGAATGGTATGCAACCAAAGAACATGAAAAGTCAGAGCTGTGCCAGTTAACGGAGAGGAATTTCTATGTGATATCGTTGAGAAAGAAAAGTAAGATGTGGGGATAAAAGGTGTTTAAATGATCTCACATTTGTAAAATAATGAACAGCACTCCCCTCAGTATGTGTGTATGTGTGTATTCTGTGTAGACTATATGGGCCTAGAGAAAATATAGGAACATATATTCTATATTAAAGGTCTTAAGGTGGGTAGAAAATGGGGCTAGGCTGACTATAAAAAAAGGAAGTGAAAAGAAAGGCTGCATTAAAAATTGGAGTTCCTGTTGTGGCTCAGCCGGTTAATAACCTGGCTAGTATCCGTGAGGATGCGGTTTTGATCTCTGGCCTCGCTCAGTGGGTTAAGGATCAGGCTTGGCTGCAAGCTGTGGCATAAGTCGCAGATAAGACATGGATCCTACATTGCTATGGCTGTGGTGTAGGCTGGCAGCTGCAGCTCTGATTCGACCCCCAGCCTGGGAACTTCCATATGCCACAGGTGCGGCCCTAAAAAAAAAAGAAGCAGGTATTGAGATATAGAAGGAATAAACAACAAGGTCCTGCTATATAGCTCAGGGAACTATGTGCACACCCTGTGATAAACCATAATGGAAAAAATATGAAAAATAATGTAAATGGATGTTTAACTAAATCACTCTGTTGTGTAGTGGAAATTAACACAACATTGTAAATCAACTATACTTCAATAAAATAAGTTAAAAAAAAGTATTAAGGGAGTTCCTGTTGTGGCTTAGCAGGTTGAGAGGCCAACGTAGTGTCCATGAGGATGTGGGTTCAATCCCTGGCCTCGCTTAGTGGGTTAAGGATCTGGAGTTACCACAAGTCCCAATGTAGGTCACAGAAGAGGCTCAGATCTGGCGTTGCTGTGGCTGTGGTGTAGGCTGGCAGCTGCAGCTCCAATTCAGTCCCTAGCCTGGGAACTTCCCTATGCCCCCCACTGTGCGGCATGTAAAAAGTAGGTGCGGCTGCAAAAAGTAAAGTCAAAAGTAAAAACAAAAAGGTATTGGAGAAGACCTCCAAGGAGGTGGCATTTGGGCAGAGTGAAGGATGTGAATTTGGTGTGTTTGAGGAGGAGTTTTCATTGCAGAGGAGACTCGATCTGGTTTGTCTCATCTCCATCACAGCTACCAACCTGGTCCAGCCGCCACTGTCTCCTACCTGGTCCACTGCTACAACCTCTAGCTGGTCTTCTGGTTTCTGTTTCTTGTTTTCTATGATTGATTTTCCACACTTGCAGCCTGAGGGAACCTCTTAAAATGCAAATCAGATCATGTTATGACAATGTGCAAACCCTCCAAGATCCTCCCATCATTTAGAACAACACTCAGAGCCTCCTTTGGCTGACAGGCTCCCTGGGGATCTGGTTCCAGCCACCTCTGTGACCTCAGCTCATCACCTTCCCCTTAGCTCACTCGCTGGCCTCCGTGCTCTTCCTTGAACAGGCCAAGCACACACCTGCCTAGGCCTGCGGTCCCCATAAATGGACCCATGATTCATCCAATTGCTCTGGCCGTGAATCTGAGTCGTTCTTGACTCCTTTCTTTTCCCACACTCCACAGCCAGTCCATTAGCAAGTCCTGACAGGTTTACATTCTAAAGCGATCACCGTCAGACCACTTATAATCACCTTCATCAACAGCCCTAATCCGAGCCGCCACCATCCCACACCTGGGCGTAGCCCATTATAAGGCCACCTTGCTTTCCACTCCGCCCCTCACAGCCTCTCCTTCACCCAGTAGCCAGAAGGATCCTTTTCAAACATTTATTCAACATTCAAAAAATACCTATTGAGCCCAGTTAAGTCTGTTTTCGTTGCTCGAGATCCAGCACTGAACAAAATAGATAAGGTCTCTGCCCCGCGGGAGGGAAGGGTGGACAGAAGAACACAAAGAAGGGTTTTGCGTCGTACCTGTTAAAATAAGCAGCCGGCTTAATCAGTCAGTACTATCAAAAAATATTTGGGTACGTAGATGCAGCGTTAGCCGGTGGCCTTTTATCATTGTCCCTTCGAAACTTTAGTTTTATAAATACAGCGCTCAGGATGCTGTTTTCCCCAGAAGCGGAATGCTCTGTACCATGCTGCTGCAATCAGATGCTTTGATCTCGCATTCCAGTCCAGAGTGTGTGTGTTGTGCCTAAGATCTGGCTTGGAATGATAAAATTTTCAGACATTTTAAAAATGAAAATTATATGTCTCTGCTAAAGCATATGAACCATTTGGATAAGAGGCTCAGGAAGCAAGATTTTCAATAAAACACACAGGCGAGGACATCAATCTCCTGACTCATGTCAGTTCCAAAAAGGATTTCAGGGGAACAGCTATCCAGAATCGGTTCATTTTAACTGTCATCAATCACAATTTAAGCTGAATCTTATTCCCAAAGTTTGATTAAAATGCTTCTTTTGGGAGTTCCTGGGTGGCTCAGCGAGTGAAGGATCTGGCATTGTCACTGCAGTGGCTTGAGTCACTGCTGTGGCACAGGTTCAGTCCCTGGCCCGGAATTTCCACATGTCAAGGGCACGACCCCCTAAAAAATGTTTCTTCCAAAGTTTCCTTTATTTATTTATTTTTACTTTGGATATTTACCCCAAGTACTGGGAGAGCAAAGATCATGGTTTATTCTTCATCTGACCCCAGTGCCTGGCTCAGTCCCTGGCATAAAATAAATGTTTGTTGAATGAATGAATGAAATTTTCCTAGGGCAAGCTTGAAATCTAAGTCCCCTTTCCAAACGGGAATAAATATTGGCATAAAGAAATGCCTTTCTAGCTTATTATGTGCATTTCAGCAAGAAGGAATATTATGACTTACCCTTTCCACAGCAAATACTAAAACTTTTTTTTCCAGGTTCTCAGCTCTCTTCTCTTCCCAAGCCTCCTATTTCGAAAGAGTTCAGCTATAGGAAATGGCAGCCATTACACCTATGTTAAACAAAAATGTTATTTAATATCGGGAGTTAGGTGCCTGACAAATTCTTGGAAGGGCTGAAGCAGCAGGCTTTGGACTGTGCCTCTGGAAAGACTCTCAGATCAGCACCCCTGTACCCCAACAGGGGAGCTGACACCTAGTGGGTGAATCTGAGGCTGATGCATTAAAAAACCCACATGGCCATGGCTACAGCTGGATTCTGTGGTCAGGAATCTGACACCAACACCACAGACACTGCCTCTTGACGCCTACACAGCTGGCGACTGACCCGGGAAGACTGCTGCAGAAAAACACGCTGTCTGCACAGCCACACTCAGCGCAGGTTCCAGGATTACTCTGGCCAAGACCCTGAGGTCGAACAAGCTGGAGTGCCTAGTTCTCAGGCTGACACTCAACAGCCAAAACTGAAGTGGGGGGGACCTTTGCCAACTTGCGTTGAGTACATGGAATTGACCGAAGCTCACTCTCAGCCAGAATCCTAGCTGCAAGGGAGTCTGAGAAACACAGTGCTTCCTTTAGCAGCCTCTGTAATCCAGAAAGTCGTACTCGGGAAGGTGGAATAACTGCTGAGTGCCTGTCAGCCGTGACTACTGAGGTCCTTTCAGTCATTTTGGCAGAATGACAATAATGCAACTAACGGGTGGCATTTACTCCATGGCAATTTAAAAAAGGACTCCCTGTGGCTCCCCTGGTCGGAGAGCATTAAACGCCCCCGTGGACAAACAACTCCCAACCCTAATGGGAGGAGGAATTACACCCTATTAATCTGACGGTGCTCACCTTCCTTCCTGAAGCTACAAGCGGGGAGCAGTAAACCGAGCTGTTTTTGGTGCTAAGAGGAAGAACGCAGAGGGCAAATATTCTATTTTGAATAGGCATCTTTACTTCAGATTGATTTCTCTGTGGCCAGACTGGTTGTCTTTTAGCTGGTCAGTGTGCAGGCTGGGGAAGGGACACGGCTGTCCCCAGGCTGAGGGGAGAGACCCAGTTTCTCCTTCTAGGAACCTCTGAGGGTCTGGCTTGGTGAGCTACTCTGTTAGAGTTGGTTCTAATTGAACACCAAGCTTGATGAGGGAAAAATAAGGAGATAAAATGGAGAGGGCCTGAGGGTAGGAAACGGAGGGTTCTGAGGGGCCCGGGGAGAGGGGACTGGGGGGACGCCATTTGCAACTATGTGTCTGGGAGCAAAGGGGAGAAGGCAGGGCAGGGAAGAGTGCAAGCGACGAGAGAACCTGAGGGCAGCTGAGTAGCTTCTTGAGACTCACAGGTGCAGCAGGAGACCCCGAAGTTTCTCAGCTCATCTCTACAGCCCTGTGAGGACTCTGCCCAGAACCATCCCTGGCACCAGAACAAGCTGGGCTCTGAATGCCCGCCTCGTGGGAGGTCTGGTGGACCAATGGCAGAACCGTTCCCCTGCTGAGGTAGGACCTGCTCGAGGACACCGGCCAAAGACCCAGTGGCCCGTGGCGAGGAAGGCTGATTTGGTCAGCGGGGTCCAGCCAGAGGAGCTATGGAGGTGGGGATCAAGTGCAGGGGGCAAGAGACAGGACTGCACGCTTAGGAAGATCTCCCCAGCAACTCCTTCAGCTTGCTCCGTAAAGCCCAACAACCTTGGAATAACAAGTGCCAGCCACTCCAGGCTCTGTTCCTTGACCCTCGACTGGGCTCCTGGAGTGACTTGGGTAAGAAGAGGCCGCCCTCCGCAGGTGGGATTCGAGGCCGTCAGGGAAGAGCCCGCAGCTGCTCCTGGGACCTGCCCGGTCCTGAGTAGCCTGGCTCTGATACTCTGCGGTGACCTTGAGGACCTCTCTGTCCTTGCTTGCTTCTGTCTGGGGTTTCTAGAATCAGGATCCCTGTAGGATGAGTGGCAAGAACATCCTCTCATGTCTCCGTGCCTCCAATTCCTCATCTCGAAGTAGAGGGAATAAAACTTTTTACTTCAAAGGGTCGTTGAAAGGTCCAAGTGAAGCATAATTAATTAGACATTACGTTAATATGCAATTAGTTTAGAACAGAAACTGGTACATCATAAGCGCTGAATAGGTATTGTCGGCATTTGTACTTCTGTTTTGATGGATTCTTTTCAGAAGTTGGAGACCACAGATTGTCTAGAGACGGGCCGTGGTGGGGAACCGTGGTTGGGACTGCCTGGGGGGTGATATATGTAAGATGAAGTAAGTAAGGGAGAATGACTGAGGAAACTGGTCATGGATCACGGCGGCAAACCGTCAGAGGTTGACCAGCCAGATGAAATGGAACCTGGAAGAGGATGCCAGTAACTAAGAGCAGGAAGAAAGGTGGCTGGGACCATGATGGGACAGAACACAGCTTTGGCTACTATGCTAAAAGCCAAGATAACTGTGTCTCAGACTTCCCGTTGTGGCGCAGAGGAAACGAATCTGACTAGTATCCATGAGGACATAGGTTCGATCCCTGGCCTCACTCGGTGGGTCAAGGATCCAGTGTTGCTGTGTGCTGTGGTGTATGTCACAGACGAGGCTCGGATCTGGCATTGCCGTGGCTGTGGTACAGGCCAGCAGCTATAGCTCTGATTGGACCCCTAGCCTAGGAACCTCCATATGCCATGGGTGAGGCCCTAAAAAGACCAAAAAAAAAATAAAACAAAAATAATGGCATCTCTAACAATGTACATTTCTCTTACATACAAATCAGGGTAGGTGGTTCAGGGCTGGGAGGGTGTTTCTGTGTAGTTGGAGATAATACGCTTCTTTCTTCCTGGAGAGCCAGGTTTCTTCTGTCCTCCTCCTGGTCTAAGATGGCTGCTTCAGCTCATGCCATAACTTCTACCTTCCAACCAGAGGGAAGAGGAGAAGAGGTAGTGATGGGCACATTTTTTCCTTAAAGGAATGGCACAGAAGATACACGTCACCCCTGTTTACATCTCATTGGCCAAGACTCAGTGATACACCCATACTGATCTGTAAAAGAGGCTGGAAATGTGATCTTGGCTGAGCGATAATGTGCCTAGCTAACTCTTGGTGATTCTATACTAAAGAAAGGAATACAAAGTGGATATTGGGGGCAAACCTGTATGCTATAAGATTAGTGCATATTTTTGGACCCTAAGTGGAATTTTTATTCCTAATATTCTTTGAAAACACCTGGCTGTTTGTGACTAATATTCAAAAGGCCAAACTGTACATGAGTTGGAAGCTGGAAACTTCCTACGGTGACCCCAAGGCTACCCAAGTACCAAAGTCACTTCTTTTCGTGTTGCTGATAGAAAAAGTCTTCCAGTTCCCATTATGGCTCAGCAGTAATAAACCCAACTAATAACCATGAGGATTCAGGTTCGATCCCTGGCCCCACTCAGTGGGTTGTGGATCCAGCGTTGCCGTGAGCTGTGGTGTAGGTCACAGATGAGGTTTGGCTCCCATGTTGCTGTGGCTGAGGCTGTGGCTGGGAGCTGCAGCTCCTACCTGACCTCTAGCTTGGGAACTTCCATATGCCACAGGTGCAGCCGTAAAAAGACAAGATGGAAGGAAGGAAGGAAGGAAGGGAGGGAGAATTGTCCGATTCTTCTCCAGGAAAATATTTTGAAGGCTAATTAAGTCAAATGATTATTGAATAAACTTTCTGCCTTTTGGCTGATTCCATCCATTACCACTGAGATTTATTAAGCAGCTTACCTTTTCTGAGAAAGATTATTAAAGGACAGAACATGCCAAGCTTTTTAAGTTTGACAAAAACACTCACATAGATTATTATTAGATTCTGAGATAAGCTCCGAAGGTGAGGAAGGAGCTTTTTGGAGTAGAGCCAAATGCTAGCGCTGATTTCAACAGCTGAGCAAAGCAGGCCCCAGCTCTCTGGGGCCACTCCTGTGTTCTCTGTCCCGCTGTTCGGTACCTAAGACATGGGTTTGCATATGTTGAAATATTTTTATCCGCCCCAAGCCATTTTTATCTGCCCCAAGCCCTTTCTGGAGGGAACTGGGATGCAAATAAACCATAGGATGGATATCTTCCCCGCTAGAAAGTGAGAGCAGGGTTAGCGTCTTTGTTTTTCCCCATTCTCTCCTGATACAGATGTTTAATTTTGGGGGGTGCCACACCGGCAGCTTGCTGAGGTTTCCAGGCCAGGGATCGAACCCGTGCCACAGCAGTGACAATGCCGTATCCTTAACATGAAGCACCACCAGGAAACTCTGGGGTGTTTAACTTTTAAACAAACATATCAAAAATATGCTGTGAGAAAGGATGAGTATTAGCATCTGAGGGCTTTTTTTGGTCTTGCGATGGCTCTGCTAGGAAAACAGAAAGGAGATAGAGGGAGAGGGGGAAAAAAGAACAGGAGAGAGGAGAGAGGCGCTGGGTTCTTAACCTTTTGATCTCTTTTGGTATCACAGATCACTCTGACAGACTAGTGTAACCTCTGGACCCCTTCTCCAAATGAGGTTTTCAAATATACAAAATAGGAGTTCCCTTCATGGCTCAGTGGTTAACGAATCTGACTAAGAACCATGAGGTTGCGGGTTCGATCCCTGGCCTCGCTCAGTGGGTTAAGGATCCAGCGTTGCCGTAAGCTGTGGTGTAGGTTGCAGACGTGGCTCGGATCCCGTGGCTGTGGTGAAGGCCGGCAGCTACAGCTCCTGTTAGACCCCTAGCCTGGGAACCTCCATATGCCATGGGTGCGGCTCTACATAAAAGACAAAAAGACAAAAAAAAATAATGTATATATATACAAAATAGACACATAGGATTCCCCCAAGAAACCATGGATTTCCTATTCATGAGCTCCTTTGGAGGTCTGTGGACCCCAGATGAAAAACTCTGTGGATTGCTTCTTATGTTTAGATTATCAACTGCTTGAAATCACTCCCAGATTCCAACTATTCAGGCTGCTGCGAGACTGACAAACATCATCCCCGGAGTGAAGTTGCTACAAAATATGCCCAAACTCTTTCTCAGATGCATCGTCACTTGTGTTCTGAAGACAGGTACCCGGCATTTGAAGGCTGTTGCTGTAAAGCTCGAATGCACCTGCATCCTTACTGCAGATTTTGGTTGACCACAGCCATCCATCTCTATGGATTCTGCCCTGCAGCCACCTCCTTTCCTTAGCACTGAGCAGGGAGGCACAAAGAGGAGGTGTGAGGCCGGAAGCAGTGGATGGAGTGATGCTCTTTGACCATGAAGGAAGTGGCCATGCAGGTGATCCCTAGAGGCTGGACAAGGAGTGGAACCAGATAATCTCCAGAACCTTCAGAGGGAGGACAGCCCTGACGACACCCTGATTTCAGCCCAGTAAAACTCATTTTGGATTTCCTACTTCCAGAATTGTAAGCACGGGGGTGTAGCTCAGTGGTCAAGCAATTGACTGCAGAATCATAAGGATAAATTTGGGTCATTTTAAGTTGCTGAGTTTGTGGCAATTAGTTATAGCAACAATGGGAAACTAATACGGACACACACATGCAAACACATACCTCTATATCAACAAAGCATTATCATTTTTAACAGCTTCCCAGGCCGGGGATCTCAATCCTGCACCACAGCAGCAATCTGATCTGCGACAATGCTGGATCCTAAACCACCACACCACAAGTGAATGCAAGTATTTGGAGACAGGGTCATTAATTAAGGGGAGTTCCCATGTGGCTCAGTGGAAATGAATCTAATATCCACAAGGACTGAGCATCTGCGATCTACACCACAGCTCATGACAACACTGGATCCCTAACCCATTGAGCGATGCCAGGGATCAAACCTGCAACCTCATGGATACTAGTCGGATTTGTTTCAGTTGCACCATAATGGAAACTCCCAGATTTCTTCCAGAGCAAGCTGGCCAGAGGGCCAAATCCAGCTCTCTTCCTACTTGGTTAAGTTTTATTAAAGTACAGCTATGCTCAGAGTTCCCTTCATGGCTCAGTGGTTAATGAACCCAACCAGGATGCATGAGGATGTGGGTTCGATCCCTGGCCTCACTCAGTGGGTTAAGGATCCTGCGTTGCTGTGGCTGTGGCGTACACAGGCAGCTACAGCTTCGATTGGACCCCTAGCCTGGGAACCTCCGTATGCCACAGGTGCGGCCCTAAAATAGAGAGAAAAAAAGGTACAGCTATGCGTATTGGCTCACATATTGTAGATGGCTGTTTTCAAGCTACAGAGTTGAGTTCCCTAGTGGCTCAGTGGGTTAAGGATCAGGCATTATAACTGCTGTGGCTCAGGTCGCCGCTATGGCATGGATTCAGTCCTTGGCCCAGGCACCTCAGCACACCACAGGCATGGCCAAAAAAAAAAAAAAGGTAGAATCGAGTAGTTGTGGTAACAGCAGGCAGATTACATGGGACTCAAGGCCTAAAATATTATCTAGGTCTTTTCAAAACGGTTTACCAACCTTGCTGTAGAACCCAGTGCAATAAGGATTTAATTCTCCCTCACCTTCCCTTTCTTCCTTATTGTTATCAAAAGAGACCAGCAGAATTCCCCCTGTGGCGCAGCAGGTTAAGGATCTACAGTGACTCGGGTCGCTGCTGAGTTGCAGGTTCAGTCCCTGGCCTGGGGCCTTCCACGTGCCATGGGCGCGACCAAAAAAGGAGAAAAAAGAGAGAGAGAATGGAAAGAAAAAATGTGGTGATGAAAGGTAACTTAGCTTTATCTCATCTAACCCTGCTTTATCGTTATGAGGAAACCACAGTTCAAAACGGGAAAGTATCCACGTCCAAGGGTCATACAGTTCTGCTTGTTTCCTCACCTGTAAAATAGGGATATTTTGAGAATTAAGTGTGCTAATACACATGAAGCAATTAAACTGGTGCCTGGCACACTGTTGCTATTAGAACTGTCACTGTTCATTTCTCTTTTCCTGAGACATCTGAAAGCCCGTATCTTTCTTGGTTTGTACGCACAGGAGCCACATGCTTCCCCGCGGAGAGCATGAGGATGGGGACAGAGGGGGTGTGGGAGCTGGAAAAACAGAGACTAGCAACCCAAGGCGCCTCCTTGGCACCGAAGGCTGCTGGATGGCCCCCCTCGGCCCCCCAGCCCCCATCCCCACCCCAGCCAGCCCGCGCTAATAGAATTCAGAAGGTAATACAATCCCCGGGCTCTGAATTCCTAGAGGATCCTGGCTGGGGGCGCCGGGGAGCTGGCAGGAGGCCGGGACGCAGAGAAGGCTCTGATCAAGATCAAGTGCCCTCAGCCCTCGCATTTCACCCGGGGCTACCTCCTGAAGCCTGGCCCCGGCACAGGTTTACAGACTTTCTCCAATTGGCTGCCTGGGGAGAGGCTGCTGAGCCCAGAGACTCAGGAATGGGCGTCTAATCAGACCCAGGTGCAGAGAAAACCTTTCCCCTTGTGCTTGCTGCTTCCACCAACCTGGGAGGGGACCAGAGGGGCCCCATCCGGGGAGCGCCACCCTATGGGGGAAACCCGGGGGCCAGGGTCCCTCCCACCCTCTCCAACCACCCTGCCCCGAGGTTAGAGCTTACAGGGGTCCTCTCTGTCACCCTGCGGGGGGTACCCTTTGGAGACGAGGCTTTTGTTCCTTTTTTTCTTTTAATTCCAACAGGAAGAACAACAAAAGTGGACGCAACAAACACCAGAGAGCTGGGACAGAAGGGGAAGGAGGGCAGAGAACACAGAAAGGGGGAGACACGGCCCCCTTCCCACCCCCAGGCTGCCAGAGACACAGCTCCTGCCTAGAGCGCCTCATCTGGGGACAGAAACAGGAGGCAGCCAACGGATAGAAGAAAAATAAGACAGAAATGTATTAACCAGAACATAATTTATAGCAGCCGGACGGACCTACGAGCGGTGGTTACACCCCATTGTTGTAACGCTGCCAGGAGAGAATGGTGTAGGGACATGCAAAAAAAAAAAAAAATTTTTTTTTTTATTCTTTTAGCAACCAAATTCCTGGCAAAGCATGAACAACTATGGCAAGACACTAGCTGGAGTGCTTCCTGCCTTCCTTTCACTGAGATTTAGAGTCAAGGGTTCCTGAATGCTCGTCTACACCAGGCACTGTGTGGGTTCTTCCGCGTCGTCCACTCACTATTCATGGCCGTTTTATTTGTAAAGTCGCTGTGAACCCTGAATTAGCCGACGCTGAACCAATGCTCCTGGGGGAAATACACAGTTGGTTTCCTGTGAGTCTCTGGGTACAACATTTTCATCAATCAATCAGCACATAACCTTGTTTTGTGTGTTTGTTTAAAAGATTTTTTTTTTGAGAGTTCCTGTCTTGGCTCAGCAAGAACGAAACTGACTAGCATCCATGAGGACGCAGGTTCGATCCCTGGCCTCTCTTAGTGGGTTAAGGATCCAGCGTTGCCGTGAGCTGTGGTGTAGGTCACAGATGCGGCTCGGATCCTGTGTTGCTGTGGCTGTGGCATAGGCCGGCAGCTGTAGCTCCGATTCGCCCCCTAGCCTGGGAGCCTCCATATGCTGCAGGTGCGGCCCTAAAAAAATTTTAGTTAAAAAAAATAAAAGACATTTTTGATTCATTATCATGGTACTTACAACCAACAGCACTATAACGCATGCCTGAGTGAAGCTTATCTAACACATGTATTTTCTCCATAAGATACATCACTGCCTTCTTGTGCTTAGGATCAGCAGACAGACACCCCTTCTGCAGGGCGCTTGGGGAGCTAGGTTAAATAGCAAAACTGTCAACAAAAAAACACAAAAATGCCCCTCCCCCAATGGCACTAAATAAACCACAAAGACGACACTTGTTTGCAGAATGAAAGCTAAAACAAGAAGGCAGAGACTGCCTTGTGTCACCTCAGCTGGAACCATGCATATCAGCTGACTCAAACTAAATGCATATTTGTGCATGTCCAGGAACGATCCTGACAGCACAACAAAGACTGATTTTGGATTTACAAATACATTTTAGTGAGTAGGTGAATTTGCAAACACAGGACGCCACAAAAATGAGGTTGGACTGTACATGATCTCATTCACTTAACCATCGCATGTGGTGGGAATTGCTGTTCCCACTTTAAAGACTGGAAAACTGAGCCTCAGAGAAATTGTGCAATTTGCACAATATGGTACAGCTAGCAAGTGTTCATATATATACGTCTTTGTATGTCTCCTACATCAAATTTAAGGCATTTCAACTTGGGAAAAATATCTCCAGAGAGGACCACCCTGCCTCAGTCAATCTTGTCCTGTATTTACTCACTGTATCTAAAAGGACTTGCTCAGTTGTTGCTGTGAGTTCATGTGTTCTGCCTACCCGATTTAAGAGTGCTTTCGGGGGAGTTCCTGCTGTGATTCAGTGGGTTAAGAACCCTGTATAGCATCTGTGAGGATGCGGGTTCGATCCCTGGCCTCGCTCAGTGGGTTAAGGATCCAGCATTGCCGTGAGCTGTGGAGTAGGTCGCAGACGTGGCTCGGATCTGTTGTTGCTGTGGCTGTGGTGTAGGCTGGCAGCTACAGCTCCAATTAGACCCCTAGCCTGGGGACCTCCAGGTGCCACAGGTACATTTCTAAAAAGGAAAGAAGGAAGGAAGGAAGGAAGGAAGGAAGGAAGGAAGGGGCTTGATAAATCGTGATGAATGAGTGAATGCGCTGTCTTCAGATGACTTCTGTGATGCCGTACGCCCCAGTTATCTTCCTCCCTCCTTCTCTGCTCCTGTCTCGTCTGCAGACCCATGTCTTTCATCCTGCCATGAGGGCTGACTCCAAGCCTCCATGCTAGGCTCTTTTCTGGTCTAGACTGATTTTCCTTGGGAGATCTTATCCACTATCTTCAATGACCATTTGTGACACATTGTATTGCCCAAGGATAGCCACATCTATATATTTATCTCAACCCACATACTCTTCTTCCAATGTCACTGACACTCTTCCCCTCAAAAGTGGGATCTGAGTTCCCTCCCCTTAAATCTGGGTAGCAACTGACACTTCCCTTGGCCAATAAATTGTGGTGGAAGTGACACTACATGACCTCTGAGGTTAGGTCACATACAGGATACAGTTCCCACCTGGCTCTTGGGATTTTTACTTTTGGAAACAATCCATCCTGTTGTGAGGAAGCCCAAGCTACATGGAGAGGCCACATGTGGGTGTTGTAGCCAAGAGCTAAGCAGCTAAGCTAAGGTCTCCGACAACGGCCAACATCAACATCAGATAATTCCTGCTCCCAGCCATTGAGCCTTCCAGCTGAGGCCTCAGACGTTGCGGAGCGGGGTTAAGTCACTCCCTCTGAACTCTGTCCAAAGTCCCAGCAGACGCAAACCATAAGGGATAATAAGTGATTGTTGTCGCTCTCAGTCACTAAGTGTTGAGGTAATCTGTGGCTCAGCAATGGACCCCCGCCACACGGACTCTGTGCTGATATCGCCTGCGTTTCTGTTCCCACCCCCATCTCCTTGGATCTCCAGATCCGTCTTCCAAGTGCCTCCTCATCACCCCCACTTGGACGTCTCAAAGGAACTTCCATCTCTCCATGTCCAAAGTGTAACTCTAATTTTCCCACAAGTCTGCTCCTTTTCCAGGGTTTTCTTTCTCAGTAAATGGCTCCACCATCCTACCATTATCACAACCCAGAAACTTAGAGCTCATCGCAAGCTTGTCTTCTCTGCCCTGAGCCACAACAAATTCTGTCAATTTCATCTCAAATATCTCTCCGATCTAACACACTCTTTTTTTTTTTTTTGGTCTTTTTAGGGCCGCACCTGTGGCAATATGGAGGCTCCCAGGCTAGGGGTCAAATTGAAGCTGTAGCTGCCAGCCTACGCCACAGCCACAGCGTGCGGGATCTGAGCTGCGTCTGCGAACTACAGCTCATGGCAACGCCAGACCCTTAACCCACTGAGCCAGGCCAGGGATCAAACCTGCGTCCTCATGGATACAAGTTAGATTCGTTTCCTCTGAGCCACGACGGGAACTCCCTCCAGGTACTTTTAAATCACAACCTATCTCTGTCTAAAACTGCGTATCATCCATGAGATTATTGGATGACTATTTCCCCTGCAAGAGCAAAAGTTCCAGGCTGGCAACAGCCATGTCTGTTTCATGCCTAGCACAAGGAGAAAGCGTTCTGTAATATCTGTTGCTTATGGAAGGAATGACTTAGAGAGTGGCGGATCCAAAGTGGATAAGTGACCCACAGGCTCCAGGCTTGAGCGCCAAAGAGCACATTTCTCAGTTTTATGAGCCCAGGAAACCAGGGAGATTTTGTCACGAAGTACACAGCACACTTTCTCCTCTCTAGAAGACACATTTTTTCCCCAACAAACTAGAGATTCCTTCAGGTTTCAGACCCCAGCACCAGCATGGGGCGGGGGGTGGAATCACAGCGAGTTTAAGCTAATCACGACAATCCCTTTGCCCAGGACTGATTTAAGAGCAAGCCTGGGATACGAGAGATTCGGGGAGGGAAGTGGAGCTTTATAAAGGAATGGGAGGAGGCTCTGGGGAGGGGGAGACGTAGTCTTGGGGTCACTGCAGGCTCTTGTGGCCCTGAGGGAACAGAGGCCCCATAAACGGTGGAGGCGAAGCCTGCTGATGGAGAGGGCCCAGCTCTTCCATTAGCAAACACGCTAACCCACCATGGAACTGCTTGTGATATGGGACAATAAATCACTCTGACTGGTTCGAGCCAGGGTCTCTCAACAGCACCACTACTGGCATTTTAGGGCCACGCAGTTCTTCACTGTGGGCAGCTGTGCTGTGCATTGTGGGATATTGAGCAGCACCCCTGGCCTCTACCCTCTAGAAACACTAGCAATTCCCCCCCAATCCCAGTAGTGAAAACCGAAAAATATCTCCAAGTATTGCCGAATGTCCCCCAGGGGATCAAGTAGTCCCCCAGGGGATCAAGTCATCCCCTGCTGAGAACCACTGGTGTAAAACCAACTGAACTAAATGATCTCTTCCTTAGAGTCAAAAGCATCTTAAGCAACCCGGCATCCCCCCAGCTTTGTTTACTCAAAACAGACTAATCTCTTTTCACCGTTGCTTACTCACGTCTTCCTCCAGCTCCAGGCCAGCTCACGGACCCATCCGCATGATTACACCATCCCACCAACCGCCTTCCATCCTAGCCTTTCTTTACCTGTGCTTTCGAAACTCACTCACTGCAGCAGCCACATCCCCAGCCATCTCTGCCTTGGCCATCTCCTGCCACTTGCCGTGGGACCTGATTGGATGCTCTTAGCTACCTGATCTTGCTCGGACACAGGTCTCTGCTACTCACCTTCCACATCAGGCGAGGCCACCCCAAGTTTCCTTCCTTTCTTTTCCCCATTCCTGCCTCATCCATTTTATCAACCTGTCCCTCTGCCCATCCATCCACTATTCAACTCATATTTTGCATACTTACTGGGAGCTACAGTAGGCGCTGGGTAGCAAGTGGATAAGATACAGAACTGGTCCTTGAGGGGCAGGCAGCCTGCCTAGGAAGACAGTTTGCTAAATCCATGAGACGTGCTACTAACGTTGAAGATATCTGAGCTCTTACGAAACAATGTATTTTCACACCCTGACTAGCCCTCACATTTAATGAGGCATTCAAGAGGAGGCTAATAATAATCTTCATTTGTCCACGAAGCAGGCCCGGCAGGACCATATCTTCCAGTGTGGTGAGTCTAGTTCCAGCAAGTTGATGAACTGGGGAGAAATATGAAGGACTTGCAACGTATTCTGTTAAGTCAGACATTTTTTTTTCTTCCCCTCTGGACTGTTCTCCAACTGGTCTGAATTAGTGAGGTCCAACTGTTTCTATTTAAAGAAAAAGGCAACAAAATCTTTAGGGTGTGCCTCCCAAATTCAGGCCAGAAGACACACACACACACACACACACACACACACACACACACACCACCGTCGCCACCACCAACCCATCCACACACTTGGCCCTGGGGACATGGATGCACACTGACACACACTGTCAGGCAGCTGGGGAAAAAACAAAAACTGGGCATCGTCTCAAACAGCTTAAAGCTACAGAGATGGAAGGACGGCAGCACAAAGGGCAGGGCAGAGGGGGTTTGGTGAAGAAACAGTTCCAAGCACAACAGAAAAGTTCTCGCCTGAAGATTCTGGATTTCCTTTTTGGTTCTTTCAAAGAATAAGTCTCTGGTTCTATTTGGCTGGGGGACCAGCGCTTGTGGGGTGTGGCCTTGGGCTCTCTCTTCCCCTTCACAGTGACTCTATTGTTCGGAAACTGCGGCCAATTTATGGAAAGAGGTGGAATGTTTATGTAACTGACTCTGCTTTAGACAAGACGTTTGAAAGGGGGAAAAAAAATGACAGATGGAAGGAGGCCAGTCCAAACAGGGTTTTCCTTCCTTTCTGGACACAGATGTTGGAAAACGGAGGAGAGGGAGGGAGGGAGGGAGGGAGAGAAGAAAGTCGGGGATGGAGAAGGAATGCCAAAGGCCGAGCTGGCCAGAGAAGGGCCAGAGTCTGTCTTCGTGGCCAGGGCCAGAGCCTCTGGAGCAGAACCTCCATTTGGGGAAAAGCTGCCGTTTGAGTTAAATAGGTCGAGCCAGTCGGAGCAGCTCTGGTGTGGGGTCTGGATCTCATTAGCCACAAATGGGTGGGGACCGGCTGGCCATGGGGGAGTGGATCCCCTGGTGTGTACTTGGGGGGTGGGGGCCCGGGCTGCGGGAACTTCTTTACTGCCTTCCCCCGAGCCAGGCCCCAGGCAGCTGGAGCTGCCAGGAGGCCCAGACCACAGATGGAGACTGCGCTTCATTAAGCAGGGAGTCCGCGCGGCAGCCCAGAGGCCCCGGCAGACTAGAAAAATCAGAGCTGCTTTGAGGGGGAGAAGCAGGACACATCTCGCCCCCTCGCCCAGCCCGAGTGGGCGAGGTGTTAGGAGAGGGCGCCTCGTGCCTGTAACTTACCTTGAACCTTGGGAACGACCTTGGGGCCAGAAGGCAAAGGCACACAGCGGCGGGCGGGGGGGGGGAATCTCCATCTTCCGGGGTGACAAGATTCTGGGGAGCCCCCATCTGATAGGAGAGATGGTTCACTGCCCTAAGGGAACCCCAGTTTCATGGGAGAAATCCGATCCCCGCACTTCGGGATCCCCAAAAGACAGCTCCTGACCTTGGGTGTCCAGTCCGATGGGGGAGGCGGGCCTGTAGCAGATGAAACAGACATGAAACGTGCCAGAGGGACTGCAAAAACAGGCTCCCACGAATTTCATGCAAACTGAGGGGGCGCTGCGCTAAAGGGTTATGTTTGCAGGGGAAGGGCGCGAGGGCTGGTTCCTCTCCAAGGGCAGTGTTGAGCAGCTGGATGGCCGTGGCTCAGCAAAGGAAAACAGGAGGACAGGCTGAGCACGAAAGTCTACGAGCTGCACGTTCTCAGCTCTTAAGGGAGCAGGAGTTAGAAGCCCACGTCTCCAGAGGTCTCAGTTTGATGGGTCCGGGGCGGTGAGGCAGGACCCGGGTGTCCAAATCTGATAAGTAGGAGACTAAAGACAAATCAACCGGCTGCCAAGCTTTCCCCAAGGGGCAAACCTCAACACCAGACACTGGGACAGCCAGGTCAGGCTGTCAGCATAGCCGAGAGGCCAGACGCCCGTCAGGTGTCCCCCAAGAATGAGGTGACCGTGTCATTTGTCATCTAAACGGGGACACGCCGCAGAAGGAAAGAGGCGTTATTCACGATGATGCTGGGCCCACAAGCATAATCCGTAAACCAGGCCTGTTCCAGATAAACCAGGACAAAGCAATACTCCCTTCTGAAAATCTTTAAGGATCTATGTGTGTGTACATCTGAGCTGTAAATATATATATATATTTTTTTCTTTTTTCTTTTTAGGGACACACCTGAGGCTTATGGAAATTCCCAAGCCAGGGGTCGAATCAGAGCTGCAGCTGCAGCTGCCCTGCCGGCCAATACCACATCCAAACAACGTGGGATCCAAGCCGCATCTGCGACCTAGGCTGCAGCTTGTGGCAATGCTGGATCCTTAACCCACTGACGGAGGCCAGGGATCAAACCCGATCCCTCACAGTCACTCTGACGGGTTCTTAACCTGCTGGGGAACGCCAGCTGAGCTGTTAAGAAACCAAAAGATTAGCTTCAATGTTTTCCTCAGCACCTCAATGCTACTTGAAGAATTTTGGAGAAGTATGATTACTATGCTAAATAAGAGATATATGTATATATATATATATATATATATATATATATATATATATATATACATAAAATCTCCTTTTGGCTAGTGCCAGATTGCAGCAGGCACAGTGTGGGTCGGTCGGAGCTGGCAGCTTCTGGCTCGTGACAGAGGCAGCAGCTCCTGTGGCGGCCAGACCCGTGGTGTGGCTCAGCGAGTTGTCCTAGAAATTCAGCTGGAGTCTATTTTTTCAGGCCTCTCCATAACCTTAATAAATCTCAGTATATTTAAACCAGATGGAGAAGGTTCTGCTTTTTTTGTTTTGTTGTGTTGTGTTTTGCAAAGGACCCTGATAATTCGGATGATTCAGAGACAAAGTTGGAGGTGATTTTCGCTGTACAGTGTGAGGGCCGGGGCTCAGCCCAGGGGAAGTTTTGCCCCAGGAAGTTAGCGGGACTCTAAAACCAGAGTGTCTCATTTCTCTGGTGCTCAGCCCTGGCCTCTTCAGCCGGGGTCTGCACCCCCACCCCCTGTCCTTGCCTCTGTGGCCGGACTTCTGCCGCTCCATCACTTTTCCTGCCCTGTGTCCTCAGAAGTAAGGAGTCAGGGGACCTTTCTCTCTGCGGTTCACAAAGGTAAACCGAGGTCCAGAGAGGGCAGAGTCATGGCCATCGCTGTGCAGTGGCCAAGGGTTGAGCTGGAATGGCTTCATATCCATTCTTAGTCTTCACCTTGCTTCCCAAGGCCAGAATCCCTGGATCCATGAGCAGCTCAGGAGCTTGCGGACCTCATTAATTTGGTGAACACTGGAAAGAGCAGCCTGACTCAGCTGTCCCCCTCTGCTCTGAGGCTCTGTGATCCTGGGTACGTCACTGACCTTCTTTGGGCTCCAGTCTCCTTATCTGCTAAACGAAGGCGTTGGGGCAACTCACTAATTCTGAACCTTTCGGACATCATAGGCTCTGCTAAAAATCTGAGCCTCTTTGTCCTGGGGCCACTCCTCCAAAATGGACACATAATATGTGTAAAATTTCAAGGGGGTTGGGGACCACATAAAGTCTATGTTTTCAGGGAAGGGATTCAAAGTTTTTAATTAGACTCCCGAAGAAATCGGAAAACCCCCCAAATTGTCAGAACTC
This sequence comes from Catagonus wagneri, assembly GCA_004024745.2. NCBI lineage: Eukaryota > Metazoa > Chordata > Mammalia > Artiodactyla > Tayassuidae > Catagonus > Catagonus wagneri. The sequence continues at coordinate 24,859,333 of PVHT020000175.1, forward strand.
TGTTCTAAGGTCTCCCTGGGCGATGGTTTTGGAGAATTCTATGCTGGAAAGGCCTCTCTTGGCCTGCTTATCTTGGTGCTTCCCCTTGAAGGAGGCTGTCACTTCATTGAGCCACATTTTCTCATCTGTAAGAAAAGGATGATAATAACTGCCCTGGCAACCTCATAGGATTGATAGGAGAATTTTACCATTACCAAGGTAAAAGGTTTTGTAAGCCATAAAGTGTTTTATACAGGTGAGAGATCAATTAGCCAGCTCACTCTTTTTCTAACATCTGGGGGCTGGTGGTGACATTCGGCTAGAGCCCACCAAATTCCCGGTCCAAGAACTGAAGCCCGCCTCTGCTCCCCGGAGGGCAGCTGGCCCTCTCCCCGCTCCTGGGGCTTCACTGAGGCTGCAGCATGTTCCAAAGCCCAGGTCTGTGAACAGCACTTCCATCAAAGCTCTCGGCTCCTTGTAACACCCATCTCCCTCCACTCAACATGAGTCCACGGGGACTCATGTGGCCACCCATCCACTTCTCTTCCACAAGACGGCAGAGGCCCGTCTGGGAGGAAGGGTGGACCTGGTGAGTACGGTGCCATCTGCCCCAGACCTGTGGTCCTCTCCCTGACACTCCTACTTCTCAGAGCTCACGTCTAAATTTGGGGCTCAGAACGTGTGAAACCAGGACTCCTTCCCCCTGGGAGACTGGGAGACTGGGGGGGCTGCAGAGACACGCGTGTACAGATCAATTAGAAGCTAAGACAAGCATGCCTGCACACACACACACACACACACACGTAGTCACACAACCACACTCACCCAGGGAGGGCTGTGTCTGTCACAGGCTTGACCTGGCCTGCATGGCACCAAGGCACAACATCAAAGAGGGGGAGGGGCGGGGCTGGCGGTTCCCGGGCATGTGGCTCACCTTCCTGCCAGCACTTTCCCCGGCAAGACTTCACTTGCCGCCCACATCCTCCCTCTGGGTAGCACAGAGGATTAAAGGCCGCTTGGCTCCTAACAAAGGCCCTCACCGCCCTGGGAACACACGGCCGTCTGCAGCCACTTCCCACCACCTGCCTGCCCAGGCCTGGCTCCACTGGCACCAAGACAAGCCCACACATCCCCTCCTGGGAGCGGGGGTGAGGCGAGGAGGGAGGGGACCAGAGCCGGGCCACCTCAAGATGTTGACCTTCGGGTGCTGGGAGTTTTCACTGGACAATTTCTGGGAGTGGGAGCGTTCCCAATGCCTTTCTGTTGTCGCCTGGCTTTGAACTAGTGGGCCAGGCCTGAGGGTCCCCAAGACGCATCGACAAGGTGCCTGGACAGCAGGGAAGAGGAGCGATGCGGCTGTGAGCCAGGCGGGAGCTGCACGTATCCCTGCAGCAGGGACTGCGGGTATCCCGGCTTAGACCCACAAAGGGTCCAGGACAACACTGCCCAGTCTGGTAGCCATTAGACACACGTGACTACTGAGCACTCGCAGTGTATCTTGTCCTAAGTGGTATATGCCGGGTAAATACATACCAGATTGCAAAGACTTAAGGCGAAACAAAAAAAAGAATATGAAATATCTCATTCATTATTTTTTAAATTTTTAAAAAATACTGGTCCCCCTGCGGCATATGGAAATTCCCAGGCCAGGGACTGAATCCAAAGCACAGCTCAACTTATGCCGCAGCTGCAGCAACGCTGGATCCTTAACCCACTGTCAAACCTGCAACACCACAGAGACAATGCTGGATCTTACCTGCTGCACCAGGGTGGGAGCGCCTCCTGCATTTTTTTACATGGATTACACGTTGAAGTGGTAAGGTTTTGTATCCACTGGGTTAAACTGAATTAAATAATGTCACCCATTTCCTTGAATTTTTTTTGTTTAATGTGGCTAATGGAAAATTTGAAATCACATACACGGTGGTGCACATTGCATTTCTACTGAATGGTGCTGGTTCTGCAAAAGCGAAGCCAAGAGCAGACAATCAGCTTTGGAGAGAGGACCAGCAGAGAAGGGCCTGCTCGGCCCTCCTCACTGGCCTCACCATGAAGCTCGGCTTGCGGTCAGGAGCCCCTACAGACCTTATTAAGAACGGGCCAGACCTAGAACTGGAACCAGAGCGCCTGACACCCATTCCTATGCTGGATTTCCTCAAGACAAGCCAGGCCCCCTCATCCTGCGCTCTCAGGGCTGGCCTGATCACCTTGGGGCTTGCGGTGGAGAGCAGGGAGAGGATGCCCCAGGATGCTGGGCATCTTTCTAGGGGAACGACCCTGCTGGACCGACCCACTGAGCTTTCAGGGACCGGGGGAGGCGGCAGTAGTGGGGGCAGTGCACGTTTCTTCCTGCCGGGAGGGCTTGTCACAACCTCTGAGCTCAGAGAAGAGCCATCCCCCTTCCGAGGCAGGGCATGTTCCATTATTTATTAACCCCAAGGAGGGCTGCCCAAGCTGGCCTTCCAGCTGGTTAATTGGATTTCATGACAACTTTTTTAAAGGGAATTTTCTGAGGAGAAGTGTTGTGTCCTGCCCCAGGGGTCCTGTGAGGTTTCCTCCATCTCCTTGAAACACAGCCACTGCTGTATAACATGGAGCTTTAATCATACATGTCAGGCTAGTCCTGGCCCCATCGGAAGCTGTGGTGGGGCTCGCACAGCCGCTGATGAGCAGGGGTGGGAAACGAGGCCCTTTCTTGGCTGAGATGAAGAAAATGTGCACTGTGTCTGATATGCGGGGGACTCTGCTGCTTAATTTGTGTGCTACTTCTGCTTTTGATTACAACCCCCGGTAGGTGAAAGCGCGCTGCTTCTCAGAATCAGAATGTCGTAGGTCTGCATCTCCTTCTGCTGAGGAGACTCTAATAATCATAAGGTCTTGTGATAATAGTTATTAGTAAGGCAGAGGCCTCTACTTAAACAATTACGTGGAGCAGAGACAGCTGAGCGCTCGTAGGTCGTGATCTGCCCACTGTCCTTCCCGCGCGGCCAGTTCTGCCGGGGTTAGGATTTCAGCGAGAGGATGCTCAGGGGTGGAGAGCAGGGGAGGCTCCTGCTGATGTGGCCACTCACTGTCCTGTGGCCTAAGCCACAGATTAGGAGAGGTGCAGGGTCTGCCACGCAGAATCCTCGTACGCCCCAGGCTATGTCTTCAAGCACAGGCAAGAACCCTCGGTGTTAGGGCAGGATGCAGTGGCGAGCCCTTTTAAACCGTTAGGTTCCGGCCAGAATGGGTTCCTTTAGAGGAAGAATTGCTCAGGGCGGAGGCTGAGATATTTCAGGCAAGAAGCTAAGGAGCTGACCACCCCTGCCCAGCGTCATTTTTTTTTTCTTTTCCTTTTTCCTACTGCACCTGCTGCACATGGAAATTCCTAGGCTAGGGGGTCGAATCCTCTAGCTGCATCTGGATCCCTGACCCACTGAGGGAGGCCAGGGATCGAACCGGCATCCTCATGGACTCGATGCTGCGTTCTTAATCCGATGAGCCACGACAGGAACAGTCCAGTGTCTTTCTTGGGCTGAGTTCTGACACGAAATGCTTAAAGTATGTGCCCATTAAACCACTGCCCTGTAGTCCCAGAGCAGGGTCCTATCCCAGGGTTTAGAAGGGACCCTGGAGAGAAGGATTGAAGGGGGGGCACCGAGGACTGAGACTCCTTGAATTGAGACTGGTGGGAGTTCAGGCCGTCAGGGGCTCCCTTTGGCTGTGGGCTCTCTCTTCCTGGTGTACCTGCTCAAGCCCCTGGAATTGTGCCCCTACACCACCAAGGACAGTGATCACAGCACTATTAGTATTATCCGCCAACATCACGTGAAATGACTTACACCCATTATCTGTTTACACATCCCAATAACCTAGTCACGTAGGGATTATCATCTGCCTCATTTTACTCATGGAAACCAGCGCTTAAGGAAGTCAAGCCATTTGCCAGACCCGAGACATTTATAGCAAAGATGTGCGCATGAACCATTTCACAAAGTTATGTAAAGCCAGAATTATAACCAAGGTCTCCGATTCCAGAGCCCATGTTTAATTCCTTTATATAATGCTCTTTCTTAAAAAAAAAAAAAAAAAAAAAGCTGATTCTAGGAGTTCCCATTGTGGCTCAGTGGTTAATGAATCTGACTAGGAACCATGAGGTTGCAGGTTCGATCCCTGGCCTTGCTCAGTGGGTTAGGGATCCGGTGTTGCCGTGAGTGTAGGTCGCAGATGTGGCTCAGATTCTGCGCTGCCTGGGTGTGGCATAGGCTGGCGGCTACAGCTCCGATTGGACCCCTAGCCTGGAAACCTCCATATACCATGAGTGTGGCCCTAAAAGGACAAAAAAAAAAAATTATTCTAGTTGAAAAGTCATTCTGTGTTGGGGGGTGGGAGATTTTTATATATCATGGAGCAGCTTATAAATAGCCCGGGAAGTTTTCATACACAACGTGGCCTTGGATTGGCCTTAAAGAGAAGTTACTCTTTGCATGGACAAGGACAGGGTGAGGTTATTCCAGGCTAAGGGAAAAGCAGGGGTGAAGGCTGGGAGCGGGTCAGCCGGAGAGCACACCGAGCGGACACAAGTGGCTGGAGCAGAAGGTGGGGTTGGGCAAATTGCCTGGACTGAGGTCTGAGGAGCACTGAAAGGCCTGAGAGGTGAAAAAAAAAAAAAAAAGGTCTGCTAACCTGGCGATTTTGGACAACCAGCCACAGAATGCATGGGGATGGAAAGACTGCCTGGGGACACATGGGAGGCTTTTGAGAAGTTGTGAGGTCTGGGGTAAATTTCACTTCAGGTCTGGGTCGGCATTTTCAATTTAAAGGTAACTAGAGGGGGAAAAGTAGCCAATTATGAGACAGAGGGAGAAGTTCAGGTAACGCTGAGACTCCGGCTGGCAAACGTGGACAGAGGCTCCCTCCCCACAGCTGTCCAGCCCCCCACCCGCTGGCACTCTTGTCCTGCAGGCCAGGCTTGGGTCTAGGACCTCCTGTCCCAGCGCTCCCTGCCCCCTCTGCAGAAAGGCTGAGACATTCCCCATTTCTCTAGCCTCTTGTTTCTCTAATTTTATGATTGTATGAAAATAAGGTTCCCAAATTGCCTTTAATTAGCTTTAATAAGACAGCCTTTTTGCTAATTAAAATGATTATTAAGAAACCATTTATTGAGAATGAACGCAGTTGTTAGAACCTAGGAGAATTCTGAACTCTTAATAATAACAACAGCAGCCACCACCAGCCACTTCTGACCACCAGTTCACCTGCCAGGCTTGGAACTCAGATGGTGTGGCACTCAGGCCGAGGGCCCAGGCCTTCAACCCTGTTGGTCTCCAGGGCACCTCCGAGGCCGGCTGCTGCCTACATTCCTACCGCTGCTCCTTTCTTGGGCACTGGGGTTCTGCTGGTAGAATATGGCCCCTGGTTAGGGAAGCACTGGGTTTTGCCTATCAAAGAGCCTGGTGCAGCCGAGCTAAGCTGGGCAGGTAGTCAGAGGGCTGTGAAACCTGGAGGGTCACTTCACCTCCCTGGGCCTCGGTCTCCCAGACTGATGGAGGCTGCGTTCCTGGAAACGCACACCCCCGCGCCGTGGGGAAGCTTGGGACTGGCAGAGCCCCGCAGCTCATTTCAGTTCTCCTCCCCTCCCTCTCCGGGAGGGCTGTGCAGGCAGCCGAGGCCAGGGACTCCTGTCATGTAAGGCGTGAAGAGCCTCCAAGACGCCCGGCGCCTGCAAGGAAGAAGCCGGAGCGGTGCAGCGAGGCGAGAACCAGGCGCTGGGCCCCAGGCGCGGAGGCGTAGGTCCTTGGTCCCCGGATCCCCAGGTCCCCGGCCGCAGCGATCCCTCCCTGCCGCCCCCAGCCCACCCCAGCCCGGGCCGCACGGGCTGCGCAGCTGCCGACGGCTCCTGGGTGGCGGCGGATGGCTCGTGCTGTCATTTTCCCTTCCCGTAGGAAGGGGGTTAGGAGCTGGATCTGGAGCCCGGCGGGTGGAGGTGGGGGTGGGCGTGGGGGTGGGGGTGGGCGTGGGGGTGGGGGTGCGGGTGGGGTGGCGATCAGGTCGAAGGTGGCGCAGAAATCCAAGCCGGAGGAGAGGCCCGGGGCGTTTTCTAGGCAACGTCGTCTGGGTGTGTCCAGCTGCGTCCGACCCTCTTCCCCACAGTCCAGCCGGTGTCCTTCTCGGGAACCCGGTCAGCCTGAGGTCTGCCGAGCGTTAAACAGCAGTATTTGTTTTTGTTTCATGTCACAATGCAAAGAACGTGGGCTTCGAGTCTCACAGCAACTGGGCTCCAATTCCGACGGCCGAATTACTGCTTTGTGACCTTGTGACACTTAAAGGAGCCTTAGTTTTCCGACAGTTTTCTTCCCACGGGCAGCTCGGAGGATTATATGCAAATACGGAGATGAAGCTGCCCAGTCGGAAGCTTGAGACCCAGCCGCCAGTGTGGGAGGAATGTGCACTTGACCTCGGCCAGTGAAGGCAAGGGCAAAGAAAGCTTTTAGGTCCTAAACGCGAGGGCTCGACGGCCCTTCCCTCCTCGGGCGCTGGCCGGCGGCCGTTTGCGAGAGTCTCCCGTGTCCTCACCCCAGCGGTGGGTCGCAATCCCGAGGGCGGATGAGGAGACGCCCACCCGGGAGACCCCCGCAGGGGCCCGTTTTCAGCGTGTTTCTGGGGGCTGGGGCCTGGGTGCTTGGTAAAAGCTCCTCGGGGGTTCCGCGGGGCAGCCAGAGTTGAGAATCGGTGCTTCTTTTCCACCCCAGGGAGGGGATAAACAAAGAGGCCTCAGGTAGCAAGGAAGAGGAGGGAGCAAGTGGGTCCCCTTCAGTCTGCAGGTGACCACTTCCCATGCCCACGGACAAGGTCACATGCACACACTCACGCACAGTCAGAGGCACCCACGGCATCCCTCCACGCGCGCGCACACCCACTCATGTTGTCAGGGACCCTCACATCCACACCCACTATTTTCTCCAGGCGAGCCCAGTGGCTGGGACTTCGGCCGACCCAGCGCGGCGCGGACGCTGGCAGTGCGGTCTGGCCCTGCAGCTCCAAGGGCCTCGGCCCCGCGGCTGGGGGCGCGCTGCTGCCGGTGACAGCGCCGCTCCACGGAGCCCGGGGCGCTCGGCAGAGCCCCCGCCGGGCCGCGCGGCGCTCGCTCGGGCTCTTTGTTATGCTAATTCCGCTTCCCAGCTGGTGCCAGCTGCCTGCACAATGAGCGCCCCGAGCCCTCGCCAGTCCTCGCTTGCCAGGGAGTGGGGGCGGGGCGGGGGGCTGCTCCGCGACCTGCGCCGGGGATCCCAGCCCCCCCACCCGACCCCCCGCGAGGAGCAGCTTCCTCCTCGCCTGCCCTCCCCCACGCTCGCAGGGCCGCGCCCCTCAGGGCCCGCGGGGCATCCACTGATTCATTCCAGCCGCCCCGGCTGCCCGCCCTCCAGGTGCCAGGGCTTGATGAAAAGTAAAAGGCTCCTCGGCGGCTCGAGAGCCGCGCGGATGAAAGGGAAGCAGCCGCCTCCCAGACCACACAGCTAATCCTCCCGTAAACCTCGAGCAAATAAGGGGAGAGGAAGCACAGGCCGGCTACAGACGGGGAGCGCAGCCTCGGGGGGGGGGGCCCAAATTAAAACCCGTGCAGAGGCAGCACTCGGACCACCACCAAATGACACTAATTGGGTTATGGGACCACAATCTTGGCTCGTCTGGAAGAAAACAACAGCAGTGACAGCCACAGCTGCAAGGACTGTCTTCATCAAAGGAGGAGGCAAGTCCGCTATTTCATTCCCGGTGAACATGAGACAGGAGCGCGCTCTCGGATCTCCCGCCGTCCCGGGGCAGGCGGGCTGGCTGGCTTGGAGGGGAGGACAGTCTCGTGCCTGGCGGAGCGGCGCTGTGCCCGGCTGGCTCCGAGCGTGTGGAGCTAATGGGCTAATGGGGAGCCCTCCCTTTCTGGGGAGGGGGAGGGCAACTCCACTGAGACGCCGCGGGGGAGCGTGGCCTCTCCCGAGGAATGTATTTCTGGCAATTGGTTAGCAGCCATATGCAGAAAACAATCATCTGGACAGGAAAACTCAGAGATTTATTTTTTTTATGGAACATCCAGAAGCAGCGTCTCGGTTTCGCTGCGGTGGGGGGCGGCGGGGTGTGGGGGCGTAGGAATAACGGCATATCCTGGGGAAGGAAAGGAAGGAGTGACACGCGTCGAAAATTCAAGTAAAAATCTTCAGAAAGATCTCTGGTTGTTTGGATCACAAATGTCAGGGCCAGAAGAGACCGATATTAGAGGCCCTTTGAGTGCAGCCTCACCATTTGACAGATGGGAAGTTAAGATCCAGAGAAGTTAAGAGCCCGTGGATGCTTCGTGGGTGGGAGAACAAATGGGGGTTGGGGCTGGGCAAGAACCTGTCTCTTGACTCCTCACCTAGTGCTCTCAACTAACTTGGTTATAATTTTATGGTTAAGAAACAGCAGCCGTGTGATCAGAAACTAATGCGATAGATTCTAAGAAAAGAAGTGCAGAGTTAGAAAACATTTAGAAAGATTCAAAGTTTATAATGAGAATGGGAATTGGAAAGCAATCAGTTCTTTCAAATTCCACCCCAGGGTTCCTCCCAGGATTTATCTGTTCATTCATCCATGGCAATTCCTAGATGGCCCCATAGCCTCAGGATTTCCTTATGGGCCCTTTCTGCTCAGCACCAATACCGTTTCCAGACGGAAAGATGCCCCACGCCCATGCCTCAGTTCCCTTGTCCCTTAAGTCATCTTGGCTAAAAGCAGCTAGGTTAAGGCTGGACCGGGTAAGAATTCCAACTGATCATCTTTACTGGTTGGAATCCTATCTGCTGGAAAATAGAAAATCTACTCTAGCTGCTTAGTTTCCAGAAATGTGGAGAATGAGTGTCTAGAAATGGCCAGCCTATATCTCCCTGGGCAGGTTGAGGTGTCCTGCCCATGCCACCTGTGTGTCAGCCGCTCAGCTGGTTCAAATGGCAACTACTGGTGTCACTGATGAGACCCTAAAACCTGGTTGGGTAGAAGAGCCAGAGAAGTTCTGGAACCTTCTATCCCAGAGAACTTCTGGAAACTTCTTGGCACAAGGCTGCCTTTTCTCTCCCTCTGGCACCAGTTTCTCATTCTCAGACCATATGGTTCAGTCTTGTTCTTGTTTCAGTCCTACTAATCAGCAAGTATTGCTGCAGGTGTAACTCACCTTATGGAAAAATACATACTCTTGGAACACTGAGAGAGACGGAAATGCAATTTGTAAAATAAACTCCTGTTTTCAATTAAGTCATCTGTTGGGCTCTGAGTTTAAAGGCAACACAGAAAAAAAGGAGGTTTTTGTAGCTCTCATTGTGGCTTTTTGCGGGTTAAGAACCCGACGCTGTCTCTGTGAGGATGCAGGCTGGATACCTGGCCTCGCTCGGTGGGTTAAGGATCCCGCGTAGCATTGTAGGTCACAGATGTGACTTGCAGGTTTGGCGTGGATCTGGTGTTGCTGTGGCTGTGGTGCAGGTCGGCAGCTGCAGCTCCAGTTCAACCCTTAGCCCAGGAACTTCATATGCCACAGGTGTGGCTGTAAAAAGAGGAGGAAAGGAATGAGGTTTTAAGGTAGGGACAACCACCCCCTAGATGAGCTGCTTTTTAAACTTAGATCTTACAAGTGGAAACTGTATCGTACTTATTTCATAACTATTTTCAGGCCACATCATCAAAGTTCTGATTATACAGAAAATTTTGCTTTGGCCTCCATTATTGGACATAGGAACACAAGCACCAATGTCTGGTCTAAATTTATTTAGTGAATATTGTATTCTTTTTTTCTGAGTAGAAACTAGGTCTAAGAGAATCATTCAATACAGCAATTGAGTAAACTTGAACTTGGGCAAATCCTGGGGATGAGTCAGAGGTAAAGGACACCTTATTCCTTCCACGTAGCCTATGTTCTGAAAGATTCTGTCCACAAAATCAATTGTATTTATTAAGGGTAATGCCTTCATTCTCCCAGTCAGAGTTTCGTCTCAGTTTTGTGCTAACAGTATTAACCCAGAGCTGATTTAATTCCAGCTAAAGGTAAAGAAATCTGAAAGGGTTAGCTTGTGCACCTGCTTTCGGGAAACTTTATGAGATTTCCAATAAGGTTTTTTCTTTTTGTCTTTTTGCCTTATCTAGGGCTGCACCCGCGGCATATGGAGGTTCCCAGGCTAGGGGTCTAACAGGAGCTGTAGCCGCCGGCCTTCGCCACAGCCACAGCAACGCGGGATCCGAGCCGCGTCTGCAACCTATACCACAGCTCACGGCAGTGCCGGATCCTTAACCTACAGAGCAAGGCCAGGGATCAAACCCGCAACCTCATGGTTCCTGGTCGGATTCGTTAACCACCGAGCCACGAAGGGAACTCCGAGATTTCCAATAAGTTTTTGAAAGATTAAAAATATCTCAACACCAACGACTACTTTCATAGCTGTCCAAGGGTCCTAGGTCCCAGGTTTGACACCATCCCCCTATTTAATTTCAAACTTGCTTTTTGACCTTGACCGTTCAACCCAGGAGGCTGAATTTCCACAAAGACGATGTAGTGCCATCATCTCCGGCCTTCAAGGGGTTCGGGGACATTAGTGGAGAATCCTCAGAGGCCCACTGCTATTTCACACCCGTAACGTGCTCCCAGGCAAGGCCGAGTCACTTCCTCAGTATTAAAGTCTTCAGTCCTGACAATCTCACAGGGTTGATATGACATGCCACTCCACTTCAGAGAAGGAGACCAAGGCACTAGGAAGTAAAGGGGCTTGCTGGCCAAGGCCAAGTTTGCACAGCTCTAGTGGCAAAGCTGGAATTTTGGCACAGAGAGTGTGACTCCAAATCCCACACTTTTAACCCTGTGCTGTATTCCAGAAGCCCACAACCTCTGTGCCTAAACTGAACAGAAGAAATGAGTTTATGCCTTGACCTAGTCACACCGACGGTCCAGTGGGTTAATTAAAAGACTTGCAGAACGAAGCATCTAAAGACTTGCAGAACGAAGAGAAAGCCTCCTCACTCCCAGAAAGGACAGACTAGCCATTTCTCTCCTCCTGAAAAAACATAGAGTTCTTCAGTCCCTGAGATGGTTTTTCCTGTCTTCAGAAAGAGATTTGACCAAAGGCATGGCCTTCCTTCCTTTTTAATCTTTAGACTCCTCCTACCTTTAGAAAGTGAATTCACTCCTCAGTGCATGGGGAGGGCTGGATTTCTCACACCTCTTCCGCTCCACTCGTCAGAGATCAGCTCCCCAGACTTTTGCTAAAATCCCTTGCCTTGCTTCCCGTCACTCTCCATCTTTTCCTGATCGCGCACACAGGGGTTGTGTGAGTTTTGAGGATGGGAGTGATGCCTGAGTGCTGTGCCAGGTGCATTTCAGAGAGATCTGCTCATGTCTTGATTGCCAGAATATAAGGGTGACATCACATCTGAGCTTAGCTCATTACAATTGCCTCAGAAGACATCTGCAGAAAAGCACCGTGTCTAGGCTAGAAGTATCCGGGCTGGGTCAGACATGTGAGCTGATCAGTTAGACGGGGTAGTGGAGCGTCTCCTGCCTGGTGCCTGGACTCAGCTCCTCCCGTGGACTGACCTGGATGGAGCCCATATCTGCTGAAGGTCACTCCCACCTCCCCAGAGTTCTGCTATCTGCCCACCGCCTTGCTATCTTGGCAAGAAGCAGGATCACAACCTATGTCTCTGCAAGTTCTTTTCTGAGTACGTTCTCCCCGCAAGATGAGGCATTTTATAAGAGTTCAAAATTTTAAATCAAGGGAGCCGTTCCCTTGAATGGGGTTGAGAAACATGGGAAATTTCACAAGAAATGAGTAGTCTCATCTCCGTACCTTCCATCAGTTTCACTGTGGTCAAAAGCAGGTGTTTCTAGGCTGTGAATAAGTAGTGTGCATTTTCAAAATTAGCAAATTGGACCAACACCAAGGGGAAAAAAAACCAGCCCTAGACAGCCCACCAGAGAATTGTTTACCAAAGAAGATGAAGCTCATGGCGATGGTTTGCAAACACCACCAGACTAGCTTGTGTGAATTCCCTTCTTTTAGTCATCGTTCTTCAGCCTGTCACAGACACTGAAGGGAAATGCAGAAACAGGAAATTACAGACTATTTTAAACAGCATGTTTTATTAAACTCACTTGCTGATGCACTTTATGGCAGGATGCGAGATTCAAGTGTTCATAACTTACATCTTTGCAAGTGCTTTTCCTAAGTGAATACTCCCAGCTCAAATATGGCATGTACACAGGGCTGAAAACAATCTCTAAACTAGTCACTGTTTCACCCCAGGTCATGTAGTTTGATCACATAAAATGCAGAAGTTTGAGCCATGCGAAGAGAACATACCTTGCTTATTCACTATACCACAACGCTAAGAAAGCGATGGAGGCGCTGTGTTGTGAACTTGAAAGATCCTTGATTCATTTATTTTAAACCACAGAATCAAAACACAACAATCTTGAAATGAGTTACTAGAAAACATACATGGTCTCTTTTATTATTTAAATATTGATTTCATTCTGCTTTTCACGGGACAGTTATGCATCTCGTTTAAACCATCATTATTAATGACATGCTGAATCCTTGTTTTGGAAAAGGCCTAGGAAAACTGGCAGGGATGTGATTTCACTACAAATACAATGACTACAAATTTCAGAGACTGTCATAAAAAAGGATTTGAACAACTAATTATTTTCAAAAACGTTTTCTGCGCACAATTTGTGTGAGGGATGTAAAAGCTTAGCTGCATTGCAAACATAGCCTCGCATCCCTGTCTGCTCTTATTGTGAGGCTGACACCTCAACGCCCAGGTCTTTTGCATCTTGCTCTTGATTCTCCTCTTGATACACAGACAGGAAGTCCTCAAGGCAAGCTATAATCCAAGTTCACGTTTGGAAGGGTGGGCGGCCATGCTTTGATGGAGTTATCTATGAGCCCTGAAAGCAAATACCTTACGCTCGCTTGCTTCAGCTTTTATTTAACAAAGCAGCGTGTAAAATGTCGAAAATGTCTACTGTCTCAAAGGATCAAACCAAAGATGCTTTACCATAACTACTGACTGTTCTCAAATAGTCGTTTCCATTGGTTTCAAGTTTTCCCTGCCTTCATCTCTAGGTCCCCATGCTTACAATCCTGTCCCTAGAACTCCTTCGGGATGAACTATAGAACAACAGGATTTTTTTTTTTTTAAGTATAGCTGATTCACAGTGTTGTGTCAATTTCTGCTGTACTGGGGGAGGGGGAGCGCAGGATGGATGGGAGCTTGGGGTTGGTTCATGCACACGATTCCATTTAGAATGGATAAGCAACGAGGTCCTGCTGTACCGCACAGGGAACTATATCCAATCTCTTGGGATAGAACACGATGGAAGATAATAATAGGATTTTAAGAATAGAAGCACATGATGATGAGACTTTTGCCCTTTAAAAGGCCTTTGCCAGCCCGTCGTCTACAAAGCACCCACTTTTAAAGAAGGACCAGGGGCACAGGTTAATGAACTGGATAAAGACAAGCACCCAGATGCCTTTCTCTTAAGTGAAGATTTCCCCTCATCGAACTTTTCGAAGTCTGGGTCCGGCCATCGGAGGTTTTCCTTAAAGCGAAGCACAGCAGGAAGAAAAGGTGTTACTTCCAGGGGGAGAGACAGCAGCGCGGTGTGCAGGGTGGTCTCAGCTTTCCCATCTCTTCACTAACTTGCTGTGAAGGCGAACCTTGACCACTCTGGACGACCTGACTTCCTGTCTCTCAAGCAGGAATCACAAGGCGGCCGCAGAGGCGCCCTCAGGCTTTCGGACCCACAGCAGGGACAACTGCTTTATCTGGATGAGTGTTCAGGGATTATTTTTTCGGTAAAGAGAAAGTTTTCCTTTAAGTATGCCGTAAATGTCCTAGAAACACACTCTTGATTACTGAGTATTACAAATTTTAATGCTGCTGGATTCAAAGGCAGCCCTCATCCTGCAAAGAAGGGCTGGTGGGTTCTGCTGAGCAGATGCACGAGCCGCAGCTCAGGTGAGCTCTGTGGAAAATCACCAGTTCCATCCTTTTCCAGCCTGGCCACCGCTAATCTGATAATTCTAGGGGGCTTTTAAAAAGCAAAAGTGGAAGTCCTTTCTTTTACATGTAAAGCTCCATAAGAATGCTATTTCTTTTTTTTTTAGGGCCATACCTATGGCATATGGAAGTTCCCAGGCTAGGGTTCCAATCGGAGCTGTAGACGCCAGCCTACACTACAGCCACAGCGACTTGGGATCCGAGTCGCATCTGTGACCTACACCACAGCTCACGGCAACTCAGGATCCTTAACCTACTGAGTGAGGCCTGTGATCGGACCTGCATCGTCATGGATCCTAGTTGGGTTCATTAACCCCTGAGCCACGAAGGGAACGCCCAAGAATGCTACTACTTTTGACAAGTTAATTAGCTTCCAACTAGCTTTCCCCTTTTGGCAAGTGAAATATTAGCCTCCAGGAATAACAATAATACAGAATTGCATGAACTACTAGCAGTCACCTCTGTAGCTGTTTTAACTGTTTACCTATGGGTCATCTTCTTGACAACTGGACTTCTCATAAGGAATCCGCTGTGATTCTGTATTTATGGCTTCACAGTGTGAATTTGTTTTTTCAGAAACGTTACAAAAACTAAAATCTTGAGGTCCTTTAAAACCTTAAATCACCAACCACATCATCAGATTAACACAAGGCTCTTCATTAAAAGAAATCGCAACCTACAAACGAGGACCACCCTAAAACACCTGTTAGCTGGGTCTCTCAAAATACTCTTGACATCTGAAAACTCCACTGTGGCCGCTGCCCACTACAGTTTCTAGAGCTTGAGGGGTTTTTTTGTTTTTTTTTTTTAAAGGAGAAAGCAATGGAAAAGAGAAACATCGCCAATAGTCAAATAAGAAAATCTTAATGAATTTTGATCATTTTAATAAATATATATCAAGAAAACCTCACTTTATTACAACACATTCATATACAAGCATCTATCATCTAAGTTTTCAACATCAAATGTTTATCAAATATTGAAAATAAAGGACGAGACATTACTAAACTATTCAGCCATAACACAAGAACATGTTTTAAAAATTGGTCCTTGTGGACATTGTCCAAATGATCCTACTCATACACTGTATGAATGAGACCTATATTTAATATTAATAGCAGTGATTTTTTTTAAAAAAAGCTTTATCTTGGAGAAATTGGGAGGACTTGCTTATTTCCTCCTTTTGGCATTTGGTTCCTGTGAAGTATTGTGGAAGGAGGCCCAGGTCAGTTAGTAACCTTGGAAATGGGGAGCAGGAGGCGTTGGCTGGCCTGGGAGGAAGGATGGTCAGAGAAGCACTCTGAACACTCTTACCGATGTACGAATGAAAGAAACAATTGAGAAAAATCTTGACCAAATACATAGGAGCTTTTGCTGACTGAGTCCCATTTCTCCAAAATAACCTTCCCCAAACTAAAAATCTTTACATTCTTTAAGATAAGACCTTATGGATCACCACATCATTTATTAACATTGTGCTTCGTAATCAACAGCGAAAGTCATATATAAAAAACCACATGCTTTTATAATCTAAACGAGTGAGAATGATGCAAAACAGATTAAAGTATAACGCATGCCACTGATTCATGAACTTCATTGGACAAGAAAAGAAAACAAAATCCAAAACCCAGAAAACCCAAACCCCAGCAACAGACCGTTGCCATAGAAAAGCTCAAGCAGCTAGTGCTGGTTTCTAATCGCTTTCTCTATTGTCTCCTCCATCCCTTTCTAAAAATGCCAAATCCAAAAAGCAACTGGGCATCAAAAATAAAGAAGAGAGATGTCGAATCAAAAGTTGAACGCAACAGTTCAAAGTTAAAGATTTCCAAACAATACTGATCCACCCTGTGTTTTCTTTTTTTCCTGTTTGTTAAAATCCCTGCTGTACTCTTG
Source organism: Catagonus wagneri (assembly GCA_004024745.2). Taxonomy (NCBI): domain Eukaryota; kingdom Metazoa; phylum Chordata; class Mammalia; order Artiodactyla; family Tayassuidae; genus Catagonus; species Catagonus wagneri. The sequence continues at coordinate 24,875,263 of PVHT020000175.1, forward strand.
ATTTATCCTTAATTTTCACATTGGCAAAAATTAAGATAAAGTAAGGCACCAAAAATCGCCCTGTATAATACCTCTCTAAAAGCCTCATCACCCATCCTAGGCAAGCCAGGAACTGGCAGGGACTACTCTCTACTACTATTGTTGACCGTGGCCCCTAGACAGGAGTTTCATTGCGTTCTATCCTAGTTTCATCTGTCACATAAGACTGTTAAATCCACATACTTAACAGCACCATGAAGCCATTTCATCTAGCTCCCTGTCTTCAGTCTTTCATTCAGAAAAAAAAAAAAAAAATACTGTATCATGTAGAAGAAGCAGACATCCCTTGCTGGTTATATCGATTTGCTTACCAAAGAACTACCTAATTCATTGGCAAAGACGTGGAAGGTTCTTCGCTAGTGACAGGCTCCTTGGGGTCAGGGGTAGTGGAAATATCACAAGGACACACTGTTCCCCCATCTAATCTACTGATGTTTTCTGTAAGAAAACTAAGATATACTTTTAAGCGTGAAGTCAACTGTTTTCTTGGTACTATCACCACATTTATAAGTAGCTCGCTGATGCCAACTATACAGATGTTTTAGGCAATCTGCTCTCCAGGCATTAAAACGACACGGCATGTTCGTGGCATAATTTTATCAGTTGTACAAAACTATAAAATCCATTCAAAATAAAATTTATGGGAGCTAATCAATCATGCTGTGCATGCGTCAGAACTGCGGTGAGAAGATGGCTCAAATTTTACTTGCTTTGCCGCAACACAGTTTGTTGCTTGGTGGAGGCTCCTTTTTCCTTATGGACTTTTTCCAGGACTCACTCACATTGTTTTTCTCATTATATCCAGTCTCAAAATAATCATAAAACTGGCCTTTGCACTCAAAAGCAAGGTCATTTCCCACGGGTTCATGGTTTAGGGGGCCTCCATCCCTGCTGGTGTCATCATCTGCTTTCTCATCATTTAATCTGGCCTTTTCCTGAACACCAAGCGACCTGGCATTAGTGACAAAGATTTCATTGGCAGGTATCTGGCCATCGCCCTTGTAAAGAGGTGTGCTGCCTACATCAAAATCCACCTGGTGGGAGCAACTCGGTAAAGGCAGAGGGGGAGAGGAAGAGGAAGATGAGGAGGAGGAGGCGGTGGTGGTGGAGGCACTTCCAACATGAGCATTGACAGACAGGGGTAGATTTAGGTAGTGACCACCACATTCTTGGTAAAAGCAGCAGGCATGGAACTTTTCACACTCCTCTTTGGCCATCCGAGGTCGTTTTCTGTAAGGACAGTCTTGAGCCATAAACCACTCCTGGGCAGAGGTGCCATTGAAAGAGCAGGTGGGAAAGCACCAGTTATTCTGCATGATGATCTCCCCATGGATCCTTTTCATCAAATTGTTGATAAGGACCGACCTTCGGAGGTACACTTCAGGGTCATCGATAAACTTCAGCTTCTCTAAGGACATATAAAGGATGTGCGCTCGTTCCTCAAAGACTGAGATGGTCTACAAACCAAAAAGGGAAGAGACAGCTTAGGAAACGGGCTATATTCAAATGTCATCACAGCACATTTCCCTCTTGGCAGTTTCGGGGTCTGGGGAGGTTGTGGTTTCCCCCCAAGTCCGTTTAGAGATGCTCTGCCCCTCGTGCTGCCAGCACACCCTCTCCCAAGACACTCACAGGTGAGGCCAAGCCCTGGGGAACCCAGCCGCAGTGCAGACCTCAGCAGGGACCGGCCTGGATGCCTGGGCAGTGAGGTGGATGGCAAAATGCACACAGCTCATCTACGCTCTTCGAAGTCAGGAGGACGGGTTCTTTGGGGGGCAGAGTGACCAGAAAGGGACGTAAGGAGAGCTTATGAGTTGCCGGTTATGTTGCTTCTTTATCTGGATGCCAGTTACATGGCTATTTCCCACTTAGTAAATGTATTAAGCTGGACTCTTAGACACTTGTGCCTTGACATGTGTGTATACAAATACCCACATGCACCCACACATAGACGCGTATGTTACATGTCAGTATGATATATCGTTTTTAAAAGATGCCAAGATGCAGGTCATCACAAGTATACTTCAAACCCTGGCCATCAAGAAGCATGAAGTCTGGCTTTCAGCACTGTCCTTCTGTGCTTCATTCTTGCAATTATCTTTGCTTGGTAGAGGGACAAAGATAACTAACGAGGCTCAATCCCTAAAAGGGTCTGTAGGTTGAAGGGCCAAAGCAAGCTCTTTCTGGGGCTGGGTGGGAGAAGAGATGCAGAGAAGGGATCAGAGGGCTCACTCCTGAGCTGTGTGAATACCACCACTGTGTGATGGTTAGTTCTGATCCAGCAGCAATTTGGAAAACGGTTCTAGCCACCGCACAGAAACTAAAAAACGAAATCAACGGCTTGTGTCCTGGGGGGTCAGCTCTTTCAGGTCATAAAAAAAGCCAATCAGAGGATCTGTGATTTAAACCAAAGGCAGGAACTACACATGCAGGGAAAACCCCAGCACCTGCCAACGCACGCTGACGTCTTTTGACGAGCAGAGTTGAAAGCAATATTTAAAAGGTGGCGGGGTGGGGGGGAGTACGAGGTGGTAGAGAGGAAGACGAATGAAAAACTTAAAAATCCTCTCTGCTTCTCAAACAGCTATGGTCTTGCTTATCCTCTTTTCGATTAAATTAGCAGATACTTTTTTGAAGGAAGGTAACTAGAAGGAAAAGGAACTGGTATTTCAAAAGCTTAGATGGCCAGTTTCATACTTCCATGCACTTTCCCAATCCTGTTTTCTTCTTACAGATGCAAAAAAGTTAGCTCTGGCCTTTCCTGGGGGGTGAATGATACATTTTAACACACTAAACACCAGGAATGAATGTACCATGAGGAACACCTTTCTACTTTCATGCACACATTCCAGGGGTGGTCAGCCCAACCCTGAGAGGTCAGGAAAAGCCCTGGGTGACTACCCCCATGTGGGCACACACATGTGCCAGCAGGCCTTGGAACCAGAGGTCAGAGAGGGAGAGCAGGTCAGAAGACAACAAGTGCATCCCTGCACATGTAAAAGCACCAGTCACCTTGACCCTGAAGGCACCTTGAGAAAAATGAAATCACTTGGTGCAAAAGACATTCCTCGGAGTATATCATTTTGTTATTTCTGGGCAGAGGAGCTCTTGCTGGCTCCTTCTTCAAATACTTGTGAAAAATAGCACAAGACCCAAAAAAGTGACAACGAGATGAACGTGGCTCCGTGAGCAGTGGCTCATTTTTGTTGCTTGGGTGGAACAATTTAATTTCTGGAAATGGATCAATCAACTAAGTATCTTAAACTCTTAATAAAAAGAAATGACTATTAAAAAAACATACTTTATGGCTACAGCTGCTGAGTGGTGGGTGAAAATCCTCTTCTTCCACATACTTCCTCTTAAAGTATGTGATCTTGGATGTTGTTATAGGATTTGAAATTCCCCTGTAATGTGATCCTGTGGTAATAAATCAGATATGACAAATGACATGCGGTTTGCCAGAGGTTCTCCAAACAAAATACTTTCCTGTCCTTTCCTTCTAGAAGATAACTTGGCTACGTATTTGTCTGTACATGTGGTGATTAAAAATAAACGTTTGTCTTCAGAGTTGCTATCATGCGGAATCCTGCGACCCAGGCCAGGCAAGGGTTTCTAGACAATTACAGAGGAAAACACAGAGTTCTGCATTTACTAAATACTCAGAATCTTAATTCTATGCACAGGCAAACAGCAAAATTCATAAAGGGGAGTAGTGTAATAACTCCAAAATAATACTAGTATTTATTCAAACTGTTTAATTAAATCCATGATAATGTAACACCACTGTTCAAATCTATCCTGGACTATAAGCACGAAGAACCAAACAACTGGTAAATATTACTGGGCTCTAGGTAAGTAAACACATGATTATCTGCACGTTGGAATTATAATAATAATTTCTTTTGAAATACGAAATTCACATTTTTTAACTTAAAATTCAGGGCAGCAAAAGTCCTGTTCGCTCTAAAAAATGTTAACATAGCAACTACAAATTAAAAGAGGGTCTAATCTGTAAAGACCAAGCTTTTAATTCTTTTTAGTAAATCAGACTTCAACGAGTACTTGCCTTACATTTTCGGTTCTTAGATTTTTGTTTTTTTTTCCCAATCACTAGCACCACACACAGATCAAAGGAATTCACCTTCAAGTATAAGAATAAAGAACCAGGAAGAACACATCTTTTCCTGGACTTAAAAAAATGTTTTTCCCTCTAATAGCAAAGCCCTTGGTGCGCTCGATAATAAGAAGACCCGAGAGCTGCTGGCCCAAACTGCAGATTCCTTTATGTCTCAGGGGATAAAGATTTCATTGTCAAGCCCACTAGGGCTCGGGTGGCTCTGAGAGAACCCCACAGTTCCAGAGAGGGTAGAAAACGGAAACTCAAACGTTAAGAGCTTCCAAATCTGGTTTGGTTCTCTTAAAGATACAGATGCCCGCCTTATACCCAAAGCAGCAGCATGTGGAAGCTCAGGTCTGCATGCAATTGAACATCACCCCCAGCCCCCCTCCCCGGAGCCCGGGGCTCCCACAGGAGCTCTCCCAGCTTAGAAGGGCGCTCCAGACACCACCAGTCTGTTCGCTGAGAGCAGCAGCGGAAGGTCACGGGCAGTACCTGCCAGCGGGGGGCCGGCTCCCCGGTCTCCCTGCAGAGGAACCTGTGCCGGCCCCGGGGGGCTCGGGCCTCCGTAGCTGTCAGCCTCCCATAGCGTCTGGTACCCCGCAATCTCAGCAGCTCCTTCTGAGACAATGGGCTCGCAGAATCTATTCATGGACAGAACCAGAGTCATCTCTGACAGCCTCAGATCTGAAAAAGAGAGAGAACAGCCTTTATCCAGCGCCAGCCAGGGGATGGCCTCGGCATCTTCCTTCTCTGGCTTTGGGAAACTTTTAGTTCCCGGTCCTCCACTTTGGCCTGAAACACTGTATTATTTTTTCAAAGAAAACCTCAGCAAACTCTCTTGCTGCTATTAGCTCAGCCTCTGTGTTCAGCAATCCGCATTTCATGGGCGGATCTTTAAAACCCCATTTCTTATTGTTCTCAGATTCCCCTCAGCCCTCTTCCAGACAGCTGCTTTGCCTCCCAAATACATTTTCCTTCTGACCTTCCCGCAGAAAATGTACCGCTAAGAGGCAAGGCCAAAACCCTAGCCGCTTCTTTCTATTAATAAGGCAAAATCAATTTTCTAGTCAATCCCCCGAGAGTCTCCTTTGATGAAACCCGCTAATCAATCAAAGAAAAGGATGGGGGAGGCAGAACCCTCCACCGTGAGCCCTACTGATGCTCTCAGGTTCGGTCTGTTCCGCTGCCCGCTGTCCCCTCTTTCTGTTTCCTCGGGGCCAGTTCCTCTACGACATTCTGGGGCTCCCTCCACTTTCTTCTCCCAGAGCGAGGCAGACAGAGACACACTTGGTAGTTGTTTCCACCAGCCCTGATCGGCCTGAACTGGATCTGCCTCCAGTCAAAACACTGAGAGATGAAGACAGAAAATTGGCTCCAGTTTCAAGCCGTGAGTTGCGGTCCCACAGGAGCCAAGCACAACATCAGCGGAGCAGGCAGAATATTAAACAGGAGCCAGGGCTTCAGGGCCAGAGGCAGCCGACAACTGTACACCGCAGAGCCCAGACACAAGGCAGAAACTTTCCAAGAGGCAACACACCACTGCCCTCCGGTCCGGTTCACGCCCGTCGCCAGGGCCCGCGGGGAGCCTGGGCTCCTCGGTGCCTCAGGTGGTGGAAGCCATTGCCACGGAGAGCGAGGCTCTTCACCTGGTCCTGCCCAAGGTTCGGGGACGTACGCAGGGAAGACAGGGGCCACAGATCAGCGGTGACAGCGGAGCAGCCTCGGTGCCGTATAAACCGCCAATTCCTTTCCGAGACCCAAAGTTCCACTGGCTCACTTCAAGAAAGGTCACCCAGTGAGGTCAGCTCTGCTTTCTTGAAGATGGGTCTCGTTCTTACTTCCTTTTCCAAACGACTCAGCTCACAAGGGTGACCCACCTATCCTTGTGGGGGACTGTCAGTACCTCCATGTTAAAACAAGGGTCCACTTCCTGGTAACAGGAGGAAAAGGCACCAGACCAAGGGGAAGTAGCTTCATTAAGTGACCAATGTCCTTCTGGCTAACAGGGCAGCTCTTGGCAGCTGTGACTCCATCCGTCACCCAGGCTTCTCTCCAAGACCCGAGATCCTGTCCCAACTTCATCGAAGAAGGAAGCCAGCCTTCTAATAGACAGGGGAGGTGTCCAGGTCAGTGGCTGGAACTGGGACCCAGCGGATTGGGCTGCTAAAGCACCTACCGCCTTGCTTTTAAAATACCCTCCAAAGAGGCAGCAGCAAGGACTTAGAAAACCTTCTTACAAGAGGAAAAAAAAAAAAAGAGGTTCAATTAGTTCCCTGAAAAGAAATGGTGGGACATGACATTTATTTTGCCCTTTGAGTCATCAATCAAGAAATTTAGACTACGTTCATTTCACAAACTAGGCCATTATATCACCCCTCAAACTCAGCATCCAAGCAAGGTATCAAACCTCAAAATTTATTCCCTGGAAGACTCATGAAATGGTCCAATTTCTGAACCTATTCTAAGAGACAATAGCATCAGGAAGTGCTGGTACCAGGACCACATGGATTACAGCCTTTTCTGAGGGGCCCTGTCTTATTGACAGCAACAGTATTTTCTCCCTTGAAATTCACACTGTTTTGTGCTGGATTCTGGGAATAAGATCCAAGCTTTTTGCCTATGTGGAAATTTTATTACATATAAAGCAGAGCAACTCGACAAATCCATGCCACTTAAGACAGTGAAGCATTTGCTGGCCCCCAGCAGCCATTACCTTTGTTTAATAGGTCATTATATGGATGCTGTGCTGTTTTACATTAGTAAGAGTTTGTTTATATTTTAATGGCTTTTTCTTGTAGTTTCTTGGTTGTTAAGGATTTTAGTGTTTCTATTTGTTACTACTGTTTCCGGCATAGGAAATTCTACTAGTATGCATTTGAACTTGAAACATGGCATACATAACAGCTTTAATCTTGGCCGTTTCTTTCCTTTACGATATCCAGTTGCAGTAAGTTTTTCTTCTTTTGAATTGGAAGCTTTTATACGCAGTCCTAAACTGGAGAGGCTGAGTTCCACAAGTGATTTATGTAAGTTTAAATAAAATATAAATGAGTTGGGATTATTTGGGAGTGGAGAGGCGATTTTTGCAATTGAGTCTTCTTAAGTCTATTTAGAACTTGCACTGGGATGTTAACAAACTAAGAAGGCAAGTTTAATGATCATGCAGAACGGGAGGATGGGGCACTAAGCACCAATGATTCTTTATTGGTATTATGAGTACAGATCGAGACTGTCATTTTTTTTCCCTCAGTACGATGAGATTTACATTATAATTCTGCTAGTGAGTCCAGCAGTTGAAATCCACAAATTTATGTGCTGTTAATACTAGACAAAGTCACAGAGATATACGTATACAGTAAAACATTTTTTTAACATCGGAGGCAAGTGGATTCAAAAGAAGGGTGTTAAAGTGTGGTTTTTCTACACAAGGGTTTAAAAAATAAAAAGGCCCTAACCTTTTATCCTCAGGTCCCTTGCATGTCTGCTTTATCAGCCAAGGAAAAGTAGTGGAATGACACCTCGAGCACTCCCAGGCAGCCAAGGGCTAAAATGTCAAGTTTTCCCAGCAAATATTCACAGTAAAGTTACCACACATTTCTGTAACAGTTTGTTTTTTTCCAGATTAGTTGGGCTTCTTCTTCCCTCGGAGCCATTATGATGCTAATGGGAGTGATGGGAACAGAGAACAGCAGAGCTGCAGATTCAGTGGTACTTTCCACCTAACAAGGGGGTTCTGGCCATTCTTCCAACACCCTTCCCCCTCCTCTGCTGGGAAACATTTTATTAAGAGCATTACAACAGTTAGAGATCTGATTCCAATACTGAAAAGCAGGGAAATAAAGGACTCATCTTTCCCCTACACCTTTGACGCTGCTGGGCCTGCGCTTCCTGCCCAGGTGGAATCAAGTTCTTGACCTGACATTGTCCCTAACAAGATCTCAGCAGCTTGTCCAACTCGTGGTGGTGGTGCTGGTGGAAGGGGCTGGGTGGGAGGAATAAAATCTTCAACCCTTCCAAATAGGCAGATGTTGCTTTTCTCCCAGTCCCTGCAGTACACCTGTCTGCCCGAGGAAAAACATTTCTCAGCAGCAGCTCCGAAAGGCCAAGAAATGTAGGTCGGGTCCCGGGTCTGGGAAGGCAGGTGCTGAGCTGGAGGCTGACGACAGGGTGCCCAGGTGTCTCCCCGTCCCAGGCCCAAATCTGGGGTCCGAGGTTTGGAGACCGACCCCCTGCAGGCAGGCAGCAGCCACCGCGTGCAGGTTCCCACACGGACACCCCCGGGGGTCAATGCCCCGGCTCCTGAGCCCCTCTCCTGGGAAGCTGGCAGAGCCCTGCCGGCCGCCGGCCGCAGGAGAAAGTAAACAACACCCCAAGTGCCTGGGAACAAAGGCAAGTTGTCTTTCTACGGTGCTGGAGCCGTGCGTCTCTCCTGAAGAATAAGAGCGATGGAGCTATGATTATTCTTTCTTTTCTTCTTCTTCCTTTTTTTTTTTTTTTTAAACCAAGTTTCCTTCTAAGGGAAATAAACACCAAAGGTAGGATTCCAAGGAAATGACTCACGGCCGTTGGCAGGGTTCTGGCGTGCCTGGCCCCGGCCCGCGCTCCAGCCCGCAGCAGATGCCTGCCCGGCCCTCCCTCCCTCGCCCGGCCAAACCCACTCGGAGCCCGCGGCTGCGGGAGCGCCCTGCGCATCGGATGGACCCAAGCGGCCAGGACGCGCGGCCCGAGCCTCCTGCAGGCTCCCGCCCGGTCCTCGCCCCCCTCGGCCGCCTCTCCCCCGCCTCTGCGGTCCCGGCGGGCACTCGGGAAAGTTGCTAGGGCCGAGGAGGTGGGAGGGGAGGAAGGGAGGAGAGAGGCGGAGGCGTGGACCATGCGGGCAGCAGCCTAGACCGCCGGGGAGGTGAGCTGAGGACAGAGGAGCCGCCGCCGCCCGCAGCGCGGCTCGGCTGCCGGGGAGGAGGGTGCGGGGGCGGAGGTGGCGGGGGGGGGGGGAGGGACAGAAGGTGTCAGCTCCTGCAGCTATTCCTTTTTCTAGCAAACGCGCGCTCCTGACATCCATCATCCCTCCCTCCCCACCTGCCGAGCGCCGCGGCGTCCAGACCTGGGGGCAGCCCTCCTACTGACCCCTCCTTCCCTAGAATAAGGGAATAAGCAGCTACCGAGGACCCCGAGGTCTCAGCAGAGCTGCGGTCTCCGCCCGCCCCTAGGCTCGGCTCGGTGCGCGCGGGCGGTAGCCCGAGCGGCCCTAGAGGCGGCGGCGGTTCCCGCCCCGTAAAGGCTCCGCGGCGCATGCCAGCCCCGGGAAAAGCCCGCGCCGCCTCCGCGCCCGGCCGTGCCCTGGCCCTGTCGCCGCCCCCAGTCCCGCTCCGGCCGGTGCGCGTCCACTCGGTGACCCCGGCGCCAGGAGGGCGCGCAGGGGCCAGTCCGCGCCAGCGGCCGCGCGCGGGGACCGGCCGTCGCCCCCCGCACCCGGCCCGGCCTCTCGCCCCCGCTGCCCGCGCCCAGCCCGCCTCTTACCGCGGGGTCAGCCGGGAGGCGGCGGCGGCCGCGGCGCTCGAGCTGCTGCTGGCCCGCCTCGGGCTCGGCGCCAGCTCGGCCGCCGGTGCACGATCGCGCGGGTCCCGGCCCGGCGGCCCGGTCGGCGGTGGCTGCTGGTGCGCGGCGGGCGAGGGTCCCGGCAGGTCCCGCCGCCGCGACTGGGGCGCAGCGCTGCGCCGCCGTCGCTGCAGACGGTTATGGTAATGAGCGGCTCTGTCTAGCGAGGAGCGTGTGAAACCCGTCAATCCAGTTTGCCATTTCCCCGTGGATTTCCGAGGAGAGGTTCTGCAGGATGCCCCCAGGGTGAGAGAGGGAACATGACAAGCGCGCCCGCTTTCCCTCCCTCCCTCCGCTCCCGCCGCTCCCGCCGCTCCCGCCGCCGCCGCCGCCGCTCCTTAGGCAGCACACGGGGCGCCTTCCCCTCACCCCCACCCCAGCCCGCCCCCTGCCTCCTTCCCTCCTTCCCGCCCTCCCTCCTCCTCCCCTCCCCTCCCCTCCCCTCCTGGTGCCCGGGGACACGCGGGCGCAGCTCCAGCCCGCAGCTCAGACCCCACGCGCTCCCGGGCTCCAGCCCTAGCCCTGGGGGCTCGGCTCCAGCCGAATAATGTATTCACTCTGCGACCTTCCTAGATGTCTCTCTTTTTTATTTCGTTAACTTTTGTTGTTGCGTGTGCGTGTGATTAAAAAAAAAAAAAAATCTGTGCCTTTCCCACCCTTTGCAAAAGACTTTCTTCTCCTTTGCCACAGCAAACGGAGATGAGAAACAGATGTCTTTGCAGGACCAGGCAGTTATTCTCCCCTCGTCGCCCGCCCCCGCCTGTTCCCCTCCGGAGCTGTACGTGTATAAAAAAGCAACCTTGGTCCGACTGCAACTTGAATTGGCAACTCCTTCTGGGTGGGGAGCCTCCGGGGGAAACCTCCAGGAAATAAAAAAGCAATAAAGGAGGTTGTCCTTGGTCACGAGAATGTAACTTAAGCCCGGGAATCATATTATTTTGCAAATAGTAATTTTCCCCTATATTGGGCTCAACTGGAGTTTGTTTTTTGAAACATTAATTCATAACTTCTGTCTAGGGACCCCTCCATAGTCGAGATGGATCATTTCAGGTGTAATGAACGCGGAGGCTTGGAAGGCATAGACCTAATAAAATGGGGGGAAGGCACCTGCACAAAAGTGTTACAAAGACTATAATGTTTGTTTACTGCTACTATGCCAGATGTGCTAAATATAACACTTCTTTAAAACAGTGATCCTCCGACTGTGAAAAACCAAACCTCTTGCTGCCTGGCTCCCTGGGAATCAAGAAGAGGCACAGACTGAAAATCAGGGGGGAAAGGAACAAGATCAAGGATGAGGATTAGCATCTGCAAATTGAACCCTATCTAATTTGCATGTTTATTTCTTAGAATTGTAATTAAATTTGTGTAATAAATGCTTTCCATTTCATTTGTACGCTGAAAATTTGGGTGACAGACATGCAGTTAAGTGAATTTCTTTTTTTTTTTTTAGCAAATGTAGCTTATTCAATAAAGCAGCAAACAAATATTAAACATAATTAGAACTAATCTGCTTTGAAGGTATTTTTGTTGAACTTTGTGCATTAAAGACTCTCAGAGGTTTTAAGAGTATTAGAAAGCTGAGAGAAGGCAATTATGCTGAAAACAGCCTAACTCAACAGACTTCCGGGAGCACTATTTCATTTTTTCCAAAAGACATTTCAGGGTTGCATATGCCTAAAACTGGGAATTGGGTATCCATCTTGGCTTTATTTTGAACCAGGTTAAATTGCGTTGGCTCATGCATGATATAGACTGTTATGATGATAATTTAAGACTTGCAAAGATAGCTTTGGGGGGGCAGTCACTGGGTGTTGTGGTGCCCAGGTTATGAGTGGAATATTTTATTTGGGTGGGGGCTGAGGATAAGGAAAGGCACAAGGGCGTTTAAAGCAATGCAAGTTCTTGAAAATCTAAATCAGGGTCTAAAACTAGTTAGTGTCTAACTCAAATAAAGGACTAAATGTGAGGGCTTGGAGGCATGGCATATTATTGTTTTTATCTCCCTATATTAAAGTTTTATAGCATTTAAAGGACTATGGGGAAATCCCCACACACCCTTGGCTGTGTCAAAATGCATAAAACCAAAAGGAGCAAATTAAGCATAAAATTGAGAAATAACACGAGACTAAGTATCAGCATGGGTTTTGCACTGGCATCTTTGGAGCCTGGGCCCTAAGAAATGAGCCTTCTGGGAAACTGGCATTGCCCTTTGGGTGGGGAGGACTCTTGGCTTTCATGTTACAACAAGATGACATCATAACACAAGTATGAAATCATTCTATTTCACAGCACCCTGGTTGTTCTGAGTATGAACTTGACTCTGTCCCGTTCAGATATGTTAGGTTAGCAGGTTTTACTGTTAAGTTTCCCTGGCCTACTTTTAATCTCAAGCTTAAAGTTTGCTGAGGTTTAGGAGTTCCCTTCATGGCGCAGCGGAAACAAATCCAACTAGGAACCATGAGGTTGCGGGTTCGATCCCTGGCCTCCCTCAATGAGTTAAGGATCCGGCGTTGCCGTGAGCTGTGGTGTAGGATCCCGCGGTGCTGTGGCTGTGGCGTAGGCTGGTGGCTACAGCTCCGATCAGACCCCTAGCCTGGGAACCTCCATATGCCGCGGGTATGACCCTAAAAAGACAAAAAAAAAAAAAGTTTGCTGAGATTCAGTGCCCAACTGTTGACAACATGAACTAATGTCTAAAAGTAGAGAAGGCAGTCCCATGTCCGCGGAATGGGAAACATCATTTAGAAATTTAAAGTGAGTAAGTGGTGGCTTCGGCACAATAAAATAACTAGCTATAAATCAATAAAGAAATGTTGGGAATGAGTGAATGTAATTTATGTGTTGCAATATTCAACCTGAAAGCTATGATGTCATTGTGTGTGTGTGTGTGTGTGTGTGTGTGAAGTTCCAAGACAGAAGTTTGATTATAAAACTTAAAATATCTTGAGCTGCAAATTCACCGAAGACAGTGCTTGTTTTTCTGCAGTGAACAAAGAGAGTGCCAGACTCAGAAATGTTGAAACCCATTTCACAAAAACTTGTCATTTGAAAGGGGAATTTCTTGAGTAAAATTTGATGTGTTCAGATCACTGTGGACACAGTGTACATTTGGGTTATAAGAAGTCTGAATTACTGGCATTTTTAAAAAGTGCAACCCTTTTATATAATAAAAAGAGATATCTAACATTAAATCTCTCCTATTCCCCTTCTCTTATTCTCAAACCTTCTCTAGTGAGGCTTTCTTATCTCATCGCTCCATTGAAACTGTTGATGTCAACAACAGCAAAGACCCCCCCCATTGCTAAATCCAAAGGGCTTTCCTGAGTTCTTATCTTCCTTGAACTGTAAATGGCATTGACCAGGCTGCTCCTCTCTCTCTTCCTTGAAACCTTTTATTCAGTTTCCAGTCTAACATGCACACCTGGTTTGTCTCCCACTTACCGGCTCATCCTTCTCAGTCTCCTTTCCTGATTCGCTGTGACCTCTGAATGTTACGGTGCCTCAAGCCTGTCATGCCTAGGTCATGGCACTTTGTTTCTTCCTTTCAACCGCTCTCTCATGGAAATCACTCAGTCTCCTGGCTTCAGATACTGTCTGTATTCTGATGACTCCCAAATTTCGATCTCCTGTCGAGATCTGTTCGTCTCCAGGTTCCACTTAGACGTTTAACTAGACATCAGAAGGTTTTATAGATCCAAAACTGAACGCCCCATTGTCTCTGTTCTCTCAACTATGAGTATATTCCTATCTTCTCTATTTCCGTTAATAAACCACACTCTGGAGTCATGCTTGACTCTTTTTTCCTCCTTTACGCTCTACATCTAATGCATTCAAAAATCCTTAAGGGTCTACCTTTAACGTTTATCTAGACTTCGATGGCTTCCCATGGTTTCTGCTGCTACCAGGCTGGTCCAGACCACCATCATATCATCTCTCTCAGGTGGGGAATCACCATAGCCTCCTAACCCATTTCTCTGATTCAGTCTTTTTTTTTTTTTTTTTTGGCCATCCCAGAGTTCCTGGGCCAGGGATCAGATCTGACCACAGCTGCTACCTGTGTTGCAGCTGTGTCAACACTGGATCCTCAACCCACTGTGCGGGGTGGGGCTGGGGATTCAACCTGCATCTCAGTGCTCGTGAGACGCTGCCAATCCGGTTGCACCACAGCAGGAACACCTCTGCTTCACGGTCCTTTCTTCGTGCAGTCTCAGCTCAACAGCCAATGAGGTCAATTTTTGCTAAGATCCTTCCTAAGGCCCTCCATTTCACTCAGTGTAAAAACCACACCTTTACAATGGCCTGCGAAGGCTGGGAGGCTCTGTTTACTTCTCTGACCTCACTCTGTCGTAGCTAGTTGGGCTCCAGGGTGTCAGGCTTGTACTTACCTCAGGACATTTGCACTGGCTATTCCCTCTATCTGGAACGCTCTTTCCCCAGGGAGACGTGCAGGTCAGTGTTCCACCTCTTCCAAGTCTGTGCCAAAATATCATCTTCTCAACAAAGCCTGCTCCCTCTGCTTAAAATTCTAACACTCACTTCATCCCCAGGTCTTGTCTTATTTTTGTCCAGGGAATTTACCACCTTCCAATTTTACGTAATTATTCTGTTTATCTCGTCTCTTCTCACTAAAAAGTAAGGTCCTCTAGGGCAGGGATTTTTTGTCTTTTTTCATCACCCCTGTATCTCCAGCACCCAGCACAGTACTTGGCATACTGAAAGCACGCAATAAATGTGTATTGATTGATTGAGCAATTGACTGACAGTTTCACATATGTATGGAAACTCAAACAAGGCTAAAATCAACTCCTTTAGTGTATGTAGTATGGTGAAACAGATAGTTCGCTTTATCACCAACTCATTTGCCTATTCTAGAATTCTCTGACCCTCCTAAGATCCCTAAGAACTCAGATCATTTCATGCTGCACTGCCCACCCGAGAGTCCCCAGTACCGCATTTCCACCCAGGTGGTTGCTGTTTCTCTGGAATGGCACCCGTTCCCCTGAAGCCGGTTTCCATTCATTGCCTAGATGCTTGTCCTGAGCTGTAGTCCTCAGGTTACAAAGAGTGTAAACTTGCTTTCCAGGACCCTGTAACGTCACTTCTTGGCAAAGCCACCCTTTCAGAAGCCAGGAATCCCTCTACCATCATTATCATTCGCCTTCAAAACTTGCTTCAATAATTGTGTGCATCTTATGTACGTAGGCACTGCAGGTGAGGTGGGGATGAGTGAGACACTGTCCCTAGACTTACGGAGTTGTCAGCAGAGTGAATAGCATAAAACAAGAATAGAAATAATAGTACTATTTAGTATTTCAGGGCATAGCAGATGCGTTTCGTGATGGGACAGATTGCATTCGGCTGTGGGAGCGACAGAAAGACTTATTTAAGAAAGTAAAACCTGAACTTGGCCTTGAACGATAGGCTCTCGTTGAGCAGAAATGGAAAACGGATGGAAGCATTTCAAGTGGAGGAAACCACTGGAGGCACACTGGTTGGAAAATAAAGGGTGTCTTTAGACAATAGTGAGTACTCCGATTTTACTAGAGGGGTTAAAAAAAGCACGTGGCAGTAGAAGGCAGATGAGGCCATAGGATAATAAACACTGAAAAACAAGAGTTTGATTTTAATTTAATAAGCCATGGGGAGTAACAAAGGGTTTCAAGGTGGAGAATGACACAATCAAAGCCCAGTTTGGGGAAGAGCCACGTGCAGTGGTGGTGTTTCAGCAGCCTGGGCAAGCGGAGATGCTGGTCCGTGTTCCAGTGGTGGCCCCTGAACAGGAAGAAGGAGCCAGGTACGAGGCAGTGGAGAGGTGGAACCTTTAGGATACAATCCTTGATTTGTTGTGGGGAAGGGACGTGTGCATGATGACACTGAGGTTTCTACTTGAGTTACCCTGTGGTTAAGTGAACCCACAACAAATGAGAAGAGCTAAGTTTAGAGGGAAGAAAATGCGTTGACTCTGCCTGAGTTGAGTAAGAGGTGGTCACGGAACAGACAGAGGGAGATGTCCAACAGACAGACGTCTGAATATTCTGGTCTCACTAGGATAGAACTGAAGAGCAAATTATAGAGATTTAGGATGATTTCAATAACTGTGGAGGCTGAGGTCTTAGTTAGGACCTAATGCAGTAATTGAAGACGTTACAGGACATTTAAAAGTAAAGAGCTTGGGTTAACACCTTGAAGAATCAGATAAATGCATTTGCTCATAAGTGAAAATAATATTTTGGTGTAACCTGTGGCCTCTTTCAGGGGTATTTGTAATTTCATGGTGTTCTAATACCTTTTGGCTTAAATTTAAAGGAAGAAATTTGGGGTGGGGAATGGATTTGGGGCAGCAGGCAATCTCTCTTGACTATACGGCCATCACAATACAGACGTGGGTATATATGTGCTATGCTTCCTCAGGTGACTGAATCACCGATTTGCCACCACAGGTAGAAAGGGATTTGATATTTCATCAACGAATCTGGAAAAAATTCCTTGAAAGAGGCAAATCATTGATAATGAACTTGGAGCGTTATCTCTCTCAGGGATATTTGTATTTTGATAGGCATTTCTTAAATACCATATTTTCTATTTTTTTTTTTTTTTTGTCATCTTAGAGTGGCACCCAGGGCATATGGAGTTTCCCAGGCTAGGGGTCAAATCAGAGCTGCAGTCGCAGGCCTACACCACAGCCACAGCAACACCAGATCCAAGCCTCGTCTTTGGCCTACACCACAGCTCATGGCAACACCCAATCCTTAACCCAGTATGTGAGGCCAGGGATGGAACCCACATCCTCATTACTGCTGAGCCACAACAGGAACTCCCACAAAAATTTTAACCAAAGTAATTAATAATTAATGACATGATTTCAGATGTAATACAAGCCAGTTTATGTATTATTTCTGAATGGAAATCGCACAACATACATGGTTCCTTGTTCAGGGTATGCTTTTGGGGCACCTGGATCGGTGAATATGTAGGAATGGTTTATAGCAAACACACTAATTATTGTAAAAGAGGTATTCTTCTAGCATACGTGGTAATTTTTGCCATTCAAAA
Source organism: Catagonus wagneri (assembly GCA_004024745.2). NCBI lineage: Eukaryota > Metazoa > Chordata > Mammalia > Artiodactyla > Tayassuidae > Catagonus > Catagonus wagneri. The sequence continues at coordinate 24,892,073 of PVHT020000175.1, forward strand.
TTTTTCTATTAAAACAGTTTTAATGCTGTTAATCTTTTTTATTCCCCACTTTCTGGCTGCACCTGCGGCATACGGAAGTTCCCAGGCTAGGGTTAGAATCTTAGCTGCATCTGCGACCTATGCCACGGCTTCCAGCAATGTCTGATCCTTAACCCACTGATCAAGGCCAGGGATGGGATCCAAATCCTCATGGAGACCATGTCGGATTCTTAACCTGCTGAGCCACAGCGGAAACTCCCTAATGCTCTTGATCTTGTAGTAGCTGCAAGAGTGTAGTACTCGGGTATATCTCAGCCCGACTTTTCATCCCAGGTCTCCAGGGAAAAGATGGCTAATGTGTGAGGCGTGAAGGCTGGATGGGACCTGGATGATCGGCGAGGAGGAGGGAGGAAACTCCCTGAGGGTGAAGGGCAGGAGCGCGTGTGGAGAGGTCACGGGGGGGAGGGACTGGATGGATGTAAACCAACGCTGTTCTAAATCTTCATATATGGGAAGATGGTAATGCTCCTGTCAGAAGGAGGAATTATTTGAGCAAGAAATAGTGTGTGTGTGCGCTTGTGTGTGAGTGTGTGTGTGTGACAGTGTGTTAGGGGTGGGTTGAGTTTAAACTTTGACAATATGAACTGAGATAATAAGTCAATAAATAAAAAAATGGGGGTTCCCATTGTGGCTCAGTGGTTAATGAACCCGACTAGCATCCACGAGGATGCGGGTTTGATCCCTGGCCTTGCTCAGTGGGTTAAGGATCCACCGTTGTCATGATTGTGGTGTAGGTTGCAGACACGGCTCGGATCTCAAGTGTCTGTGGCAGTGGTGTAGGCCGGCAGCTGTAGCTCTGATTCAACCCCTAGCCTGGGAAATTCCATATGCCGCGGGTGCGACCCTAAAAAAAAAAATAATAATAATAAATAAAAGGTGATACAAATACTTTCTGGGAGTATCACCTTTTCCCATTCTATTTTGCTTTTCTTCTTCCAAGGAGATTTTCCCACCCATATTCTTTTCTTTCCTTTGAGAACTAGGGCTTAGGCTGTTTTTTTCTTAACCAAAAACCTAAGCACGTTGGTTCACTTCTACCTAGTTCAGAAGTACGAATTACTGAACGAAGAGGTGCAGGGTTTCATATAAAAACTGAAGACAGGAGTTCCCTGCTGGCTTAATGGGTTACAGATTCAGTGTTGTCACTGCGATGGTGTGGGTTCGACCCCTGGTCAGGGAACTTCCAAGTGTCATGGGTGCAGCCCCCACACCCCACCAAACCCTTCAAAACCTGAAGACAGATTTTGGCAAGGCCAGGGAGAGGCTATGCAGGGTTGTGTGGGAGGCTCTAGCACTTTAGCCCCAGGTGATTATAAGCCTAAATCTAAATCTCACCCTATGAACAGAGGTAGCATCCAAAATTCATAATTTTGTCATCCTTCTATTTATTTTTAATTCATTTATTTATTTTTTTCATTCAAAAATTTTTATTGCCAATTGGGGACTGGTTTCTTAACGTGCATTTACTGTCCTCTTGGGCCAAGTGTCATCCTTTTAAAAGAATGCATAAGCCAGGGGGGATGAGATTCCAAAGAGAAGCAGTCTGTGGAGAAACTGTAGCTACTTGTTATTTGATTTCCAAATCCCTTTCCTTCCTTATTTGCCTTATCTGTACATTGTTATAAAATCGATAAGCTAGACATTTCATGAGGTTTAATGTTAGAACAGCAGGATATACTTATGATACTATGTCAACATATCAAGAAGCATTTATTAAGTGACTAATAAATTTACATTGGCACTGAGAGAATTAACCCAACATGGTTCTTTCAGGAGCTGGAGGATTTATAGGTATCAGCAGTATTTTCTTGGGCTGGCCCTTTCCCTTATCTCTGTGTAATTGTTAGAGGTCTTTTCATTTTGGTGTTTAACTCTTCTATTTTGGCTTTTTGTTTTGTTTTTTAGTTTTTAAAAGATTAAAGGCTCAGAGAAGAGCTTTGGTAGCTGACAAAGCCAAGGATATCATCTGATTAAGGAAAATCTTAAACTATAAAAAATTATAGAGATTTAAATGTGATCCTAATTGTGTTTATCAAATATTACCCAATTTACTTTGTCATATGCCCTCTCTTTGCTGAACTAATCAACACTGCGTTTAAGTGAGATGTGTGTGCTTTTCACAAGGGTGCTTGATTTCCACAGGCCAAATGTTTTATGATAGAGACTAGGAGAAGGAAATCAGGATTACCAAGGCATAAAGCTCTAATTAGGATGAAAGGAGAAATATGGCCCTTGGTCATCATTCTTATTTGTAGGCATTAGCCTGATTTGGAGCTTTTTCACATAATGCCCACGTCCACAACGCCAGCAGGGTAACCTGATGGTTATCAACAACTAGTGTCAGGAAAGAGGAATAAGGAATCACGCTCAAGCAGGCGGATGCTTGAAGATGCATTCGTCTCTGAGCGTTTCGTTTTGTATCCCTAGCTTCTGACTGGGATAAAATGTGTAGGCATATCAAAGTTCATAACAAAAACTGCTTATGCTACCAGGGAGATGTATTTATTTTCAACAATGTAAAGGGAAAGGCATACAATTGAAGCGGAGAGAGGGAGGGAGAGAGACAGGGAGAGACAGAGACCCGCAGCAGACATCACCTGAGTGGGAAATTACACATCCTGCACACACACGCACAGAATTCATCTCTGACAATTTAATTGTTTAATGGTAGGACTAACAAGGAATCCTTTCTAAAGTAATGGCATATAAAGGCTTCCTAGTGAAGTTAATATTCCTGCTGCATTTGATGGGTGTTTCCCATTTGTGCAGTTCTGCCCTAACAGACTCCTGGCGTTTGATGGGGGGAGGCAGCGGCGGCGGGTCTGTGCTCAATAGCAGAATCTGGAGAATGCCTTAGCCTATGACCTTAGCCTTGAAAGCAATAAATCGGAGGCCACTTTGGGCACCAGCGCAATTGCTCACGTCGGTCGTAACGTCTTCACTTGGGGATCTGGTCGTCTGTGGACTGCAGGCTGGGTGTTTCGAGCACAGGGTCCTTGCTTGTATAGGGTTGTCTGCTTTCTCTTGGTTCACTAGAACCAGGATTCGGTAGCCATCTGTGCTGATTTTCAAGACTCCAGTCTGACCAGTCTTCTAGATAATGAAATGCCTGATGTCTCAGAGGCCGGGGTCTGAATTTTCCTCCTGAGCCGCAGCCTCTTCTCGTGTTTCCTCATGGTTCGGCTTGCTCATTTCTGCACTTTAATTGGATCCCTGGGTGCCCTTCCTGGCAGAGCAGAGCAAGAGGCCGTCGATGCGCTGCAGAAGAGTAACTCCGTCTCCAGAAACATCACAGTTCTCAAATCAGACCCTAAAATGTTCTCATCCTTTCCGTTCTTAATACATTTTACATTTATTACCCTGGTTACTTGGCTTTGAAATAACTTTCACTGCCTTCATCAGAGCAACGCAGTGGTAGCGGTGGAGATAGAGTCTGACCACAACAGAGAAATTGGTTTGCTGTGGGGCGGGGCTGCCCTTTGGCTGTGGACCGGCTCCCATGTCGCCTGCGGTCCCCCCACCACCACCGCCCCCCGCCAAGATCTGTGTCTTTCTGTCTAGGAAAAGGCTTAGTAGGCAGAGTTGAAAATGACAGACTATTTTTAACACACGCTTTATATCCCACAGTTCTGGTTCTTACTTCTATTATCATTACTTATTCATAGACTTTTATTCCCAAATATCATTACCCTTTACAGTAATAGGATCAGCAAAGCAACCACTTAAAACAAAACAAACAAACGCAGGAATCCAAGTCACAGACTCCCCCCCTCCCAATTCTCTCCAGCTCTTGGCCTCTCTCTGACTACCTGGGGGAGAGGTAGTTCTTACCAGGCACTAAGAAGCTCTTGCTGCTTCAGAAATACCAGGGTAATGGGAGCTTGGCACTGGGAAATGATATGAAAGTCCAGCAGTCTAAGGGAAGAGCAAGGAGCTAATGCAATCTGGGGGAAAAAACCCAAAAAATAAGAAAGAAAAGAGTGGAGGAAGGAGGAAATCAGGAAGAAAACTAAAAGGTATATACACCATGCATTCCCTAAATTCAGTTTCAGCAGAGGAACCCCCCCCAAAAAATAGATCCCACTTAACTTAGAGTGACTTTTAAGTGGGCTTGCTTACTTATTCCTTGTATAGTAACAACAGCCAGAGAGGACTGAGGGCCTGCTACCTGCCAGATACTTTCCTTACGGTATTTGATTTGCATAGCTTTTAATTTTTTAATTTTGGCCACCTCCTCAGCATGCAGAAGTTCTCCAAGCCGGAATCGAACCCTTGCCACAGCAGTGACAACACCGAGTCCTTAACTCCTAGGCCACCAGGGAACTCCTGATTTGCATAGCTTTTAATAGTGGGTGTGATTTTCTTCCAGTTAAGGAAACCGAGGTTTAGGAAGGCTAAGTGACTCGTGCAAAGTTGTATGCCTCAATCTGGTGGACCTGGAACGTAAATTTAGATTTTATGAGTTTAAATCTGCTTAGAGCCACTACAGGTTTTTTTTTTCATCCTGACTCCCACTGTGTTATAGTGCCTTGGATTTTATTCAGTCGTTTGTCTCTTCACTCATATATTTACGTACTTACTTGCACCAGCTATTTCAGAAAAGATTTAAGACGGTGTAAAGGCCTAGGATCTCTACACATATCTAGGCAGCTTGCACACAGGAGAGTCTACTTATTTGCTGATTGAGTTGTAGAGCATCAACTGTCAAGAGTTCAGAATTCTTTCACTGTGGAGTTCCCTTCTTTTTTTGTCTTTAAAAGTAGGCCAGCCAGAACCCCATCTGTGCAGGATGGCTTCGGCCCAGAGACTGAACTAACTAATCTCCCAAAATCTCTTCTACGTCTATGCTTCTATAAAGGACTAGATTAACATGCTGTATGGGAATTATTTTTTCAAGTAATTAATTTCAGAAATGTAAAAAGTGAATTGTCAGGAGGAAAAGGGACTAATTTTGCCATGATGTAACCTGACAAAAACTACCTCGGTCGGGTGGTCAAGGTCAGTACCGACAGCGGTAAGTCGTGCTGGTAAATGTGTACCCCTGATATGATGGCTTGAAAATGCTTTATCTCTGCAGCCTTCCTCCCTCAGGCTCATAACTTCAGAGTAATCATGAAAAAAAGAAAAAAAATCAGACAAGTCCCAGCTGAGGGACATTCTACAAATGCCTCAGCAGTGTTCCTTGAAACTATCAAGGTCATCACAACAAGGGAAATCTGAGAAACTGCCACAGTCAAGGAGCCAGGAGTTCCTGCTGAGGCACAGTGGGTTAGGAATCCGACTTCAGCAGCTCAGGTGGCTGCAGATGCCCAGCCCGGCACAGTGGGTTAAAGGATCTGGTGTTGCCATAGCTGTGGCTGGATTCAATCCCTGGTCCAGGAACTTCCATGTGCTGCAGGTATGTCCATAAAAAGAAAAAAGAAAAGGAGGAGACTAAGGAGACAGGATGACTAAATGGAATGTGGCATCTTAGAGCAGAAAAGGACATTCAGTGGAAACTGAGGAAATAGGATGAAACAATGGGCTTTAGTTCATTGTGATATATCAATATGAACCCACTAATTGCAATAATGTACCACATGAATGTAAGACATCAATAGTACGGGAAACTAAATGCAAACTTCATTGGAGCTCTTTGTACTAGCTTCTCAATTCTTTTGTAAATCTACAACTATTCTAAAAAATAAAATCTACAAAACTGGTTTTACACACACACGCATATAAACACATGTGAATTGACCAAGATTGTTGGGAGAAGCAATGGCTTGACTCACGTAGAATGAACGTGCCTGTCTTGCAAGTCTAATCCGATAGTCAGGATGAATGTTTCCTGTTGCTCTCTGGATTGTTATGATTGGCTTTTGAATAACTAAAGATAGGACTGAGCTGCTAATGAAGGACTCACTCGATTCCCGATTCCCCGGTGCCGAGCAGATAATCCTTGTAGAATGAATAAATGCCATTGCCACATACACTTAAGGAACTTTTCTGGCTCTAGAATGCTTATAGCTCAGCGTGGGTCCCAGACCTTCCAGGGACGGTTCCCTGCATGCTGCCCCAACACTGAGCTACTCCAAGGTCTTTGTGTCTTTCTTCAGAAGCCAGAGAGAGTTCTTGAACTGCTCCAGAAACTGATCACACAATTTTTTTCATTTGAAACTCTAGTATCACATCCTGCTTGGCTTACTAGTTATTGGGACCTGCCAGGGTCTCATCCATAGAAGTACCAGTTACGTTGTCACCAGTAGGAATCATAGGTATTTGCATACAGCAGTACATTTGTGGTCATATCTCAATTTCAATATCTTTGAAACTGAGGTCGTTATTAGGTTTGCCACTGCCTCTTAATATTTAATGCATTAATAAACAAGCACACATATCCCTATATCAAATATTTTAAAATGTTTTGATAACTGTATTTTAATATAATTGGTTTGCTTTGTAATCATATGGTGCTTCTAATATACAATTAGGAGTCCCCTTGTGGCTCAGTGGGTTAATGGCCTGGCATTGTCACTATTACAGCTCTGGTTACATCTGTGGCATGAGTTTGCCAAAGGCTTCTGCAAATTTCCTAAGAGGCTCATGGCACCAAAAAGATTAAGAACACTTGATAGGTTGGAGTTCCCACTGGGACTCAGCAGTAACGAAACCAACTAATATCCGTGGGCACGCAGGTTAGATCCCTGGCCTCACTCAGTGGGTTAAGGATCCGGTGTTGCCATGACCTGTGATGTAGGTCACAGATGCGGCTCAGACCCCGCATTGCTGGGGCTGTGGTGTAGACCAGCAGCTGTAGCTCTGATTCAGCCTCTAGCCTGGAACTTCCATATGCCATGGGTGCAACACTAAAAAAAAAAAATTTGATGTTGTGAAATAAACAGTCATGAGCCCTAAATTGTGTAGATTCCATCAAAGCCCTTGACCGCTTAGGGTGTTTTTCTGACTGGTGTCCACCTTGGTGCGGGGAGGAGGGGAGGGAGCGGATCAAATTTGGAAATGCAAAATGAGATGCTTATAAATTGCAACCATGTAAGTGTATCATTGTTGTCAGTTGTTATGATTGGCCATTAGATAAAAGTGACTTTTTACCAAGGTTTTAAATGTAGTTCATTGCTAGGAATGTTTCTCACCCAATGATTTAGACTATACTTACATGAGTAAAGAAGAAATGGAAAATTGAATCAATTCTCTGGATAAAAATTCATGCTAGTAGGTTCCTACACTTGCCTGCAACATCCAGAGAATCAAAGAAATTGTGGGGAGGGTTTGTTTGTTTGTTTGTTTGTATTTTGTCTTATCTAGGACTGCACCCGCGGCATATGGAGGTTCCCAGGCTAGGGGTTTAACAGGAGCTGTAGCTGCCGGCCTTCGCCACAGCCACAGCAACACGGGATCCAAGCTGCATTTGCAACCTACACCACAGCTCACGGCAACGCCGGATCCTTAACCCACTGAGCAAGGCCAGGGATCGAATCCACAACCTCATGGTTCCTAGTCTGATTCATTAACCTCTGAGCCCCAATGGGAACTCCAAAGAAATTGTGTTTTTAACTTGAATTATCAGCATAGCTCTATCACAGTTCTCAACTCTACTTTGAACGTATGGATTCAAGTGCCAGAATTGAAGTTCTTAATTATAAGAGGAATAGGGTATTTTCAGACCTAAATTCTAGAGATACTCCAAATGTGCACATTTAGATAGCTCATGTGTTCTAAAGACATCTGTGGTTGACTATGCACCAAAATGCATACGTATATCATTCATTAGAAATTCCTTCTGTGTTAGGCAAACATTTTCAATTCCACTTGTTTTCACAGATTCCTAACCCATGTAATATATGTGTCTAGGGACAGTGTTGTCTAGTTAGACCCTTGGTATTTTTTAAAATTTAATTTAATTTTTATTTTTTGCCACATCCATGGCATATGGAAGTTCCTGGACCAGGGACTGAACCTACGCCACAGCAGTGACCTGAACCACTGCGATAATAAACACCAGATCCTTAACCCTCTACACCACAAGGGATCTCCTACACCCTTGGTATTTTGCCATCAGAGAACATTTTAAATGGAAAGCCGGGCTTACTCTTGCCTTACAGTGTATAGATGCTAAGCAGTCTACACACAACTATGTGCATTCGTCTTTTAAGAAAACTTACAAACCATGGATTTGCCTTCGTGGTGCAGTGGGAATGAATCTGATTAGGAGCCATGAGGTTGCGGGTTCGATCCCTGGCATCTCTCAGTGGGTTAAGGATCCGGCGTTTGCCGTGAGCTGTGGGGTAGGTCGCAGACACGGCTCGGATCTGGCGTTGCCGTGGCTGTGGTGTAGGCTGGTGGCTGCAGCTCCGATTCGACCGCTAGCCTGGGAACCTCCATATGCTACAGGTACAGCCCTAAAAAGAACAACAACAACAACAAAAAATCAAAATCAAATAAGGGATGCTTCTGGAAAAGCTTTTTGTTTTTTTGTTTTTGTTTTTGTTTTTGTTTTTTTACTTTTTAAGACTGCACCCATAGCATATGGAAATTCCCAGGCTAGGGGTCGAATCGGAGCTTCTGGCCTATGCCACGGCCATAGCAACAGTTTTTTAGTTTGCTTGTTTTTGCTTTGTTTTTTATTTTTTGCAACTGGAAAATCTTAAGGAATCTGATCCCTTCCATCCCTGGATATAAAAATCAATGTATTCTTTCAGTCTGAAAAAAACAGTAACTGCATTTTCTTTCTCTGTTATCTCCCCTCCACACAACTTCTCATAGACAATACAAATGTAACTCTAAAGAGGAATTTAATTCAGTGGATGATGCATTTCTGTTGAAAAGATACATTATAACTATATTGATTCTCTGGAAAACATTTACAACAACAAAAATCATTTGGGAATTAGGCTGCCACATAATAGAGAAAGCATGTTACACACTGTGTTCTTTTGCCAGGGCTGCTGTACCCAAGGACCACCAATGGGTGGCTTAAGCCACAGAAATTAATTGTCTCACAGTTCTGGAGGCTAGAAGTCTAGACGGAGCTGTTGACAGGTTCCTATTGTGGGCTGTGAGGGAGAACCTGCTTCATACCCAGCCCTTAGCTGCTGGTTGTTGGCTGGCAACCGCTGGTATTTCTTGGCTTGTAGAAGCATCACCAAGATCTCTGCCTTCATCTTCACAACGCCTGCTCTGTGTGTGTGTCTTATGTCCAAATTTCCCCTTTTAATAAGCACACCAGTTATATTGGTATAGGGCCCACTCTAAGGACCTCATCTTAACTAATAATATCTTCAATAACTTTATTTTCAAATAAGGCCACATTTTGAGATAAACTAAATTAATAGATTAAGACATACAATCAAGCTTAATAGATTAAAAAACACAATTAAGAGAGCCAAAATTAAAAGGAATTTATACATTTCACAATAACATACTTCTTGATATAAATGGACTGGATAATCTGTCCCAATTCTCGAAAGATAATTGGAAGCAGAAAGTTACGCGCTTGATGTATCTAAATCGGTTTACAATTTGAATTATTTATAAAAGAGAAAAATGACTAATTCATTTCTCTCTTTCTCAATATTCTCCACTTTTAGAGATTTTCATCTATGGTCATTTCTCTAAAACTTTAGAGAAAGAGAAAAACGTGTCGGCAGAGACGAGCAGAGGGGAACAGGCTATAGTAAGTCAGTGAACACTTGGACCTTTAGATTCATTCTTCACTAAATTTATACACACCAGCCACCAGAAACATGTGAAAACCATGTATGGAAACCTCTGCTTCTCCTCACTCTCACGGATAATCTAAAAATAATCTTGGGACTTCTCATCGTGGCACAGTGGAAACGAATCCCACTAGGAACCATGAGGTTGCAAGTTCAGTCCCTGGCCTCCCTCAGTGGGATAAGAATCTGGCATTGCTGTGAGCTGTGGTGTAGGTCGCAGGCAGGGCTTGGATCCTGCATTGCAGTGGCTGTGGTCTAGGTCAGCAGCTGTAGCTCTGATTCAACCCCTAGCCTGGGAACTTCCATATGCTGCAGGTATGGCCCTAAAAAGCAAACAAACAAACAAAGAAAAAACAACAACCACCCCCAAAACCTTAATTCCTTGATTCTTTGTATTTAAAATAGCTTTTTTCTTTGCATATTTATAATACATATAATCACTTTAAAGATTTAAACCAATGTAGTTTTAAATTTCCCTTAAAAAGCTCTCTGGATGATATCTTCACTCACACTGTATTAACATTTCATTGTTTTAGAGACTTGATTTTTTTTTTTCTTGCATCTGAATGAGAGAAAAATCTTAAAAGCAAGGCTCGGTTGAGAGAGAAAATGTCAAGCCTTGCCTTCATTTACCAAAACCAAAGCTCAGCAATCCGAACATGAAGTTCTGCATAAAGGAACTTGGAATCTGAAGGAAAGCAATGTCTCCTCGCCTGGAGAGGAAGTGGATGGCATTTCCATCTGAAGGATGGGGTAGGCAGAAACAGGAGGATTCAGGAGGTTACAGGATTAGGGTGGAGGCACCAGGAGATTCCTGAGAAAGGAATCCTGGGCAGAAAGGGTGAGGATGGGCATGTGAGGTCAGAGAAACTTCAGATGGCTTGAGGGAAACTCTGGTAATATCCAGGCTTGTGCTTTGGGTTATGAAGAATAAGGATTAAGCTCTTCCCACTTGAGAATAAATAAGGAACACCATCTGCAAATTAGTGGCACCTTACAGTTTGATTTTCTCTTCATAATAATAAGTAGAGATTATAAAACTCCTTTTACAGGCTGGGCACTATTCTGAGTACACTGCGTGGATTACCTCATTGTTTTTTTCATAGTAGCCCCATAAGAGATACTATTTCACTACAAGGCAATGGAGTTTTATTTTTTCTGTCTTTCTAGGCTGCACTAGCAGCATTTGTAGGTTCCCAGGCTAGGGATTGAATCAGAGCTGCAGCCGCTAGCCTATGCCACAGCCACAGCAACGTGGGATCCGAGCCGTGTCTGCGACCTACACTGCAGCTCAAGGCAACGTGGAATCCGTAACCCTCTGAGAGGGGCCAGGGATTGAACCTGCATCCTCATGGATACTAGTTGGATTCCTAACCTGCTGAGCCACAACGGAAACGCTGGCGATGTAGTTTTAAAGCTAAACGCCTGGCCCATGATGACTTGTGGATCCACCAAAGGGCCCCAGAGCAAGTGGTCCTGTCTGTGTCCCTCTGCAGTGCTGCCTCTGTCCCGGGCCTCTCCTCTCCCCAAACAAAAGAGGGTAAGCTCTATAACTAACCATCCATAGTCCCAAGTTCGACTGACTGCCGCGTACTTGAAACTCGTTCACACTAAGCCCTTACCTCAACCAGGCACTCAATTACTTTGTAACATTATTGAGGTACAATCTACATATTATAGAATCCACTCATTTGAAGTGTCTACCTCGCAATTTTTAGTGGGTTTACTGAGTGCAGCCATACCTACGCTCCAGTTTCAGAATATTTTCTTCACCACCCCCCACACTCTCTCATATCCATCTACAATACATCCCTGTAGCCACTTTCAACCCTGGACAACTGCTAATCTACTTTTTGCCTCTAGAGATTTGACTTCCAAGACATTTCAGGTAAATGAAAGCAGACAGTACATGGTCTTCACTTAGCATAGCAATCATTTCTTTTTCCTTTTTTTAAATTACCAAATAGTATTCCATTGTGTAGACATATTACATTTTTTTTTTCTTCTTTTTAGGGCCCGTGGCATACGGAAGTTATCAGGCTAGGGGTCAAATTGGAGCAACAGCTGCTGGCCTACGCCACAGCCACAGCAACTCGCAATCCGAGCCACTTCTGAGACCTACACCACAGCACATGGCAACGCTGGATCCTTAACCCACTGAGCAAGGCCAGGGATCGAACCGGCATCTTCATGGATACTAGTAGGATTCATTTCCGCTGTGCCACAATGGGAACGCCCCATATTACATTTTTTTAAAGAAATGATTTTCATTTTTTCCATTATAGTTGGTTTACAGTGTTCTGTCAGTGTCTGCTGTACAGCAAAGTGACCCAGTCATACATACATACATACATTCTTTTTCTCACATTATCCTCCATCATGCAAGTGAGGAGATACAGTTCCCAGTGCTATACAGCAGGACCTCATTGCTTATCCACTCCAAAGGCAGCTTTTCTCAAAACTCACAGGATTGTACACCGTAGATGAAACACGATGAATTCTACTGCACTTAAATTATCCCCCAGTGAACGTGGACACAGTGTAGGACCACTGTCAACTTTAGCATTTATGAGATAGTGACCTAATGGTTCCTGGTCACCTTACTCTATGGAGAAAGTGTTTCCCTTTTGTGATTAATTATTACATATTCAATGTGAGAAAAGGGAAGTTACCAAACTTAGCCTGTATAGAAAATACAGTGTAGAGTGTTTCTCTAGCACGAGTCTAAATAACGCTTCTGTCTTCATATCTATAGGCGTGCTCACATTTTTACCTCCCCAATATAGCTGTTAAGAATGTGAAATCTTCTCAGTTACCATTTCAACTACAAGCATTTTTCATTCTGTCTTCTGGTGTGCATGCAGTATAAATTCTGTTGCATCACTTTACACCTTTTGTTGTTTCTGACTGCAGCATTTGCAAATCATGTTTAATTTTGTTTGCCCAGAATAACAATGAAATGCTAATATATATATATATATTTTTTTTTTTTTTTCCTATTCACGCTTCACACTCTTATAGTAACAGAAGAGCCGTAATGCACTTCTGTCCTCTGAGGAAGCTTGTGGTAAAACAGGAGAAACATTATGAATAATTAAAAATATGATATTTACTCCAGGAGAAAGATAAATCTTTGAAAAAAAAAAAATCTCTGCCAGCAGAAAGCTTCACGATCAGGTAGCATATCCTGATAAATAAATTGCTCGTCTTTTCAGGTGTCAAGGGATTTCACAGTTAGATATTAATGAGATAAAGATGCTCAACTTAATCATTAGGGGGAAAAGAATAAGGCTTGAGTTACTTCTTGTTAATTCTTATCATTCTTTATTGTTAGCTAACAAGCAGGTACCAGGTGCTTCCTGTTGGACCCAAACTAGGGTTATAAAAAGGTATATAGAGGATTCTAGGCCGAAGAACTAAGTCTGAGAGATTCCATTTCAAAATATTTAGACCTTAGGAAAGTATTTTAATTTTTCTTCATTGTAGATCTTATATCGTTTGTGTGATTGGCCTTTTGGCCTATCATTCTTTTGTATATTGTTACAGAAAAACCTCACTCTTCTCTAGATAAGGGATAAGGTCAGCTGAAGAAAGAAGTGTTCTGCTGGTTTACCTGGCGAATCAGTGGATAAAATAATTGGCTCAAATTCAGCAGACTTGGAACCCAGCAGCACCATGACATCAACCAGCTGCGTGAGTTCACCTACCTGCAGCTTTAGTTTTCTTTCGTGTGCAATGAAGTAGTTGAATGTGATAATCTCTAAAATCAACTGTTGCTTTAGAATTATATCTGATTCTGCACACAACATCAATTTTCAAATTATTAGAATATGACGTATAAATCTATAATAGATGTAATTAGAGTCCTTGCATACTCTAAGTACCTGGCAAAAATTCTACTGAAATAGAAGTTTCAGACTAGTGAAATTCTGATTAGGATGAGTTTTACAAGTGTCTTGCACAAATACCAAATTCTAATTGTAATGAGAAATTTACCCTCCTTTCAATAAAACAAAGCCTAATTCTGAAATTAACCAAGAAAGAAAGGGTTATAAACCCCCTGTACATGGGTCCGGGAAAGTTCACATGTTACCTTCTGACAGTAATCAACTGGTCCAACCTCTTTCACTTGTGCGAAACGCACATTATCAGGTAGTATTTATGAAAAATTTCAGACAAGGGAGAATATTCTGATGGGCTCTGCCACACGTTCTACGTGGATTTTATTAGATTCAGCTGATTTAAAAGCCAGCAAATTAATTTTAAGAAGAATACAGTTAAACTCTTTTAATAGGATTAGGCTAATTGAAATTTGTGATGCTGTGGACAAGGACCAAGTTGAAGTTCACGTCCTTTTCCCGCATTTCTTCCTTCACTCCAGCCTTCCTTCACCAGACTCTGTAATTGTGAGATAACTGAAAAACGTATAACACAAAAATCCCTGGCCTTAGGGAAGGTCATGCTCTATCAGGCAAAATATACAATTTGATAATTATAAAATGATGTGACGGAGTTCCCGTCGTGGCACAGCGGTTGACAAATCTGACTGGGAACCATGAGGTTGCGGGTTCGATCCCTGGCCTTGCTCAGTGGGTTAAGGATCTGGCATTGCCCTAAGCCGTGATGTAGGTCGCAGACGCGGCTCAGATGCTGAGTTGCTGTGGCTGTGGTGTAGACTGGCAGCTGCAGCTCCCATTTGACCCCTAACCTGGGAACTTCCATATGTCACGAGTGTGGCCCTAAAAAGCAAAAAAACAAAAAACAAACAATTAAAAAAATAAAAATAGTTGCTTGGCTTCTGCTTAAGCTAGTGCAGGTACTTGTTAGTGATAACACATATTTGTAGAAATAGCTTCCTGTTATCAGTAGTCTGAGAGGCATACACTAATTAGGCAAAAAACAAAAGTAAATTTTACTCATTGTTCATAATCATATTAGGGATTTATACCATATAAACTGTTTCTGTAAATTTTATGGCTTTCCTATGGCTTTGTGCTTTTTAAAAAATATTTTTGAGCACACCTTTGAGTCTGTATTACAGCATTTAAAAATCATCAGTACTAAATAACTAAGCAGAATGCCAAATACAAAATAGAGAAACTAAGCTACCTTGCTTTCTCTAGACCAACCTTTCCCACCACAGTTACCTGGATATTTTGATGAGAATTAATGAAGCTCAAGGTTGTGCTGACACCTGGTGTCCAAATGTATTTGAGAGAAGTTTTGCAAAGTTAAAGGAACCTGAATATGCAACCAAATGAGTAGTTAGTTCTGCTTCACCAATTACAACAGTCTGAATTTTCCTTGATGACAGTCAATCACCCATCGCACTTTCCATTTGCTCCTACACTGTGTGTTATTATTTGATGTTGCAATATATACAAATGTTCATGTGCCAGGTAATGAAATCATATTTAAAAATAGATATCTGTTGGAGTTCCTGTTGTGGCTCAGCCGGTTAAGAAACAGCTTGGTTAGAGTTCCTGTTGTGGCTCAGCAGAAAGGAACCACACCGGTGTCCATGAGGGCGCGGGTTTGATCCCTGGCCTTGCTGGGTGGGTCAAGAATCTGGCGTTAGGAGTTCCCGTCGTGGTGCAGTGGTTAACGAATCCGACTAGGAACCATGAGGTTGCGGGTTCCATCCCTGGCCTTGCTCAGTGGGTGAAGGATCCGGCGTTGCCGTGAGCTGGGGTGTAGGTTGCAGACGCGGCTCGGATCCCGCATTGCTGTGGCTGCGGTGTAAGCCAGTGGCTACAGCTCCAATTAGACCCCTAGCCTGGGAACCTCCACATGCCATGGGAGTGGCCGTAAACGGACAAAAAAGGCAAAAAAAAAGTTATATAAAAAAAAAAAAGAATCTGGCGTTGCTGTGAGCTGTGGTGTAGACCGGCTGCTGTAGCTCAGATTTGACCCTTAGCCTGGGAATGTCCATATGCCACAGGCATGGACCTAAAAAGAAAACAGAAACTGCTAGTATCCATGATGATGTGGGTTTAATACCTGGCCTTGTTGAGTGGGTTAAGGATCTGGTGTTGCAACAAACTGTGGTGTAGGTCGTGGATGCAGCTTGGATCTGGTGTTGGTGTGGCTGTGATGTAGGCCAGGGACTGCAGCTTCAATTTGACCCCTAGCCTGGGAACTTCCATATGTCATGGATATGAGCTTAAAAAAAAAATCTCTTTTGAACAAAGATGGCTGCAAATTCTCTGCTACTCCTCCCATTAAGAGATAGAGTCCAATTTCAGTCCCCTTGAATCTGGGCTGGCCACAGCGACTACCTTGACAGTTTCAGTGTGGCAAAGGTGACATTCTAGGACCTCTGATGCTGTCATGATATGGTGGAGACCACTGAAACTGCTGAACTTTGCAGTAAACAAATTTGGCACAGGTGCAAAAGCACAGCCACTAAGAGATGTTTTATCATTACCTGCACCTGACTTTGCTCATTAACCTACGTCACCTTCCCTAATAGAAGTCATGAGATCTGAAGCCCACGGGCCTTTGTTCTGCGGAACAGAGTGCCTCCTGGTCCCCCACTTTCTAAATGTAAAAGAGCCTTGTATGTTTTGTTATGCTGAGCCGTCCCTTTTTCAGGATCTCCCATTGCCCTGCTGCACTGCTCGCAGCAGAGTGGCGTCCAACGTGGGGTTGGAAGAGAAGGTCTGCCACGAGCGGGAAAAGGTGAAACTACAGAAGGCAGAGACGGTAGCCTTGCACTTGATGGAGTCGCAATCGTGAGCAGGCAAGTAGAAACTTTAACAATGGAGCAGAATCAATCACAGGAAACTAAACATTATGTTCAATTGCTTAAATGTATGTTGAAACGTTCAGAGGCTCAGGTAACAGAGTCTAAGAGGAATTGTTAGAAGTCGTGATCAAATATAACCCTAGGTTTCCAGGAGAGGGAACTATGGACCCGGAATCTTGGGATCTCGTGGGAGAAAATTTAAAGCGCGCCCAGCAGTCTGGGGCCTCTCTTTCTGTTTCTGTTTTTTCTACATGGGGACCTATCATTCCAGCTTTATTATTATATGTATTTAAATATACTCCTTGCGGGAGAGTAAAGAAAAGCTGATACCTTCTGCTCCTCCTCTGACTGATCCCTGTCTTGAGAGTTTAAATAAGCCTTTAGCTGTGGAGGCAAAACTAACTCCCCTTCAATCAGCTCTAAAATCTGTTTGTCTAGAGGATTGGTCTTTTTAGCATGCCCTATAAGTATTGCCCCGGATCCTCAAGTCCCAGGACAAAATATCCATACGCATAACCCTTTTGATTTTAAAGCTCTTAAAGCTCTTCAGGAGAGTGTAATACAGAATGGAGTTAGAGCTCCCTTTACTATGAGCATGGTAGAAAGCATGGGGACACTTCAACTTCCCCCATGGGATTGGCGTATGATAGCCAAAGCCACCCTAGATGGTGGAGACTATTTAATTTGGAAATCCAGGCTTTCAGATTTTTGTCAGGAACAGGCTCATTTAAAGAAATAATGTTGCAGTTACTTTTGAAATTTTGGTTGGCACAGGCCCTTTTCTTGATTTAACAAACCAACTGACTCACGATCCTTGGGGGTATGAGCAGTTGAGCCTGGCCGCCCAAAGACCATCAATGACCATTCCTGAGAGAGGAAATCCACAAGGATCTTTTGTACAACACCTTCAAGGCCCTGCAGAGCCTTACCAACAGTTTGTGGGCCGCCTAACTTGAGCGGTATGTCCCCAAGTAGCACATTCTCAGGCGGCCAATATTTTAATTGAACTATTGGCATATGAAAATGCAAATAAAGACTATAAAAGTGCAATGGCCCCTGTAAGAAATTCAGGAGGCATTTCTGATTTTATTAAGGTGTGTCAAGATGTGGGAAGTACAGGTTATGCTCAAGCAATGCTTGCTAAAGCATTGAAAGGAATGCTGAGCAGCTCAGGAAAGAAATGTTTTATTTGTGGAAAAACAACGTTTTCAGAAAGAATGTTGAGCTCAACTAAAAGGGAAATCATCCCTAGCAACAGGATCATCTCCAGGACCTAGTCACAACCCTGGTTTATGTCCTCATCATCAGAAAGGAGATCATGGGGCTAATTAACGTAGGTCTAAGTTTCACCAAAATGGCGCTCCATTAACAACTCCGGTGTCAGGAATGGAGAATCTGGGCCTGCCGCGGCTCATCAATCAATGAGGGCATTTGTGGCCCAAACCGGAAAAGAATCCAAACCCTTACAAGGGCCACTCCCAGCAGCACAGGGTTGGACTTAGCCTGCAGCACAGCGGCAGTTTTTACGTATGAACAGGGCATTCCGGCTGTCCCTACTGGAATCTATGGCCCTCTTCCTCCTGATGCCAGAGGCCTCACTGTAGGGAGAAGTGGCTTAACCATGAAAGGCTTACAAGTTTTGCCTGGGTGACTGATGTGGAATAACAGAGAAATTAGGGTGATGGCAAGGTCAGATACCATTCATACTATACAGCCAGGAATGAGAATCGCTCAGTTGTTACTGCCACCATATCTTAAGATAGGAAAGAGTTGCCAGAAAGAAAGGGAACATCAGGATTTTGGAAGTTCAGGGACTTCTCAGGTCTTTTGGACTCAAGAAGTCATAACTAAACGTCCACAAATGACTATTAAGGTTAATGGAAAAATGTAAGGGGATTAACAGATACTGGAGCCGATGTTTCGATTATTTGTTCTAGTGATTGGCCTTTAATCCCAAGTGGCCTTTAATTACCCCAAAATGAAGTTGAGGGGATTAGGAGTTCCAACTACAGTCCATCAAAGTCAGCAGGTGCTTTCCTGGGTCAGACCAGAAGGAAAAACGGGTTATTTTAAACCTTATGTTGCTGATATACCTGTCACTTTATGGGGAAGAGATCTTCTGCCTGCTATGAGACTTAAATTAATAACTGAGGATATCTGTTGTGGTGATTCTAATTCTCCTGGATGAAAATTAAAAATTTAGGTTACCAAAAACAAGTTTAGAAAAAATAAGACATAAAAGAACCAATAAGTTTGCCCATTAAGCTTGATAAACATGGAATAGGGTTCAATAAGGATTTTTTAATAGGGACCATTGAAAATTCTCCGCTAGCCCAGGCAGATCCTATGTAATGGATTAATGATGACCCCATTTGGGTAGATCAATGGCCCCTAACTCAGGAGAAATTGACCAAAATACATGAGCTCTCAGCAATTGCAAGCAGGACGTATTGAGGAAACTAACAGCCCATGGAATACCCCTATTTTTACTATTTCTAAAAATTCAGGTAAATGGGAGTTATTGCTGTGACACAGCGATTAACGAATCCGACTAGGAACCATGAGGTTGCGGATTTGATCCCTGGCCTTGCTCAGTGGGTTAATGATCCGGCGTTGCCATGAGCTCTGGTGCAGGTTGCAGACGCGGCTCAGACCTGGCGTTGCTGTGGCTGTGGCGTAGGCCAGCAGCTGTAGCTCCGATTTGACCCCCAGCCTGGGAACCTCCATATGCTGCAGGTGCAACCTTAATAAAATAAACAAACAGGTAAATGGAGGCTATTACACGATTTAAGAGAAATTAATAAAACAGTGTATGTTATGGGAGCCCTACCACCAGGCTTTCCTTCTCCTACTGCAATTCCCTTAGGTTATACCTTAATTGTTATAGATTTAAAAGATTTTTTTCACTGTACCATCAGCCCCCCAAGATGAATGTAGATTTGCTTTCTCCGTTCCCACTTTAAATAACGAAGCGCCTATGAAACCATATCAATGGAAAGTATTGCCACAAGGTGATGTGTCAAAAATTTGTGGATGGAGACTTCGCTCCTGTTAGACTTGAATACCCTGAGGCATATGTTATCCATTACAGGGGTGATGTTGTCCTCTCGGCTCCAAAAGAACAAGTTTTTAACATCTTGCTGGATACCAAAGTATATCTTAATGAAAAGGGGTTTGATAGCGCCCCAGATAAAATTTAGAAAACCCCTCCATTTCAATATTTAGGAACTTTGATAGAAGGCTGTGCTATTCGGCCACAGAAAATGCAAATTTGCAGGGACCAATTGAATACATTAAATGATTTTCACAAATTATTGGGAGATATTAATTGGCTACAGCCTTATTTAGGAATTACTAATCAATGAACTTACCTTTTTAAAACATCGGAGGGTGCTCCTGACCTTACCTCCCCGTGTTCATTGTCTCCTGCAGCCCTCAAAGAATTACAGCTGGTTAAGGAAAAAAAGGAGGCATAGTTGCAACGTATTGATTATGATAATCCTATTATTCTGATCATTTTGCCTTCCATAAATTCACCTACAGCAGTCCTAGCTCAGGAAATGCCCCAGTTTGGCATTGTCGAATGGATCCATCTTTCTAATCAAGAAGTAAAAATGGCAACACTTTATGTGGACCTTATAGCCAAAACTATTATTCAAGGCAGATGCTGTCTTAAACAATTGATTGGAGTGGATCCAAATGTTATCCGTGTCCGGCCAGACAAACTTATGAGAGAACTTTATGCCAAACCTCATGGCCATGGCAGACTGCTTTAGCTGGATATACAGGGGAACTTGATAATCATCCACTCATAAATAAACTTATAAAATTCCTTCAAGGGACCTCTTTTATATTTCCAAAAATTACCAGATCACAGCCTATTGCTAAAGCTCTTATTTTATAGATGGATCTTCAAATGGTAAAGCTGGCATTCAAAGTCCAAATGTTACTAAAATTATACAAACTTCTCACACTTCAGCTCAAAAAGTGGAACTAGTGGCTGTTCAGTAAGTTTTAAAAATAATCTCATGTCCTTGTAATATTGTTTCAGATTCTCAACATGTGGTACAATTAGTACTAAAACTAAAAACAGCAAAATTGAAAGAACTAAATGATAGTATTTCAATTATTTTTTTGTACACAGCAAATTATTAGACAGAGGACATCACCACTTTTTATTACTCATACACATTCTCATGCTTCTTTACCAGGCCCTTTACATGATGCTAATCATAAGGTGGACCGGCTGATAACTTCTGTTTGTGAAACTGCTCGTGCTTCACATGCACTTCTCCATCAACTGGTAGCAATGCTGTGTAGACAGTTTAGTCTGTCTCGTGCCGTTGCCCAAGATATTATTAAATCCTGTCCATCGTGTCAAAGCTTAGCCCAGTTGTCTACCAACGATGGAGTCAATCCTAGAGGACTAAAAAGTGATCAACTATGGCAAATGAATGTTACTCATGTTAACAGTTTCAGTCATTTAAAATGTGTTCGTGTTATTGCTGCCTATTCCTCTGTTCTTTGGGCCTTGGTTCAGGCAGGTGAGACTTTTCAACATGTCGAAAACCATTGTTTGGAAGCTTTGGCTGTTTTGGGCCTTCCACAATATATGAAAACTGGTAATGGTCCTGTTTATGTTAATAAGGCTTTTGCTGAATTTGTGTCAAATTTGGGGTATTTTACATGTCACTGGCATCCCTTATAATCCCCAAGGACAAGCTATAGTAGAACGTGCACATCATAAACCGAAACTCCAACTTAAAACACAAAAGGGGGAACAAGAAGTCTCCTCCCCACAAGATTATTAAGACAAGCTTTGCTTACTTTAAATTTTTTCACCTATAATGATCAAGGAGTAACGCCCATGGGATGGCACTATGGCCAGCGTACTCGGGAACCTCCCCGCTGGTATATTGGAAAACACCTGAGAAAAATATATGGAAAGGGCCTGATCCTTTAATAACCTGGGAAGAGGTTATGCTTGTGTCTTTCCAGAAATAGTGGCTACACCTTTTTGGATTCCTGGCAGGTGTGTGAAACAGTGGCATGGAGGAAGACCAACTGACCCGCGACTTCTGACGAATGACACTGGGAACCTGGGGTTGACATAATGCTACATTAGATATTCTGGCTTTACAAAAGGACATGCCATCCTTTTTTCTTTTTTTTTTTTGTCTTTTCTAGGGCTGCACTTGTGACATATGGAGGTTCCCAGGCTAGGGGTCTAACAGGAGCTGTAGCTGCTGGCCTACACCACTGCCACAGCAACGCGGGATCTATACCACAGCTCATGGCAACGTCGGATCGTTGACCCACTGAGCATGGCCAGGGATCGAACCCGCAACCTCATGGTTCCTAGTCAGATTCGTTAACCACTGAGCCACGACGGGAACTCCAGGACACAGCATTTTTGCAGCCCATTTTATAAGCCATGCTTCCCCTGACAGACAAAAACTACAAAAATTAGAACAGGCCCCACACCCTCCATTCCTGGTCTTCTTGGACATAGACTTTAAGGTCTCAGGGAAGAGGCTTGTTTTACACAGTTGTACCTCATTCATGGCTGAAACTTCGGGATGGGAAATAATGAGGTCTTAGGTTTCTTATGTGTATGTGTCTTTGTGTTGTGTATGGATGGCATTGCCAAAATTCATAAAAGAGCTCTACTTAATTGGCTTAAAGGAAATTAAGCACTTACATACATTCTCAAAATACCTAAAGTAAATTAATTTTTGGTTCACGTAAGCTGCAAAAAATTTAGTATCTGATATTCATTATTAGATGCTAAAGTTAATTTAATAATAGACATTCTTTAGAGTCATCAACATTAAGTATAATAATACCTTATTGTACCTAGGTTTAATGGAGGAATGTAACTGCATTTTATTAAGAGAAAAGAAAGTATGTCTTATAGCTTATTATTTCAAATGGAAAGCTAGGGGACAGAAATATATGGATACAGAAATTGATGAAAGGTTTGTGGGAAGTGGACAAAGAG
This sequence comes from Catagonus wagneri, assembly GCA_004024745.2. Classification (NCBI taxonomy): domain Eukaryota; kingdom Metazoa; phylum Chordata; class Mammalia; order Artiodactyla; family Tayassuidae; genus Catagonus; species Catagonus wagneri. Next base: position 24,914,577 of record PVHT020000175.1, read on the forward strand.
AAAAGAACTTTGTTCATGGCTGGGACTAAGTTTAAAATTTCAGTAAACTAAAAGTAAGCTAGTGCAAAACTTGAATTTGGATTCCGTCTCTGTTAAAGAAGGTTTTCTTAAGTCAGGGCTATGGGAAATCCAAGAAGGCCGCTTGGTTTTACCCGCCTCTCTGGCAATCCCAGTAATGAAAAAGAAATGGTTAGGAAACGTGTTTTCCATTTGGGGTAGACTTTCTACAGTCCTAATTTGGCTATATTTGGTAAAAATGAGGGTAATTTTAAAGAAAAAAGACTGTTTTGATTCATTTTCTAGTTTTGTGTATTGAGATTAGTGTTTACAGTCTAAAACTCACCTCCCAAGTAGTTCTTTGCTGCTAAGTTACATTATTATAAACTTTGAGTTACTGAGAAGAATAAGCTTGTTTCCAAAGCCGATTGCTGTACTCTGTCTCTGGACGAATATCGGACGTCCCATGGTGAGGGGGAGAACGTATGCACTTTCTGGAAAAATATCATTTAAAGGGTTGTCTCCAGCCTAGATAAAATGTTTCTTATCAGGAATTCTTAAGTGCAATGTTCACAAAGAAAGTGGAGAAAATCACCTCAGATTTATATTTCTCACTTAAGCAGGGCCTCTACATTGGACTGGTCTATAGAGAGAAATACTGACTTCAAACTTGCCCTGAAACGAGGCTCTAAATAAGAAAACCACCAGTGCCTGCACAAAAAGAAGACCTCATCAGAAGGAAACCATCATCCCAAGACTGTCACAGCTGACTTGTATGGTTATTTGTCTTACTTCTGACTTACCCTGGTGGGTTTCTCCCTTTAAGGCTCTTCTTATTGATGTTACTGGGTGAGGTCCCCTCCCCCGGCCAGTTAATACCTGCTCTGACCCAGGCCATAAATGTGTTTTCTTAGAATGTTACTCAAGCTCAATCAGCAACAAGTGAGACTTGTGCCAAGGCATATAACTTTGCCAGGCTGTATGAATTTAAACCTAAAGGCTCCTTTATGTTGGGAACAATTAAACCGTCTAGGGATAATCAGCCTAATAACACTAGAGAATTGGGCTGAATAGACAAAGTCAGCATACAATTTCCTTAAAAGATAAGAAACGACTAAACCAGCTGAACAGGGTGAAAGCTCTTAAATTTTTGTTTATGACTTTAGTAATACTGCTATCTATATTTGCCCTTAACTGTTTTCACAAAATTGCCATTTCTCGAATTGCTGAGTTTTTAACTGTCTCTGATAAAATGATATACAGCTCCATATGAGGTCAATGATCTCTAGACATGGGAAAATGCAACAAGAGGGGATATTTTCCTGGAACATAACAGACTAGGAAAATAGGTGGTCCAGAGACTTTTGGCTGCTGTTAACAAGGCTTAGTCCAGTAACAGCACATTGAGTGGCCTATCAGCAAAATCTTTGCCAGATCTAGGAATATTCATTCCTAGCACCGTGGGATGAAATGGTCATGAAATGCCTCTCAAAACTATGGTTGAATTTACGACCATGGGGAAACACTCTGAACTGAAGTTTGGCACCTGCCGTCAGCCTCTACCTGGAGTAAAACGTGACGCGCTGCAGCTGCCGACCTGCAGCATCAGGAGCAGAGCTCAGCGAGGAGACCAGGAGTGAGGCACTTGGTACTCTGGGAAAACTGACAGAACAGGCCTTTGGATAGATTTCAGGTGAGGATTTTTATACTCCCCAAATTCTTGCATTTTGTCATATCTAGAAAAACACAAATCATTAACGGTGGCATCTGCATTGACCAATAGAGAAAAAAGGCAGAATAGAGTAGCTGTGAGTCAGACATCCAAAGTAATACTAGGAAATATTATAGGAGTAATTTTGTTTTATTATTTTTTTTGTCTTTTTATGAATGCACCCGCAGCATATGGAGGTTCCCAGGCTAGGGGTCTAATCGGAGCTGTAGCCACTGGCCTATGCCACAGCCACAGCAATTCCAGATCCGAGTCGCGTCTGCGACCTACACCATAGCTCATGGCAATGCCGGATCTTGACCCACCGAGTGACGCCAGGGATTGAACCCACAACCTCATGGTTCCTAGTCAGATTCGTTTCCACTGCACCGTGACGGACACTCTGTTTATAGGAGTATTTTAGACAAGTCTTTGTACTGCTAAGAACTTAAGGTTTATGTGCCCTGTCAGACTTGATGTCACCAGCTATTCTCAAAGTAGCATCAGCTGGCACCTGCAACCTTACATTTTCAAGGTCTCCTCTTATAACAGCAGAAGACAGGACTGTCACCCCATCCCATATAACAAAAGACTGGAAATGAAAGGTTCCAAGGAGGATGGAGACAGACCCCCCCACCTCCCAAAAATGACTGTGCTACCTGGAGACCTGCTGCAGACATGGTCTGCAGAATCGGATTGATCCACAGAAGCCAGATGAATGTTCTGCAATCAAAATTTACTAGGACCGTCCTTATGCAACAAATAAAGAGGGGGAGATGGTGGAGACCACTGAAACTGCTGAACTTTGCAGTAAACAAATTTGGCACAGGTGCAAAAACACAGCCACTAAGAGATAGTTTTATCATTACCTGCACCTGACTTTGCTCATTAACCTACGTCACCTTCCCTAATAAAAGTCAGGAGGATTAAAGCCGAGAGGTGTTTGTTCTGTGGAAGAGAGTGCCTCCTAGTCCCCCGCTTTCTAAATGTAAGAGCCTTGTCTGTCTGTTATGCCGTGCTGTCCCTGGTTTATGGATCTCCTGTTGCCCTGCAGTGCTGGTCGCAGCCATGATAAGTCTTGTGGCTTCTGCCTGGGCCCAGGTACACTCATTCTTGGAGCTTCAAGCAACACATTAAAAAAGTCTGTTTTGAGGCCGCCATGGTGTAAAGACACCAAAGCTAGCACCTACTCTGTTCCAGCTTCCAGCCATTCAAGTCCTACCTGCTGAGGCCCCAGACACCCGGAGGAGTGGTGAACCCTCCTCATGGTTCAGTGTCTGAATTCCAACCTACGGATTCATGAGCAGAACAAAAGACTGTCATTTTGAGTAGCCGCACAGTGCTGATCACTGGACCAGAACTTGGTGCCGAGGGCAGGACGCTGTTTTAACAAAACCTAAAACTTGGGGCTGGGTGGTAGGCGGAAACTGGAAAGGCCTCAGGAAACTCGCAGTAAGGCCCTGAAGGATGGTGAGGAAAACGTCATCAGAGGTGGGAGGAAAAGGCACCTTTGTTTTGTCCTGGCACAGCAGTTAGCCGAACTGTTGCCTGCGGTAATAGGGGCAAGAGAAAGGCCTTAATCTGGTGAAACAGATTTCCAGGTAGAATCCTCAAAATGCTACCTGGCTTTTTCTAGTTGCCTATTATAAAATATGAGAAGTGAAATATGTTACAGATGGAACTGTCCAATTTTTGAGAATCTAGAGGACCTATTAAGGAGTTAGGACTTTTTTGGGTTTGAAAATAAAACGATAAATAATAGTAAACAAAACTTTTTCTTTTAGCAAAAGAGTCTCCAGATCCTCAACAAAAGAAATGGCTTTAGAGCAAAGGAACTCTTGATGAGGACCTGGATGGAATTCACAATTATTGTGAACCAGGGACTGTTATGAGCCTTTTAATCAAAACTTCCCCATTTTGAACAGCACTGTTTACTGCAGGTACCCTATAGCAGAAAACCTGTATCTTTATTTCCCAGGTCTTCGGATTGATAGCAGCTGTATTTAAGGAACTGCATCCAGACGCTTCATCCTGATTTACATGACAGATGTTGGACTTCAGGTCAGTGTTGAAATGGGATGAGACTTTTGGGAGACTTGGGAGGGGATAAGTGTATTTTGTATGTGGGAATAACGTAAATAATGTGGCTAGAGGACAAACTATGGGAGACTGAAGATGGCTGTACGTTCCTTGCTACTACTGCCACTGATAGGCAGAATCTGCTTCCTCCTCCTTGAATCTGGGCTGGGCTGGGACTTCTGAGGCTAGGTCATAAGAAGCTTTGCAGCTTTCACCCAGGCCTCTTGTCTTGTCCACACTTGCCTTGGAGCTCTGACTGCCATGTAAGAAGTCTAACAGGGCAGTGGCGGCCATGCTTGCAGGCTGTTCAGGCTAGCCATGTAGAGATGCTGTGTGCAGAGCGAGAGAACAGGGGTGGGGCTCTTCCCAGCCGAGACATTCAGACCTCGTGGAGCACAGAGGAGCCATTCCCTCTGTGCCTTGTCCCAATTCCTGACCTGCAGATTTGTGAGCAAAATAAATGCTTTTTTTTGTTGTTGTTGTTATATTTGGGGGTTGTTCTAAATTTAACAATTGATAATTAAAACATCACCCTTTGTTTTTAGGGATCCCATAGCCATCTCCTGTGATCCAGACTTGTTTGGTCCTGCTTTAGTTCATCAGAAATGTTTTACTTTCTTCTCTCTCTCTCTTTTTTTTTTTTTTAATGGCTTCACTCACAGCATTTGAAGTTCCCAGACCAGGAAATGAATTCGAGCTGTAACTACAACCTGCGCTGCAGCTGGAGCCATGCCAGGTCCTTTAACCCATGGCGCCAGGCCCGGGGAATCGAACCCGCACCTCCACAGTGATCCGGGTCACTACAGTCAGGTTCTTAACCCACTGTTCCATAGTGGGAACTCCCCCCAAAATCTATATTATTAACACTCCTCCTTCTCCAGGTGATTCTTAAGCAAATGGAAGTCTGAGAGCCTCTGATCTGAGAACTTAGACACTTGAGTCTTCTTCCTGGTCCCCCTCTATCACCTGACCTCCCAAATGCCCTTCGAGACATTTCACTCTGTTGCTCTTAAAGAGATACCTGTTTAGAAGAAACACAAAAGCAAAGAGAGAGGAGTTCCCTTTGTGGCTCAGGGGTTATAAGCCCGACTAGTATCCATGAGGATCCGGTTTTGATCCCTGACTTCGCTCAGTGGGTTAAGGATCTGGCATTGCTATGAGCTGTAGCGTAGGTCGCAGATATGGCTTGGATCCCGCGTTGCTAGGGCTGTGGTAAAGGCTGGTGGCTGCAGCTCCGATTCGACCCCTAGCCTGGGAACTTCCATATGCTGTGGGTGCGGCCCTTTTTGTAAAAAGAAAAACAAACAAAAAGCAAAGAGAGAATCAGAAGTGCCTTTATTGGAAACGTCCGTAGTGGTACCGAGTAGGTAATGATGACCATCCATTATTGGGTTTCAAAAAGCCTTGGATGATCCAAGTGGTTTTTTTTTTTCTTTTCTATGTCTCAAGCCCTAGGCACATGACTATAGTTTCTAGCACATTTGATATTATTTCAGTTCGCATTTCATTTTTGTACCATGAACCTCAATTTGACATCTTGAAATACAGCCCCGTGACTCACATTTTTTCCCTGGAAAAAATATTGAAGTTTTTATGGAAGATAACTTCTTCACTTAATATTGCTGCATTCAGAGCCCCGATCAATCCAATTGGCAGGCATTTTATTTCAAAACTATCATATGGAGCAATTTACTTTTCAAGACATTTCACTCTTGCTGTCAAAAAGAGATCCATTTAGAACAAAATCGAAATCAAGGAGAGAATCAGAAGTAACTTCACTGGGGACAAAGTGACTGTGTTGGTAGTGGCAGTGAGAAGGCAATGACAACCATCAACTGAATTTTTAAGAAATACAGACTAAAAACCTTGAATAATATGAATAACTGAATTCACTTTCACCTTTTAAGATTCCCTACAGCCTACCAATGGAGTGTTAAGGACATATTACCTAGAAAACGTTCTCAATAGAAAAACAGAGTCAACTGGAGAATCAATGAAAAGAGAAGAGCACATAGCTTGGAAAAATAGGTTGATGCTTGAAAGAAAGCTGAGGAGCCGTAGCAACCATCCTAAAGACGGCTAACACCATGTAGATCACAGAACAATCTCTCAGTGTTTCTCTAAAGTCATTCTTAGAGTATTTTCTAAAACAATATTACCCCTTAACCCTTTCATGATTATATTTGCAAGGCTGATACTCAAAAAGTTGGGTGTGTCCTTCCTTTTGCAATTAGAGCAATAGTAAGTGGCAGTGAGGTTTCGGTTAGAGTTACATGGTTCCAACTGAAGGCTGTCATTCCAGGCATGCTTATTTGACATGTAACTATGCAAACTTTTCTTGTAAAATCTGTTTTAAAAGTTGAACTTGCAACTACTGCTAACATGACTTAAGCTGTTATACCTGTATAGCAAGTATGGCAAGAAAAACGCCCAAGAGAAACCTGGTAATTTTCACTAAAACATAACTTATCAACTTGGAGTAAGACACGTTTTTTCTTTTTTTTTTTAATGACTCCTTCTGCTTTTCTTAAGTCAGAAGTCCTCTTCAGGGTCAGTACAATGCTCCCAAATATCAGCAGCCAGTCCAAGCATCTATTTTTCTGTGCTTATTTTTCTTCTGCAGCCAGTGGGGCTGTCACTCTTAGTGAGATTATTCTCTGACCGAGCCCAACTAATAAGACTAAACAATTATTGCTGACATTTCCATATTTTTCCTTGCCTTTCCCCTTACAAATGGCAGAGGGGTGACAAGAATGTATATACTTGGAATTGATGGTTTATTTATAACTAGATGTTTTCAAGAGAAAAGGCACCTTCCTTATACCTATAAATATCTCCATGCATTGAGTGTCTTAAGAGTGGAAAGGATTATATATTAAATACTTCCCAGGGATTTCTCTACAAGTCTGCATCAGCTCTGTCCTCCTTTGGATACAGAGTTTAGCAAGAGGTCTTACAACCAACTTTTAAAAAGCTACCTCTTGGAAGGATTAAGCATACAATTAGATTGTTATATACTCTTGGGCTATCGTTAGGTCAGGTATAGAGCAGTTGATTTGCTTCATAGAAATGTGCAAGTGGGAAAGAAAAACAAGCACGCTACTAATGAACAATATCAAAGGTCTCGTAAGATTATTGGCAGGTTTTGATTCTCATACTAAGTGAAGCAAGTCAGAAGGAGAAGGACAAATACCATATGATATCATTTATATTTGGAATTTAAAATATGGCACAAATGAAGCTATCTATAGAACAGAAACAGACTCACAGACATGGAGAACAGACTTATGGTTGCCAAGGGGGAGGGAGCAGGGAGTGGGATGGGCTGGGAGTTTGGGGTTAGTAGATGCAAAATATTACATTTAGAATGAATAAGAAATGAGGTCCTACTGTACAGCACACACAACTATATCCAGTCTCTTGTGATAGAACAAGATGTAAGATAATATGAGAAAAAGTATGTATATATGCATATATATATATATATATAAAATACATTCTGTACAGCAGAAATTGACACATTAAATCAACTATACTTTAAAAATTGTTTTGAAAATTACTTAATTTTATTACATTTATAGGTGTACAACAGTCATCACAACCAAATTTTATAGCATTTCCAACCTAAACCCTCAGTGCATCCCCCCAACCTGTCTCATTTGGAAACCATAAGTTTTCAAAGTCTGTGAGTCAATATCTGTTCTACAAAGAAGTTCATTGTGTCCCATTTTAAAATTCCACATGTAAGTGACAGCATTTGATGTTGGTGTTTCATTGTCTGACTGACTTAGCATGATAATTTCTAGGTCCATCCACATTGATGCAAATGCTGGTATTTCTTTCCTTTTAATGGCTGAGTAATATTTCACTGTGTATATGTGCCACATCTTCTTTATCCACTCCTCTGTCAATGGACATTTAGGTTGTTTCCATGATTTGGCTATTGTATAGAGTGCTGCAATGAACACTGGAGTACACGTGTCTTTTTGAGTCATAGTTTTCACTGGGTAGATGCCCAGGAGTGGGATTGCTGGATCACATGGTAATTCTATTTTTAGTTTACTAAGGAATCTCCATACTGTTTTCCAAGTGATTGCACCAATTTGCATTCCCACCAACAGTGTAATAGGGTTCCTTTTTCTCCACACCCTCTCCAGCGCTGATTGTTTGTAGACTTTTTGATGATGGCCATTCTGGCTGGTGTAAAGTGGTATCTAATAGTGGTTTTGATTTGCATTTCTCTAATAATTAATGATGTTCAGCATCTTTTCATGTGTTTTCTGGCCATCTGCATGTCTTCTTTGGAGAATTGTCTGTTTAGATCTTCTGCCCATTTTTTGATGGGGTTGTCTGTTTTTTTGGTATTGAGCTGCAGGAGGTGTTTATAAATTTTGGAGATTAATCTCTTGTCAGTTGATGCATATGCAAATATTTTCTCCCACTCTGTGGGTTGTCTTTTCGTTTAGGGTTTCCTTTGCTGTGCAGAAATTTTTTTTTGTCTTTTTTTTTTTTTTTTTTTTCA
>PVHT020000175.1:24923882-25030492 GCA_004024745.2 Catagonus wagneri
CCTTATTTGGGCTGTACCCGCGGCATATGGAGGTTCCCAGGCTAGGGGTCTAACAGGAGCTGTAGCTGCCGGCCTTCGCCGCAGCCACAGCAACACGGGATCCGAGCTGCATCTGCGACCTACACCACAGCTCACAGCAACGCCGGATCCTTAACCCACTGAGCAAGGCCAGGGATTGAACCGTCAACCTCATGGTTCCTAGTCGGATTCGTTAACCACTGAGCCACCACGGGAACTCCTGCTGTGCAGAAATTTTAAGTTTAACTTTTAAGTCCCATGTGTTTATTTTTGTTTTTATTGTCATTACTCTAAGAGGTGGATCTGAGAAGAAGTTGCTAATTGTTTATGTCAGAGAGTGTTTGGCCTATGTTTTCCTCTAAGAGTTTTATAGTATCTGGTCTTATATCTAGATCCTTAATCCATTTTGAGTTTATTTTTGTGTATGGTGTTAGGGAGTGTTCTAATTTCATTCTTTTACATGTGGCTGTCCAGTTTTCCCAGCACCACTTATTGAACAGGCTGTCTTTTGTCCAATGTATATTCTTGCCTCCTTTGTCATAGATTAGTTGACTATAGGTGCATGGGTTTAATTCTGGGCTTTCTATCCTGTTCCAGTGATCTATACTTCTGTCTCTGTGCCAGTACCATACGGTTTTGATGACTGTAGCTTTGTAGTATAGTCTGAAGTCAGTGAGCCTGATTCTTCCAGCTCCGTTTTTCTTCTTCAGGATGTCTTTGACTATTCTGGGTCTTTTGTGCTTCCAAACAAACTCTAAAATATTTTGTTCTAGTTCTGTGGAAAATGTCCTTGGTAATTTGATAGGGATTGCATTGAATCTGTAGATTGCTTTGGGTAGTACAGTCATTTTGATAATATTGACTCTTCCAATCCAAAAGCATGGTATGTCTTTGCATCTGTTTGTGTCATCCTTGATTTCTTTCATCAGCATCTTATACTTTTCAGAGTACAGGTCTTTTGTCTCTTTAGGTAGGTTTATTCCTAAGTGTTTTATTCTTTTTGATGTGATAGTAAATGGGATTGCTTCCCTAATTTCTCTTTCTGACCTTTCATTGTTAGTATATAGAAATGCAGTTGATTTCTGTGCATTAATTTTGTATCCTGCAACTTTGCCAGATTCATTGATGAACACTAACAGTTTTCTGGTAGAGTCTTTAGGATTCTCTAGGTATAGTATCATGCCATCTGCCAGAAGTGATAGTTTTACTTCTTCCTTTCCAATTTGAATTCCTTTTATTTCTTCTCTGATTGCTGTGGCTAGGACTTCCAAAACTATGTTGAATAGTAGTGGTGAGAGCCAACATCCTTGTCTTGTTCCTGATCTCAGTGGGCATTCTTTCAGCTTTTCACCACTGAGAATGATGTTAGCTCTGGGTTTGTCATATATAGCCTTTATTGTGCTGAGTTAGGTTCCCTCTATGTCTACTTTCTGAAGGGTTTTTTTTTATCAGAAATGGGTGTTGGATTTTTGTCAAAGGCTTTTTCTGCATCTATTGAGAGGATCATATGGTTTTTATTCTTCAGTTTGTTCATGTGGTGAATCACACTGATTGGTTTGCAGATATTGATGAATCCTTGCATCCCTCAGGTAAATCCCACTTGATCATGGTGTACAATCCTTTTAATGTGTTGTTGCATTTGGTTTCCTAGTATTTTGTTGAGGATTTTTGCATCTATGTTCATCAGTGAAATGGTGAATTTTTCCTTTTTTTGTGGTATCTTTCTGGTTGTGGTATAAGGGCGATGGTGACCTCATAGAATCAGTTTGGGAGTGTTCCTTCCTCTGCAACTTCTTGGAATAGTTTCAGAAGGATAGGTGTTAGCTCTTCTCTAAATGTTTAATAGAATTCACCTGTGAAGCCATTGGTCCTGGACTTTTGTTTCTTGAAGTTTTTAAATCACAGTTTCAATTTCAGTATTTGTGATTGGTCTGTTCATCTTTTCTATTTCACCTTGGTTTAGTCTTGGAAGATTGTACTTTTCTAAGAATTTTTCCATTTCTTCTAGGTTGTCCATTTTATTGGTGTATAGTTGTATACAGTAGTCTCTTATGATCTTTTGTATTTCTGTGATGTCCATTGTTACTTCTCCTTTTTCATTTTTAACTTTATTGATTTGAGTCCTCTCTTTTTCTTGATAAGTCTGGCTAAGGGTTTAACAAGTTTGTTGATCTTTTCAAAGAACCAGATTTTAGTTTCATTGATCTTTTCTATGGTTTTCTTCATTTCTATTTCATTGATTTCTGCTCTGATCTTGATGATTTTTCTTCTACTAACTTTAGGTCTTGTCTGTTATTTTCTCTTTAACTGCTTTAGATGTAAAGTTAGGTTCTTTGAGCTTTTTCTTGTTTCCTGAGGTAGGCTTGTATTGCTATAAACTTTCCTCTTAGAACTGCTTTTGCTGCATCCCATAGGTTTTGTTGTGAACCACATGGGAAGTCCGCATCCCATAGGTTTTGCAGTGTCATATCTTTGTCATCATTTGCTTCTAGGTATTTTTTAATTTCTTCTTTGATTTCTTCAGTGATCTTTTGGTTGTTTAGTAACATATTGTTTAGTCTCCACATGTTTGTGTTTTTTGCAGTTTTTTTTCTTGTTGCTTATTTCTAGTTGTATAGTGTTGTGGTTGGAAAAGATGTTTGATATGATTTCAATTTTCTTAAAGTTACCAAGCCTTGATTTGTAGCCCAGGATGTGATCAATCTTGGAGAATGTTCTGTGTGCACTTGAGAAGAATGTGTATCCTGTTGCTTTTGGATGGACTGTCCTATAAATACCTATTCAGTCCATCTGGTCTAATGCTTCATTCAGGGCCTGTGTTTCCTTATTGATTTTCTGTCTGGATGATCTATCCATTGCTGTAAGTGGGGTGTTAAAGTCCCCCACTATGATTGTGTTATTTTCGATTTCTCCTTTTAAGGTTGTTAGCAGTTGCCATACATATTGTGGTGATCCTATGTTGGGTGCATAGAAATTTAAAATTGTTATATCTTCTTCTTGGATTGATCCTTTGATCATTACGTAGCATCCTTCCTTGTCTCTTAAAATATTCATTTTAAGGTCTATTTTGTCTGATATGAGTATTGCTACTCCAGCTTTCTTTTGATTCCCGTTTGCATGGCATATTTTCTTCCATCCTCTCACTTTCAATTTGTATGTGTCCCTGGCAGTGAAGTGGGTCTCTTGAAGACAGCATATGTATGGTCTTGGTTTTGCATCCATTCAGCCAGTCTGTGTCTTTTGGTTGGGGCATTTAGTCCATTAACATTTAAGGTAATTATTGATATGTATGTTCTTATAGCCATTTTATTAACTGTTTTGGATTTGTTGGTCTTTTCTGTCCTTCTTCTCTTGTTCTCTCCTCTTGTGGTTTGATGACTATCTTTAGTGTTGTACTTGAGTTGATTTTTCCTATTTATCAATTGTAGATTTTGGTTTGCAGTTACCCTGAAGTTTTGACATAGGAGTCTATATATATATGGAATTGTTTTAAGTTGTTGGCCTCTTAATTGCAAGTGCATCTCCAGTGTCCTGCATTTGTACTGTCTTCTCATGATTTGTTTTTGGTAGCATAATTGTGCATGGATGATTTTGTATCTTTAGTGTATATATGGTTTTACTGGTGAGCCTTGACATATGTGGTATTTTTGTTTCTGCTTATGGCCTTTTCTGCCTAAAGAAGTCCCTTTGGTGTTTGTTGTAAAGCTGGTTTAGTGTTGCTGAATTCTCCTAGTTTTTACTTATCTGTAATGCTTTTGATTTCTCTTTCAAATCTGAATGAGAACCATGCTGGGTAAAGTAATCTTTCTTGGAGGTCTTTTTCCTTTCTTCACGTTAAGTATATCATGCCATTCTTTTCTGGCCTGCAGAATTTCTGCTGAAAAACCTGCTGATAACCTTATTGGGGTTCCCTTGTATGTTGTTTCTTTTCCCTAACTGCTTTCAATACTTTCTCTTTGTCTTTAATTTTGATCATTTTGTTTAATATGTATCTCCTTGGGTTTATTTTATATGGTACTCATTGCGCTTTCTGGATTTGAGTGGTTACTTTCCCACGTTAGGGAAGTTTTCAGCTATTATCTTTTTGAATATTTTTTTCCTGCCCCTTTCTCTCTCTCTTCTCCTTCTGGCACCCCTATAATATGGCTGTTGGTGTGTTTAACATTATCCCAGAGTTCTCTGAGACTCTCTTCATTTCTTTTCAATCTTTTTTGTTCCGCATCAGTGATTTCCACTAGTCTGTCCTCTACCTCACTTATTCGTTCCTCTGCCTCCTGTATTCTGCTGTTAGCTGCTTCTAATGAATTTTTTATTTGTTATTGTATTTTGCATCTCTTCTTGCTTAAGTTTTATATCTTGTATTTCTTTGCTCAGTGTTTACTGTAAATTATCAATCTTTGCCTCCAGTTTATTTCCAATGTCTTGCATCATCTTCAGCATCAACAGTCTAAAGTCTTTTTCCTGGAGGGTGATAATCTCCTGATCACTTAGCTGTTTTTCTGTTTTTTTTTTCTTTCTCCCTTATCTGAGTTATAGTTCTCCTTTTATTTTTATAGGTTTTTGGTGTGATGTCCTTTTGCCAACAATAGTTGTAGCCTCTCTTACTTCTGGTGTCTGCCCCACCCCCCCGCTATAGGCTTCCTGATTGGAGGGACTGGTGCCTGCCCACTGGTAGGTGAGGCTGACTCCTACCCCTCTGTTGGGTGGGGCTTTCTCTCTGGGTGAGATTAGAGGTGGCTGTATGTCTGGGGGGGGGGTAGTATCTTCAGGCAGCCTGTTTACTGATGGGCTGTGATCCCACCTGGATTATTGTTTGGCCTGGGGCTTCTCAGCACTGATGGGAGGGGGTATATTTCCCCAAAATTGCCACCTCCAGAGAAACGCAAGCTGATGTATAGTCCCAAGAGCTTTGCCTCCAATGCCCTTCCCCCACAATGAGCCACAGTCACCCCCCGTTTTCCCAGGAGATCCTCCAAGAAATGCAGTCAGGTCCAACCCAGATTGCTGTGGAGACTTTGCTTTGCCTTGGGACCCAGTGCACGTCAAAAATCTGTGTGCATCTTTCAAAAATGGGGTCTCCATTGCCCCCAGTCCTGTGGAGCTCCGGCACACAAGCCCCACTGGCCTTTAATGCCAGATGCTCCAGGGGCTCTTTCTCCCAGAGCTAGATCCTCAGGCATGGGGATTTGACGTGGGGCTCAGAACTCTCACTCTTATAGATGAGTCTCTATGATATAGTTACTTTCCAGTCTGTGGGGATTCCCACCAGGGAGGTATGGGGTTGCTTATATCACGTAATTGCCCCTTCTGCCTCTTGATATGGCCTCCTCTTTGTCTTCTGGAGTAGTATATTTTTTGAAAGTTTCCAGTCCGTTTGGTTAAAGGTTGCTCAGCATTTGGTGGTAATTTTGTTATTTTTATGGGAGAAGTTGAGCTCCAGTCCTTCTGTTCTGCCATCTTAATCCCATCTTCCTGAATTTACTCATGTTTGTGTGATTTTTTTTCAGACTAATGTCTGTTTGTTCAAGTCCACTGTAAACTCCAGAAAGTCTAAATCAACTATACTTTAATAAAATTTCTTAAAAATTAAAATAAAAAATTACTGGCAGGTTTGGAGAGCTTGGAAAGTTAGCTAGTCTGCCCCTTGCCAGCAAAACTTAACTCTCTTCCTCTAATTTTTAAATTCTCTTCTTGTAAGTGATAACCTAACTATTGTAATTGATAGTCAGGTATAGAATGCATTCAATTACACATAAAAGCAATCTATTTTAAAGGGTTGCATTAGAATAGTTTTTCCAATATCTCCAAAATATCTTAAAATCTCTTTTGGAATTTGAAAACCTCCACTGTGTTCTCCCCAATACCTCAGTTATAGTTCCTTGCAAATGGGTTTGCTCTTTGGATGTATAAAAGTATCATTTGGGACCTATACTTGTGAATAAGATAAAAGTTAAAACTGTAAGTTAAAACCTAATTAATATCTCTCAATGGTAGTGTGGCAGGTTTTATTTCCCAAGGATGGCTGCTACCTTATATCACATCTGCCATATTCCTTCCACTTGTACCTGGATAGATCTTTGTAACTGTGTGAACCATTAGAGCAAGGAGGAAGTGACACTATGCGATTTGCAAAGCTACTCAAATGCCATGTACTTCTGCCTGTTCTCGTGGGACACTGGTTCTTGGAACCCAGACACTATGGTGCTAGGAAACTAACAAGGAGAGTTCATGCATAGGTGTCCTAGCTGACAACCCGTTATAACCCACCAGACATGCCAGTGAGCCTTTAGATGATTTCAGCCCCTACCCATGGAGTCATCACCAGGAAGTTATCCAGTTGATGTGTGGAACAGAGATGAAGTGTCTTTACTAAGCTCTGCCCAGATTGCAAGTTCATGAGCAAAATAAATGATTGTTGTTCTCTTAAGCCACTAAGTGTAGTGTGCTTTGTGACTCAGCAGAAGAGAACTGGAAGAAATTTTGGTACCTGGAAGTACAGTGCTGCTGAAACAGAAACGTAACAAGTGTGGCATTGGTTTGGGGACTGAGTAGTGGGCTGAAGCTGGAAGGGCCTCATAAAGAGTATCAGCAGGGCCCTGCAGGACCTGGAGGAGGCTGTCAGCAAGGGCTGAAAAGAAATCCAGGAAAATGTTACTGGGTGCTGGGGAAAAAGACATTCATCTTATAGTGGTGGAGCACTGTCCCCAAAGTCACCTGCAATAATATGGAAAATAGGAAATGGTCCCAATGTGTTCAGTAATCTAGTTAGATATACAGAGTATCGAAAGTGCCACCTGGATTGGCCAATGGGGACCTGGCTGTAGAGCACAGGGGACTCTACCCAATATTCTGTGATGGCCTATATGGGAAAAGAATCTGAAAGGGAATGGATGTGTGTACATGTATAGCTGAATCACTTTGTTGTACAGCAGAAATTATTACAACCTTATAAATCAACTATACTTCAATAAAACTTAAAAATGAAAAATAAGTGCCAACTACCTTTTCACTGGCTATGCATAAGAAGACACAGAAGACAAAGAACAATTAGAAGAAGCCAGGAATTGCTGGGTACAAAAAATTATACTGTTTCTCATTTTCAGCCTCTCCAGATGGTAAATGACACTCAAATTAAGAAATGGCTTCTAGGAAAATCAATGGTGCTGCAGAAAAATGTGGTCTAAATATGAAGCCAAGGACATGACTGGCAATTTATTTGTTAAGACCTCAGAGGAACAAGATGGTGTTTTATGGACCTTTTCAAATAGACAAAATAATCCTTCTAAAGATCTTGAGGGTATTGTCTCATAGCAGCCCCACAGAGATTCTTAGGTAGAGAAGGGCTTTTCCTAAAAGCCCCTCTACATTTAATGGCAAAAAGGGAATACACAGAGGGCAGAACTCTTTTTGAACAGTGGGGCTTACAGTGGCTTTCCTCTGCCTGAACTGTCATTGTACGGTGAGTCTGTGTTGAATATATAAATTGTCTCTTTGGTTCATAGGTTCTTCAGAACTCTACTCAAGGAGCTGAACTCAAGCCTCATCCATACTTGGACCTGAGTAACATGATGAGACCTTGAACTGTAAGTTAATACCATAATGGTTAGAGGCTTAGAGCTCTTGGAAGAGGGGTTCGGTGTATTCTGTGTGTGGGAAGGGTGTGAAGTGTGGCCAAAAGGTAGACTGTGGCAGATAGTACTGTCCAAACATGGCCAAAATTAACAGGTTTTATCCTACACGTTCTTACAGTGTTACCTTGACACTTCTGAGTCATGAAGTCCACACACTATTCCACGGAACCTAGAGAGAAGGTTTTGACTGTGACGGCTAGTAGGGGATTAAGAAGGTGACCCTCTGGGATTTTGGAGGTGAGGTTATAAAAATGCCACACTTCTGCCATATGCTCCTGGGATGCATGTTCTTGGAGCCCAGTTGCCAGGCGGTGAGGAAGCCAAAGCACCTGCTGAGTTCCCAGATGAAACTAGCATTAACCATTAGGCATGTGAGTGAATCTTCAGATGATTCCAGCCTCTAGCCCTCAAGGAACCTCTAGCCTTTGAGTAATCCACGTTGATTCTACATACGACAGGGACAAGCTGTCCTTCCCATGACATGCACAAAGTGCAGATTCATGAAGGGCAGACATAAAAGGTTGAACTTTTTTTAACCTACTTAATTTGAAGTGATTTTTTATGCAGCAATAGGAAACTGGGACAAAAATGGATCAACAGATTGTCTGTTCTTCATCCCATGGAGTATTATCCAGCCATGAAAAGGAGCGGAGGGCTGATACACTCAAATTCACAGGGGAATCTCAAGATTCCTGTGCTGAGCAAAAGAAACTGGGCAGGAAGAGGACACACGGCATGCCCCATTTATTTAAGGTTCCAGAACAGACAAAATTAATGTAAGATAGAGTCACTGAAGAGTGATTGCTTTTAGGTGCAACTGACTAAGAAGGACCACAGGGAGATATTCTTGCTTGATAAAGGAAAATGGTCTGTGTCATGAGAGGTTCGGGGTTCTAGCGGTGCGTCCATGTGTCAAAATGGTGCAGCGAACGTGTATGCATTTCAATGTACACATGCGTTATTTGAACTATTAGATATAAAACGATACAAATTTGGGAGCTGTGTGTGAATGTACAGCTGCTCTAAGAACAACAAAATGTGGCTCACTGTTAAATCTGGGTGAGCAGTACATAAATTTCATTTATTCTATTGTTTACTTTGTATAGGCTTTAAATTTCCCATAATAAAACATTTTTAAAAAGAGGGAAAAAGTTCTTACTTTTCTTAAAAAATGAGATTTGACTATAAAACAATGAAGTATTTTTCTTGTATGGCTGCTACGGAGACTCTGAAAATAAGACCAAAAGAAGTATGTTTCTAAAATGTTTTTTTTTTTTTTTTTTTTGCTTTTTGCTTTCTAGGACCACACTCACGGCATATGGAGGTTTACAGGCCAGGGGTCAAATCGGAGCCACAGCCGCTGGCCTACACCACAGCGGCCACAACATCAGATCTGAGCGAGCCGCATCTGCAACCTACACCACAGACCACGGCAACACCGGATCCTTAACCCACCGAGCAAGGCCAGGGATCGAACCTGCAACCTCATGGTTCCTAGTCGGATTCCCTGCTGCTGCGCCATGACAGGAATTCCTCTAAAATATTTTGAACAAGGTAATACAGTTTAAATGGATGAATAGCATATACCATGTTTCAAAACCAACCAAAGCACAACATTCACTGTACTGTGTAAATATTTGTTTTCAAAATCAGTTATTATTTTATATGGTGCAACCTGTTACTTTAATTAGCTCCTAACATTTTTATTTATTTAGTAGTTACTGTCCATCAACCTAACATTTATAAGACATTAGTAGAAACTAGTTCCAAACAGAATAAAAAACACAAAACAACAAAGAAAAAGAACTGCTTGCTCATAATGATTTAACTGGCAGCGGGACTTAACCAAGCAACTAAAGGAAGCACGACAGTAATTATGGTGGCTCTTGAGAATGTAAAGTGAACTTCTGAGTTGTCATTTATTTGAAATCTCTTCAAATTATTTTATAGTAGCCCTTTTTAATGAGTAATAGGAGTGTTGGATAGATAGTATGCCATCTTCGCATTGGGTTTAGTGTTGCCTAAATGATTTTTTAATGTTCACCCATGTAACATATTGGTGATACAATATACTACTGGCATATAACAAACCTCATTTATCCAGATTTGAAATAATTTGAAATGTGATGAACCACAAATTCATTTCTTTAGCTCAGAGTTGTCTTCCAATCTTCGAGCTTTGGCCTGCATATGTAATGACCTACGGGAAACCTTCTCTGGGATATCTCCCCACAGGCATCTGTAAAAGACTTACTCTTCTTTCGGGGGGGCTCGCCCTGTCCCCCACCCCCCTCAGTAGACAGCATTCTCTACCCAACTGTCCAAACCGGAAATGACGTCTCTTCCCAGACCGCTCCCCCTCTAACCTCCACATCTAGTCACTCACCGAACCCTGCTGTTATCTTCTTGAGTATTTCCTCTTTCCTTTTTTCCTGCTGTTATCTCAGTTCAAACCCTCAATATTTCTTACTTAGATTACGGCAGTGACCTACTTACAGGAGGTTGTGCTTCCACTTTTTCCCCTTCGTTTGACTGCGTCCTCCAAATTGTTGTGAGAACAGTCTTAAAATGAAAATCTTGTCGTATTACTATCTAGCGTCACCTCTTTAGGGGTTCTCCACTGCTGATAAATAAAACTCTTAGCAAGGCAGACACAGCCCCTTATGATCCAGTCCTTCCTGTCTCTCCAGCATTACCTTTCATCCTCCTGTTTACATGTTATGCTCCAGCCACGGCCAGTGATGTATGATACTCACAAAGAAGCGTGCTGCCTGTGTCTTCATGCCTGTGTTCAGTCCGCTTCCTCTTTGTCCCAATTTTCTAGAAAACACTTACTTGTCTTTCTAGATCATACTCATGTGTTAGGTCCTTGTTAAATGTCCCCTCCCCCAATCCCAAAGAAGACCCAACCATTATAACATTTGCTGGCCTGGGTACCGTTTACACTTTAACATTTTTTGCCTTGTTTGGTTTTTAGGCCCGTTTCCCTCATGCTTCATTTGGGAAAGAAACATATATTATTTATATTTATATTCCTAAGATGAGCACAGTCCCTAACACATACAGGCATTTTATCATTATGTTAAATAAATCAAGGCCCAACTAAAAATGGTTTTCTTTGATATTCTTTTGTCAAATGAGAAAACCACTGAAATCATAAAATCTATAATATTATTCAGATTATAAGTGGTTACAGTCCTTTGACAGTAGGAAAGTTTTACACACATTCAGTCTCTCCCTCTCTCACACACACACATGCGGTCTGAAGTCCTATCACTTGTAAAGCTGGTATTCATAACCAATATTCTAGGGTACTGTGTCTGATTTATTAAAAAATATCACCACTAAAGTTTAACATTTTTCATTGCTTTCAAATTCTCTGGATATCTATATGCACATATGGTATGTAATATATGGCAACTTACCAGTTAACAAAATGTGACACTAATTTGGGTGAACATCTGTATTGCATAGTTTAAGAACAACTGTAGCAAAATATTGCCTAGTGGTTAAAAATAATCCTCAAAATTTTTAGTTTGTTTACATAGAACTTTTCCTTAAAAAGTCTGTAAATAATTTGAAATAAATTCTCGTTTTGTGACTCAAAGATGAGTGGTATGAAATGTAAGGTCATGAAGTTAAGCTCTTATCATGTTTTGACTCTTGATAGATAAGTGGGTAGAGGCTTAGATTTCACAGATTAAGAGGATGTAAAGATAGTTCAAAAAGATCCAGAGGCTGGAAAAACTGGAAAATAGGAGTTATGGAAGATATTAGTATTACTGAGAATAAAGACGGTTGATTTAATAATGTCTCTCAAGTATATGAAGTTACTGTGCTTTATGAGTTTCCTTTCATTAAACACGAAAAGATAGAAATAAAGTAAAAGTACATAAACACTAAGTGCTAGCTCACCCCAGTCAAGCCATTTTAAACACATAGCTCTGTGCTAAATCAAATCTCCAGATAAAAACATAAGCCTAAGTGGTTAAAAACCTTTCTGAGGACTCTTGGTTTCTGCTGTAGAGCTTGGAAATTGTCATTTATACACTTAAAAAAAAAAACTGAACAAAGTGAAAATCAACAATGTTTCTTGATTTGGAAATTAATATGCTACTTTTTAAAACAATATTCTTCTAAATAATACACAGGACAAAAGAGAAGTTTCAGGAGAAATTTTAAAAATATTTAAATGAAAATGAAAATCATAACTTATCAAAATTTGTGGGATGCAGAGAAAGCAGTGCTTACAGGGAGATTCACAGCTTTAAATGCATATACTGGAAAAGAAAGTTTTAAAACCAATCATCTAAATTCCATTTGAGGAAATGAGAGAAGAGACCAGTTTAAACCAAATTAAAGCAAGCAGAATACAAAAGACAATAAAAATTGAGCTGAAACCTAATGAAACTGAAAACAAGAAACCAATAGAGAAAATCAACAAAACCAAAAGATGGTCTCAGAAAATGTTAATGAAACTGATAAACTTCTAAGCCAGGCTAGCACAGGAACAACAACAAAAATTAAAACACAAATTACTGGAGTTCCCGTCATGGCTCAGCGGTTAACGAAGCCCGCTAGCATTCATGAGGACGCGGGTTTGATCTCTGGCCTCACTCAGTGGGTTAAGGATCCGGCATTGCTGTGAGTTGTGGTGTAGGCTGCAGACAGGCTCGGATCCCTTGTTGCTGTGGTGTAGGCCAGCCCCTAGCCTGGGAACGTCCATATGCTGCAGGTGCAGCCCTAGAAAGACAAAAATGAAAGAGGGACATCATTACAGACCCCGTGTACATTAAAAGGATAATAATGGAATATTATTAACAACTCTGTGCCCACAAATGTTTTAATTTAGATGAATTGGGTGAATTCCTTAAAAGACACAAGTACCAAAACTCACACAAGGAATAGTCTGAATAGGGCTTAATCTATTAAAAAATTGAATCAATAATTTATAATCTTTAAAAAAGAAAACACTAGGTCTAAATGGTTTCACAAGCAAATTTTACTAAATATTTATGAAGCTGATATTACCTCAATGCAAAAACCAGATAAAGACATTACAGTGAAGGACTCTATAAACTAATATTTCTCATAAGACGCAAAAATACTCAACAAAATATTAGCAAATTGAATACAGCTATATATAACCAGAATTGTACATCAGGATCAAGTGAGACTTGTTCCAGGTATGCAAGGCTGGATCAACTTAGAAAATTAATCAACTTTGCTATACAGCAGAAATTGGCACAACATTATAAACCAACTATACTTTAATAAAAACAGTAAAAAAATCAATGTAACCTACTTCAACAGGATAAAGAAGAATCATATGTTCAGTATCAATAGATGGAGAAAAAATTTGACAAAATTCAAGACTTATTCATGATAAAAACTCTCAGCAAACTAGAAGCAAAGGAGAACTTCTTCAAAATATCTACAAAAACCCTGCACCTCACATCCGTAGTGCTGAGACCTAGACACAGTCCCCCTAAGATTGGGAACAAGGCAACAGTGTCCTCTGTCAACACTCCTATTCAGTATTTTACTGGGAGTCCTATTTAGCCCAACAAGTAAAGAAAGAAGGAAGGAAGAAACACTGCTCTTGTTTGCAGATGACATGATTGTCTACGTAGAAAATTCCAAGGAATTACCAACAACAAAAACTCCTGAAAATACAGAGTACAGAAAGCTCACAGGACACAAAATTAATATACAAGTCAACTGCTTCCCAACATAAGAGTAAAGAACAACTGGAAACTGAAATTAAAAAAAAAAAGATGCTATTTATGATATCACTAAAGAAATACTAGGTATAAGCCTACCAAAATATGTACAAGATCTATACATGGAAAATCACAAAGTTCTGATGAAAGAAATCATCTAAGGATCTAAATGAATGAGATATTTTTGTGTTCCTGGATTAAAAGATTCAATGTTATATATAAGGATGTCAGTTTTTGCAAGGCTGATCTTAAGATTCAATGCCAATCAAAACTGCAATGAACTATTTTGTAGATATGGACAAACTGATATTCAAGCTTATGGAGAAAGGCAAAAGAGGAGTTCCCCTTGTGGTACCAGTGGGAGCAGTGGGAGCATTTGGATGCAGGATCAATCTCTGGCCTGGTACAGAAGGTTAAAGACCCAAGGCTGCCACAGCTGCGGCCCAGGCTGATCCTTGACTGGGGAGCTCCGTATGCCATGGGGTGGCCAAAAAAAAGAAAAAAAAAGGCTAAAGACCTAGACTAACTAACGCAATACTGAGGAAGAATGAAGACAGGAACGCTCACAATAACCAATATTAAGAGTTATTATAAGGCTATAGTCATTGAGACAGCATGGTATTGGTAAAAGAATGGACACACAGATCAATGGAAAAGAATGGAGAGTCCAGGGATGGGCTCACACAAATACTGACAACTTATCTTTGATAAAGAAGCAAAAGCAATTCAATGGAGAAAGGAGAGTCTTTTCAACAAATGATGTTGGAAAACTGGACACCCAAAAAAAAAAAAAAACCTAGACACAGATCATGTACCTTACAAAATTTTTTTTACTTAAAATCAATCATAGACATAAATGTAGAATGCAAACTGTAAAACATACAAGAAAATAAAGGAAAAAAATCTAGGTAACTATGGATTTGAAAAAAAGGCTTTAGATACAAAACTAAAAGCACAATCCATGAAGAAAAGGTAGGTAAGTTTACCTTTATTAAAATTAAATACTGCTTTGTGAAAGGCAATCTTAAGAGAATGAAAAAACTATCACAGACTGGAGTTGCAAAACACATTATCTGATAAAGGATGTGTATACAAAATACACAACGAACCCTTAAGATTCAGCATTAAGAAAACAAACAAACCAATTTAAAAATGGGCAAAGATCTGAACGGATACTTCATCAGAGAAAATGCACAGATGGAAACCACACATCCCATCTGTAGGGAACTGCAAATTAAAATAACAGGGAAATACCACTCTGTACCCACTAGAATAACTGAGGTCCAGAAAATGACCTGCGGCTCGCAATGGCACGGAGCGACAGGAACTTTCATTCATTGCCGGTGGGAATGCAAAATGCTACAGCCACTTTGGAAGACAGCTGGCGGTTCCTTACAAAGCTAAACATGGCATTGATATACAGTCTTGCAATTGTATGCCTAGGTATTTACCGAACTGTGAAATTTTATACTCACACAACCCCCCACAACCCTGCACATAACCTTTGTAGAGCCTTATTCAAAGCTGACAAAAACTAGAAGCAACCGAGATGTGTTTCAATAGATGAATGTATAAACAATGGATAAACTATAGTATATCCATACAATTAAATAACAATAACTTTAAAAATGAGTTATGAAGCCATGACAAGACATGAATGATTTTTTAATGCATATTGCCAAGTGAAACAAGCCAGTTTGAAAAGGCTAAATACACTATTATTCTGATTATACATTCTTAAAAAAGGCCAAAAAATGATAATAAGATCAGTAATTGCCTGGGGCTTGAGGGGAGAAGGAGAGAGTTGAATAGTTAGTTATACACAGAATTGGTTGTTTTTTTAGGGTGGTGAAACTATTCTGTATGACACTGTAATGGTGGGTACATGACAATGTGCATTCATTAAAACCTATAGAAGTTTTCAACACAAAGAATGAACCTTAATGTCTGAAAAAATTTAAAAAACCATTTAGATTTTTAAAGGAGGGAATGCAGGATGTGATGAAATAATTTAACTGTGTCATGAATGGGAGTGGGGGGAGTGGCTCACTTAAGCGGCTTTGAAAATGAGTGGAGTTTGTAAGAAAGAATAAATGCCAAGGAAACTGTCCTATTCCCTGGGTGGAAAAGCTGTTATTCACGGGGTAGGGCTAACAGCTGTGATGTGCTCCACGTGTACCCAGAACTGAACAGCTCCAGCAGGCGGATGGCGGACACTCACGGCTGGAGTGCGATTTTACAGACAAGCACGGCGAGGAGGCTGGAATGATCCATGCGGTAATGGGTTAGAATTGAGGACATTAGTATGAACTCATGTTTAGCTTGATACAGACACAGACTGTTAAACACACGCATTTGCAGATACGTGTACCCCCCCATGGCTTGCTACAAACACTATGGGTTTCCTGTCAGCTCAGAAGGCCTGGAACCAATGACGCCCCAGCAGCAACAAGCACAACTAGTGTTGAGATATTGGTTTCTGATGCCTCTCCCTAAAAAGAGGAATAAGGACTTCTTGGAGAAAGGGCTGATTCTGGGACTGGGGCTAAAATACACAAGATGACCTGAACTTGGAGCATCTCAGAAAGCCATAAAGAAAGGAAGTGCTAGAAAGAAAGAAAGTGAGGATGAGGGAAAGAGAGGAGGGAAGGAAGGAAGGGAAGAAGGGAGGGACAGAAGGGAGGGAGAGAAGGAAGAAAGAGAAAGTAGGAGGGGGGGAGAAACAATGTACCCACAATGAAGGAGGTGAGTCAAAAGGACACGGGAGCCAAATGAAAGAGTTCCCAATTGTCAAAACTGGAACAATCTGAACAAAATAAATATAGCTGTGTTTACCCAAAGTATAAGACTTCCCTGTGTCTGTACTGATATTAAATGATTGAACAAATAACTGGGAGGAGAGACAAATCCCCTGTGCAGAACGTCAAATAATTTATGCAGATACTCTGCCTTCAAGAACCCGGAGCATGACTCCTTAAGCGTCGGCACATGGTGACTCCCTTCCAAAGAGGCCAGTAAAGGGAAAAGGGAATAACTTTGGTGAAACCTGACAAACACTACCTCCGTCAGGTGATCAAAAGTGAGCATCAACAGCGATGATGCATGTTGACAGCAAGCATCTGTGATAAGATGTATTGAAAATTTACCTTTACCTCTGTGGTCTTCCTCCCTGAAACCCGCACCCTCAGTCTAATCATGAGAAAAACATCAGACAAATCCCCGTTGAGGGACGTTCTGCGAAATACCTCACCAGTAGTACTTGCAACTGTCAAGGTCATTAGAAACAAGGGAGGTCTGCGGAACTGTCAGTCAAGGGGACAGACAGGATGGCTAAATGCAGTGTGGTGTCTGTCCTGTGACAGGAAAAGGACAGTAAGTGGAAACTAAGGGAATCTGATGAAACAATGAACTTTAGTCTGATATTGGTTCATTAACTGTACCGATATTGGTTCATTAATTGTAAGAAATGTACTATATTGATGTAAGATGTTAATAGGGGCAAAAGGTGCAGGGTATGTGGGAACTCTGTATTAGCATGTTACTCTTTTTCTGTAAATTCAAAACGGTTCTAAGATGAAGTTTATTTTAAATATTAATAAGCTTAGTGTTAGCTTAATATTTTCCTATGAACTGTATATCAGAAATGGAATTTTTTTATCAATTAATGAACTAGAAATCACAAATGCCATGGAGCTTCATAACTCAAATTTCACGGTTAAGAGATTTTCAACCCATCACCTCATCTCATCTCCTGGGTCATAGTTAGACCCGATTCTCCGGTCAGGTTGGAGAGACAAGTAATATGAATGGCTCTAAGAGCCTTAAAACTGTTTCTGAAAAATAAGTTCCCAGTGTAGTCCTGGCAGAGGCAATGTTCCTGAGACCCACCTCGTTTGATTTTGGTCCTCAAACAACCAGACACCAGACGCTGTCCTTCTGCACTGAATTCTTTCTGGCGAGGGAGTCATCCAGACTTCTCTCAGCTGCTGGCTTGGAATCCATGAACTTACCTGCTGCTGTGAAGTGGGTGCTGCAGGAACAAAATAGGCCTGAAATGCACAATAGCTCGAACACACAGAAGTTTATTTCTTGCTCATGTAACATGTGGACAGAGATAATACTGGCTGGTGGGAAGACAATCCCCAAGCAGCGATTCAAAAACCTAGGCTCCAGAATTCCCTGTGGCACAGGGGGTTAAGGATCTGTGGCTTGGGTTGCTGCTGTGGTGTAGTCAAAAAAAAAAAAAAAAAAAGAGGAAGAAGAACCCAGGCTCCTTTCATCTAGCAGCGCCACCATCCCTTGGGCACCTGTCATCATGTGTAACCAGCTAATGGATGGGAAAAGATGGTGAAGGAGGCATTTGACCTAGAAATGACACCTATCACTTCCCCTCATGTTCCAGGTGCCAAGAACTCAGTCATACAGCCACAAATACTTAAAAGAGAGGCTGGAAAATGTAGCCTAGTGTGCGTCCAGGAAGAGGAGAACAAGGATTTGTTAAATAGCTTCCATTCTCCCTAATGAAGACAATCTCAAGTCCCATCCAGCTCCCGCAATCCTTTCGAAGTCCCTCATCTCTGGCGATGCACTCTTCTTCCCATCAAATCCAGTGACCTGGGAATTTAAAGACAACTTACCTGCTCACCAAATACAAAATGTAGAGCAGGAAGTGGATAACTGTAATTAAAATTCTCATTTGCTATCATATGATATCACTTATACGTAGACTCCAAAAATGATACAGATGAACTTATTTACAAAACAGAAACAAACCTACAGGCATAGAAAACAAATTTATGGTTACCAAAGAGGAGAGAAGGACGGGGGAGGGATAAATTCGGATTTGGGATTAACATATATACACACCACTATATATAAAGGAGATAAACAACAAGGACTTACTGTATAGTCCCCTCGCTACTAAAGTTCATGTATTCTTTTCTTCTCGGTCATTTGGCTAGCTTGCATTTCTTGGCCTCCCTTGAAATTAAGCATGTCCATATGACTGAATTCAACCAATGGAATATGAGCAGAGGTGGTGTGCTCCGATCTCGAGGTGGCTTTTAAGAACAATTTTGCCCTCGCCATGCCCTCTCTCCCTTCCCGCTGACTGGATCCAGAGGAAAATGAAAGCCAAGGGAATGACAGAACCCTGGACTGGGAAGATCCCGGTCACCGAGTCAAGAGACAACCAGATCTATTTGCATTGGAATGTCAGCAGAGGAGAAGAACAGTTTCTTTTGATCTGAACCATCACACATTTCAGACCCATTTGTTACTACAAACAACTGAAACTAAAACAAATATTGGGATCTTCCAGTGGGGTTCTGTGAACGTGAAACCCTACAATATGTTACACTGGCTTAGCGGCCAAGCAGCCAGCACAGAAGAAACAGATACAGCAGGCTGAAAAAACTGTAACCCACATCATGAAGTGGCGAAACATTTGCCTGTGTTACTTGGAAGGGGGTCTGTGTGACTACTGAACCTGTAGTGTAGGGAAATGGATAGAAAGAGCCAGAGTAGCCAGTGTATTTGAAATAGGGTTTTTGTTTGTGTCTTTGTTTTTTGCTGAAAAATATTACAACAATATTACTTTGTATAACATTGGAGATCAAAGTAGTTATAATCAATTTGCAATTAAAAGATAACCTTAAGTATATAACAAGATATGGTAAATAACTTAAATCCCTAACAATAAAAAATGGTAATTTATTGATTTGCTAGTTATAATGCAGATATGCCTATTTTCTGCTGTAATTTCATTTTATATCAGTTTTACAATTGATCATTTACAATTGTCATTCTTTGAATGACAAGTAAGTCATGACTCAAATGAATATGACTTTTTTTGGAGTAAAATTATAAGCAAGTCTATTTTTCCTTCTTCAACCTTAAATCTTAATACTGGAAGCCCAACATATTGGGGCTGGGGGGATTCTGCAGCAAGTGTTGGGAAGGGTTACAAATTCTAAATAGCTGAAGATTAAATTATGAGCAGATTTATCTTAAGCAGAAGTGTTTCGTGTTTCCCTTGTGTTTAAGTAGAAATGATTCTTATTATAAAAAAAAAAAAACTAAACAGATCATTTGGGCATTGGTGTTCTACTCTTTAAAACATTGACTAAAAAGGCTTCTGATTAATTTATGGAATTAAGGATTCAAAGACAATCAGAAATTAGATAATGCAGTAACTTTAATTTTTGTCAATTTTAGAGCACCCAAAGTGAAGTTATTTTGAATATTGAAAATAGTACTTGCTAAGTCTGTTCTTGTCTTTGTTGCTGCAAATAAAATGGAAAAGGGAATGAAATATGAAAAAAATCTATATTCAAGGTCTTTGAGAAACAATGCAATAACTACTTAGCAAAAAAGAATTAAAAATCAACAAACTACTATTGCCAAATAGAAAATGATTTTGTTAAATAGAATGACAAGACTGATATGAATTATGAAAAGTTCACATTAAATGAAGGAGCAAGCTAGGTAACAGTGTATATATACACATATTCCAGCTAAAGGTGTTGTTATTGTCATCATTTTAAAGCTACTTAGTTTCATTCCTGATTTATAAACTTTAAAGGAGATTATTTTAAAATGTTTGTTTGCCTGTAGCCTATTTTCTTTGGATGTCAGATTTGACTTAGAATTAAAGAAAACGATATAACCCAAACATTTTGATAGTAATATTTTATAGCACATTTTAAACAAGGTTCCTTTCAAATTCAAGAGCTTAATAACAACTACATATATCCACTTGATAGCTGCTTATGCAACCAACATTATTTTGTGTAATCGTCACATTAACACTTATTTGTCAACGATAAGAATTTGGGCTGATTTTTGTGTGTCATCATCAGAGAAGTCACATGCTCACCCACTCCAAGTGAGTACTAAAATGTAAAGAGATTTCTTACAGAAAGGTGAAAAAAACGTAACTTGTAACCCACACAAAAATTTATTCTCTGGAAAATTAAACTGCCATTAAAATCTCCTTGAATTAATAATTTTAACAGTTTTTACACTGTTTACACAGAGGTCATCAATTTCTTTATATAATA
Organism: Catagonus wagneri; assembly: GCA_004024745.2. Taxonomy (NCBI): domain Eukaryota; kingdom Metazoa; phylum Chordata; class Mammalia; order Artiodactyla; family Tayassuidae; genus Catagonus; species Catagonus wagneri. The sequence continues at coordinate 24,944,316 of PVHT020000175.1, forward strand.
CAATTATACAAAAGGAAAAAGGCACCGAGACAATCGGTGTGTAGATAGTAGAAAAGTCGATATGAGAACAAAATGCAACGTATAGCACATTTTCAATTACATGAAAATGGTTAGACATATGCTCATTCTATAAAATGGGTTGTTTTACACACGCATCTGTTTATAGTTTTGATCAAAAGTGAAACTTAATATGTGACAGTGATATAACACTGTTGCTAACTATACAGACACTAAGATCCATTAATAGTGTAGAGTCACTAGAAAACATATAGGAGACAATTTAAGACCAAAGGAAATGTTAATCAGCAGTGCATTTCTTCAGGTTATTTAACAGTTTTGCTCACAGAGCATTTAAACTTCATCACACCATTAAATCCATTACTAGAAAAATAAGTAAGAAAGCTCTGTAGAAACTATACTATTGAAGAAGCTTCTTGCCTCAAAAAAAAAAAAAAAAAAACCAGGAAGGAGGAAGAAGCAAAATAAGGAGATAGTGAATAAAATATTCCACTAATTGAGTTTTTCATAAAAATTGCATTATTTTGAGAGGTAAAGCACAATGCAAGAATACTGATCTCTGATGAACGTCATGAATTTCAGAAAAACAACAGATGCCAACACATATCAAGACCCTTAAACTCAAATAATCATTCTTCATCAAGACCAACTGAACCGAAAAGTAATATCAATACATTTTCTGACTTTAAAAGTCTAGTAAAAATCCAGCCAAAGTTTGGCTATCCTCTCTATGACAGCTTTCAAGATTCCTAAAATTGTTGCCACTATATTATTTTCACCATGAAAACAAAAGTCTTTTCAATAAAATTACATGGAAGCATTATAAATTAATTTTGTAATGCAAGCTACTACCAGAAATTTTCTCTTAGTAAATTTAAAGTAATATTTATAATTTCAAAATACTCTTGTAAACATCACCATTATTTCCTGGCTGTGTTTTAAATAACTCTTTAAATATATTTAAATACTAAGAGAGCCAATTCATATGTAAAAGCTACTCATCTCTCCTTGCAAAACAAATGTGACATAATTATAGAATGTTGTAAGTATTCTCAATATTTAAGCAAAAAGATTGCTCCAAACAAAAACAGGCCCCGTTCCCAGCAGAGCCTTCATGTGATTCTATATCTGCTTACATTTTACCTTTTTTACGAAATTGCCCAGTTAAATCAACATTTAACATTTTAAAACCAGGACTTTTAAAAAGTCTTTCTCACAAAATTTAAAATTAAAAGAATGTGCAATCTTGGGGTGTGGGGGAGGAAGGGAAAGGACCAAAAGGAGAGAATTTAGGACACAACGACCTAAAGTCTCGCTTCCAAGAACCTGGCTTCTACACCATCATGACTGAACTATTTCGGCATCAGTGGCGTCATCCTACACCAGGGCTCTAAGAGAGTGATTCCTTACACTCCGGGGGTCGTCTGTCGGCGCTTATGTATTACTTCTATCAACATTACTGGGGTTATGGACAGGAATCACTGGTGAGGACTGACCCTGAGGGTATACAAAGCTGGGTTGGTGTTGAAAATAATACCATCTGGAGGAGGCGAGCCCACTCAGGAGCTGACGAATGAAGTGTTGTAAGCGGTTCAGAGCCTTCAACCAGATGTGAAAGGCAAGGGAGATAATAAATCTCAGGGCTAAGGGAAAAACCCCACTTTTTGATTAAACACAATAGTCATATTTAATATTAGCTGCTTAGACTTATGGAAATAGCATTCTTGTGATATCCAAATATATAAACAAATCTCAGAAAACTGTTTATTTTCAGTGTATAATAGCGTATTATCTTCCATCTGCTGGGTATTCATTTTAAACACAATTAAGTGTCAGGTGAGAGATCACATGTTAAAGGAAGAAACAGAAAGGTGTTAGGTTTTTCTTTTAAAAACAATCTTGAATATTTAAAAGGCAAACTAAAATATCAAAAATAATCAGAATAATAAAAAACGGGTGAAGAAGGGCCCTGAAATAAAAGGACAATTTGTGATGCAGACTGTCAAAATGACATTGAAATAATGTCAAATATCTCACAAGACTATTGCCACATCCGTGAATTTGTTCTCGTAATTAATTACTTCGAAATTTTTATGGACTAAGGGGTTGAAATTCTAGAATAAAATTATGCCAAACATTTGTTAGATTGATAATCAAATTTTCTTCTCTGCTCCGAAGCTATTTAACATGATATTAGGGCACCTCCTTCTAGTCAAGGGAAGCCTACAACAGCAGCAGCAACAATCATAAGAGAGACAACAAACTTAATGACTAAGGAGGGTCATGCTTTGCTCTCTTGTCTCTGAGAAAACCTGTCTGGTCCTCCCGACTGTCCTGTCCCTGTGACTAAGTGAAAAAAGCCAGGGTATCACTTTCTGAATGTTGTTGTTTTTCTGTTTTTGTTTTTATTTCAGCTGTGCCAGTGGAATGTGGAAATTCCGGGCCAGGGATTGAACCTGTACCACAGCAGTGACCTGAGCCATAGCAGTCACAGCACCAGATCCTTTAACCCTCTGAGCCACCAGGGAACTCCATGTTATCACTTTTTGATAGAAATTATTCAGCTGTGATGACCTATGGAATCTAGCGTGGAAGTATATGAATAGGAGTGGGAAAAAAAGGGAGGAAGAAAGAAGGGACATTTTAAGCAAGACATATACTTGTCTAAATAGGGAGAGAATAAAGCGAGATTCTTATATTCATTTTTGATAATGGATTAATAATTCAAGAACTCAAACTCTTTTACCATTCCATATCATGTTATTCCAAATATTCAAACGACCTCATTTTTCAGTGGGTTAATCACAGATCTTTGCTGGGAAGAATACTTCCAAAATACATTCATGTGAACTGTTACACCAGAGAAGGAGGTATGAGCACATTTTAAATAAGTGGAAAATAGAAACTCAGATGATGAACTTATATACAAAATTTATTTGAGAGAAAAAGGATGACTTAAGGCTGCTGTATTAACCTGTTATTTGACATAAAAGAGCCTAAGAAAAAGCAAAACAATCAAGGAAATTGAGGTCAGAGCAGAGGGACTAGAAACATTGTTGTTCCTAGTGAAGAATCCAGGAATGAGTTTCCCCTGATGAGTGTAATGACAGCGAAGCCATTCAGGATGATGATAAAAGGCAAGAAAGCTTACTCTACACAAGAATGAAAAATGCCACCACGATGGCCGCCACTATCCATTTACTTAAAGGTCAGTCTTATTAGAATAGTGACAGAGAAGTACTAAGTAAATATTTCCTCGGACTCTCTTTTTGCCTGATATCTATCATTGTAAAGAGAGTCTGGAAGGGAATATTTGAACAATAATCCAAGGAATTTTCAGGAATCATAAAACTAACATAATAAAATTTATTATATCATGGAATACTTTAAAAAAGTTATGTTGAATGAGAATGCACAGGAACTCATAATTCAATATAACTTTAAATTTTTCATTACATACTTTTTAAGGAAGCACAAGTAAAAAAAATCAATAGCACTAATCATCTTAATCTTCCTCTTATTTATCACTATCACACTTCAAGATCTAATCTATAGGCATTGAAACACTGCTACAAATAATTCTATGTAATGAACTCAATATTCGATACCAACACATCTCAGACAGAATTTCCTGGGGAGCTTAATAAAATGTAGACTCTTGGGCTCCACTCCAGGCCAAATGAAACAGAATCTCTGGAGGTGGGGCTTTGAAATACAAATTACGCTCTCAAAACAATTCCCAAACACCCTATAGTTTGGGAACCACTGTTTTAAATTTTGCCCTTGGAGAAAATATGTTCCTTGATGGAGTCTAATCTGTATTTGTTCTTTAAGACCCAACTCAGGGGTTATTTCTTCAGGAAGCTTTTTCTGAATTCTGTATTGTACTCCTCTACTAAACTTATATCATCCACCTTAGAATGTAAGCTCCATGAAGGCAAATACTGTCTATCTGAGTCATTATCTCTGCATTTGCAGCACTTGGAAAAATAGAGTACATAGTAGGTACTCCATAAATACATGTGAAATGAATAAATAAATCCATGCAAGATTCATAAATATTGAAACATATTGACAGTATTATTGATCTGTTCGATAGGGAATTTAGTTCAATTCAATATTCAGTGTGCCTATTCTGAGAAAGGGCACATAAAGATAAGACAGAGTTTTAAGTACTACCAAGGGGAAAGTTATATGTAATAGAATTAGCTGTAATCCTGTTAAACCTTAACAAAGGGTAAAGAAGCAACATAAATTGCAGTGAGAATGCAGAGGAAGACAAAGAGTCTTTGCTCTCACGGCTGCTATGGGCAAGATGGGTGCAGACGGATACAGGCTAGCTCCCCACCTCACAGGGCAGAAAGGTGATCATGTACAATGAAAACAACCCGGATTTCCAACAGCGGACAAGGAGCAGAACAAATTGGTTAATTCACTTTCAGAATGTAAGTACAGGCTAAACTGGTGGAGTAAATGAATCCCCAAGTCTTTGAAAAGATAAGTCATCTACAAAGCATGACATAAAAGAATCATTTGTGTCCTGAGAAGAAAAAAAAACCTCTGATCTTTTCTTTTTTGTCTTGTTATTTCTCTTTCCCAAGCTGTTTTTTTTCCCCCTTCTCTTTCTCTAGTTCTGCCATCCAATTAGAATGGATGGGAGTATTGATGAATACAATGTTTTCCTAACTTTTTTCTTGCAACTAGTAAAAAGGGATGCACTGCAACATGCACAATATAGGTTCTAGAGTAATTAACATGTGGATTCTAACCCCAGTGCTATCACTCACTCACTGGATGACGCTGGGCAAGTCTGCCCAACCTCTACTCAGCAGTTTCTTCATCTATAAAGTGTTGATAATATTACATAACTATTGTTGTGAGAATCAAAATAATAAGTTATTATGGTAAATCTTAGTAAATTATAGCAGTTACCATCATCATTATTATACATTTTGGTGGACAAAGATGATGTTTTAAGGTAAATTTTTAAAAATGCTTTGTAGGAGTTTCCTGGTGATCTTGCAGTTAAGGATTTGGCATTGTCACTGCTGCGGCTTGGGTCTGATCCCTGGCCTGGGAATATCCATGTGCCATGGGTGTGGTCCAAATGCGTGCATGAGTGTGTGTGTGTGTGTGTGTGTGTGTGTGTGTGAGTGAGTGAGTGTGTAAAATACCTTTAAAAAATGCTTTGTGGCATGTTCAACCTTGGATTCAATATTGAGCTCCGCTGGTGATGGTGAGACTGCTGGCTACCTCCAATGTAGGCCATGGGTGAACTGGAGAAAAGAAGTGAAAACTTTTGAGTAATAATTCTCAATGTGAAATAATATAATAAGTATCAATGAGAGCAGCCTATGTAGGCAAATGGCAATTTTATGCAAGTGGATTTGTGTCATTATTATTCATATCCACATAGAGACCTTAAAAATTTTGTTGGTGACCACCGTTCTAGTTTCATCTAAAATTTATACCTTCAAATAGTCTATCTCACAGTTCACCTGAGAAACTATGATATCATTAGGTCTCCATTTTCATCGTAAAGAATACCCTCAGTTCTACGAGCTCGTGCTCTACTGGTGCCATCTGACTTTGCAATCACTGACTATGCTTCCGACTCACTTGGTAAGTAAAACGGAAACGATGATGGTGTCAAGAAAATGATTTAACATATAGGCCCTACACTTAAACATGTGTAGATTAATAAGGGTAGGTTAGATATCTTCTCATTGGTATTTCTTTTTTGGATTCAATTGATTATTTTTGTCACTAAATAATTACTGAGAATTCACTGAATGCAGAGTAAGAAAATATGCAAACGGATTTCACACAATGTGAACAGTACAGAAGACACAAGATAACAGAAGAAAACTTCTTAAAGGTAAGATGATAGTATACCAGACAAAGTCTTTACTGATCTGAAATACACTTTGGTTCCTGGGCAGTAATAAACAACCGCATTCGGCAGCTCATTTGGGAAACAAATAAAGCCTGTAATTCCATGCTCGGGCACTCCCATGAATGGCAGTCAAGTCGTTGTATTTGGACTCCCCTATTTTACTATAAAACTGAGGGGATTTTAAGAGAACAATAAGAAAGTGAGTTGTCTTAAGTTTCTCAGACAACACCTGCTGCCCACCAATGGGCCCCATTTGCTTTAATTGCTGAGACATAAGATTTTGCCTTTAAGCTTTCATGCAAATCCAAGCACACCGAAGAGCGGGAGTACTGTCGCAAACGTTCGATTCAGTAGAGCGAGTGGTCTCTTGAGCCCTATTTAATCTTTTTCTAAAAGAATAGACAAATTCGGGGGAGTAATTACTCTAAATTGTGTCAATCCAAAGAATAAAAAGATATATATTTTGCTGTGTGTGGAGGGGAATGGCAGCTAATAGCACCCAAAACCAAATATAATTTCTAGTAAATATACAGAGGAGAAAAATAATCCATAAACTTGATAAATGCTTTTCTATTTAGTTATCTGAAAAAGCCAGGGCACCTTCACCTTTACAAAAAACATATATACATATGTATACACAGACATGCATACTGAGTGTGCCTATGTGTACATGTGTATGTATGCTGTATGTGTAGGCGTGTGTGTGTGTGTGTATGATGCATACACACATACTTCATAATCTCTGAGGACTTGGCAGCTGGGGTGGAGGTAGGGTCTTTCTTGAATTTTTAAAAAAATGTTGATTATTTTTGATGCCATGTGGATTTGATACTTCCACCAGATAAGCCCGTAAGGGCATATCTAAACACACACACACACAATTCTGGGCATAGTCCAAAGAAAGATTTAACAAATAACTGCTAGTTAGTTCTTTTCCTCACTGAAGGAGAAAGCACCAAGCTGGTCTCATAATGTGTTTGATTAGGTTTTGTTACAGCTACAAATAAGACTGATAACTTTTTATCATTAGCATGACCCCAGTTGCTAGCGATGCAGTTAGTTATTTCAAAGCCAGAAAAGGTACTTGCAACATCAAATGCCCAAATTGAAATTTTCCATAAAATCTACAGCCCCTCACTCAAATCTCTTTCTATAAACTGCTGCTGAAAGTACTTTCATGAGATATTTTGCCATCTGATTCATTTTTGTGACTTTATAAACTAATTCATTTACAAATCCTTGGAAATGCTCATTAATGTAATAATAACAGAATGGATTTTCCCTTTAATGTAACATTATGTAAGTAATGTACATACTTAAACCCCGTGTCACCTGATAATAGCATTTGTATTTTATCATATAACTCGTGTGTGAATGCATAGAGCTGCCATTTTTTAAATTAAAAAATATTAGGAGTTCACTGTCTTTTTGGATTTCTTTTAAGGCCTTTCAGTACAGCCAAGCTGAAGTAATAATACCTATGCATGGTCTTGTTATTATGGTAATAACAAGTTCTAGCTACAATAATACATAGCACTTAGCTGGGGCTAGGAACAATGATATACTGCTTTTTAGTAACTGGTAAATATATGTTTTTGTCTAATTTAACCAGAAATTAGAAAGAAAAAGAAAATATTTTTCATATATACAAAACGTATTCTATTTAATAAAGTATATGCATAAAATTATATACTAGGTAAGAAGCAAAATTAAAAAGAAAACAGCTTATAATATTCCTGATACTCAGAGTTCCTAAATATAAAAACAACAAATGCCTTGCCATTTTAAAAAATTAGCACATTATACAACTTTTACATACTTCAGAGGAAATAAAGATCTTGTGACACTGTTCTGAGGAATCTAATCTTTACATTTATAAAAATTGAAGGCCTAATTTTGCAAATACAACCTTTAAGCTGTATGAGCAAATTTAACTTACATGAAAGGCACAGGATGACATCACGTTGAAGAACGTATCTGTAAATTTCATAAAATCTAGTCACAAGTCACTAGAAACTTCTTAAGGAATCTCAGAACTGTTTTTAACATGATGTTCTGACTCAAACGTGGAACTGGAGAGTCTTTATATCACAAGTACAAATTGAAGGAAGAGTGAAGAAGAGAGACTTGTTTCTTATTTGAATGCTACCTGCTGTATGCAGTGTTGGTTACTAAATACTCAGAGCAGATAATTCAAATTTTCTTTAACTTGAATTGTTTTCAATTTCCAACAGCTTATTCACTATAGCTTTCAGTTTGTAAAAAAAAAGGTATTTTCACATCACTACAATTTTAAAGAGTCAATCACTGAGAGAGATTTTAAAGTAAAGTCCTGCTCTACTAGCTTCCTACATTGGAATACAAGAATACGGGAAGTGCTTTCAACAGAAAGTTACATGGTTCTACAGTACAACCTGTCTAAAAGACTTGCAAGGGACCAGTACAGTGACTTGGTCTCTTTGGATCAGGCAAAAGCTGAGGCAATTGAAGAAATGAGCTTTTCCTTTTTTTTTTTTGAATAACACATAAAAAAATTCCCTTATGAAAATGAGTACTTGCTTTGCACTTAGATTTGATGCTACTGAGAAGAACGGAGGCACAACGAAACTAAGTGCACAAAGGGAAAAGCTCCGAAGCAAAACGATTTTCAATGTGATTGAAACCCTTCAGTGTTAGATCTGATGGGGGACAGAGCTGGAGAAGGACTTTCTCGTACTAAAGGACACTACAAACACCAGGAACGAGCCAGGCAAAATCTGTTTGGGAGATAATATCTGATCTAGGGTGATAGGGAACGAGGGTTGCAACTAACAAAGCAGATTTTCAAAATCACTTATAATTTTGATTTTTCATGAAATTACCGGCTCTTTTGCTAAAGTAAATTGCAAACCAAAAGGATGTTCTCAAAGCCCAGGAGGATTTTGTTACTTGAACAAAGATGCTGTTAAGTTTCTCATTTTTCTCAAGTCCTACTAGAGACACACCTTTTCTTCATTTATGTCAGCACTAGACATTCTTTCGACAGAATGTAAAGCATTTTGGTAGAGCGTTAAAGACGATTCCTCAAAGAATAGCTCTTCTAATGGTGACTAGGGAAAACCAGTAATGTTGCTCTCAAAAATAATGCTGCCTTGAGCTGCCATTGCTCGTTTATCCTAGCCATCACGACTCGAGCAACGCATGCCACCTACATACTTGCTGTCCTTTCGACTCTTTCATTTCAGTCCAGTGATTGAGTTCCTCTTCTCCAGAGCTGTTCAGACCTAAAGAAATCCAGCCTATCATCTCTTTTCTTTTCATGCTGCGTTTGTTATACACAGACAGTATGAGTGTCACGTCAGAGAGCTGAAATAGGGCCACCTGGAAAACAAAAGTTTCCTTGTACACTGGATTTGGCTGCCCTCTGCGGATGGATGTCTTGCATTTGGACATCTCTTGACCCATGGAATTCAGTAGAGTTAACTTAACATATGTATCTACAGAAAAACAACAACAACAACATATCACAGATATCATTTGAAACAAACTCAAAACATCTTTCTTATAACATTTGCTGAGAAGATTTAAGTATTTATAAGGATATGGTGTATACCAGGTTTAGTGGAAATCCAACTAATTCCATCTCGAGGTAGATAATTTTAAAATGTGACAAGTACGGAGAAGGCTAAGGAGGCATAAAGTCTTTGGGGGGTAATATTATCTTAACCTCGCTGTTTCTACATTACAGTTATAATTTAAAGGTATACCTCATAATCCTTCCTCCACCCTCCCACCCCTCATCCTTGACCTCCCACTACCCATGCCCCCGGGGCCCCTGCCCACCCCCCACCCCGTCCACACCCCATTTAGCTTCACTAAGCAGGACATCATAGCATTAATCAACACTTAGCAAGCTCAATTAGCCACAACACTGTAAAGCATTCCACTGTGTTTCCAGAGTGTAAGAATAAACAAACAAACAGAAATGGAGGCAAATGGTAAGGAGGAAAAGAGGAAGACAAGACTGCAACGATGACATCAAAACAGCTTGGGATGAAATGTCAAAAAAATCTCTGCATGGATGTGGTTTTTAAATTTACTTTAAAAACATTTAAGGGCCAAAACGAAGCCAAATGTAGTAAAGGCTCAAAGTTTAGCAAATCAAGTAAACCTTTCTTCTGGTTTCATGCAAGAGTACATTTAATGTGCTTTTTGGATAGTTTAAATAAATACTACAGGATTTCTTTTTTGTATAATTTAATGTGAAATTTTAAGTATGGCTTCTTAACTATTTTCATGAATTGTAAACAAAAATCGATGTGATGTTTAGTGTGCCAAGTGAAACATAGCAGTTCATTGCCTGATTACTTGGGAGATAAACACTATTTTCAAACAACTGTGTTTTCAAGTTCTTTAGACTCATGCAAATGACCTTCAGCAAGTAGATCCATCATGTGTACTTCACATCAAAGTTTCAATTAATTTTAATGAAAATTGCAATATTTCTCATTAAATATCTATTTCTATTATGTGAATCAAAATATAATGAATGACAAAATAAAACCTTGAATTTAAAGTTTTGCTAATTTTATAGATACCCTGAGTACCACCATCCATAATCAGAGATAAATTCTAAGTTAGTTTTAATTTAAAGTACCACAGATAATAAATGTGCATTTTTTGGAAATCAACATGGTGGACAGCTTCACTGCTGGCAAGTTTTAGGGTATTCTGTTTTTGCATGAAAAGACAACATCCAATTAGCCTCTACAGGAACTCACCTCGGATTATATAAACCTGTCCACCTATCAAGTGTTTTAGACAACAGAACAGTCCATCTGACAACAGGGGGTGGAAAGCAGTAAAAGAAATAATGACCAGATGTCAATTGTTGGGTGAAAGAGGGTCAAAGGTTAGAATTAAAGAGGAAACACTGTTCACTGGAGTGGAAGAACACAAAACTTTAGCATTTTAATTCAGGTAGAGGTTTGAACAAGGGGCATGTTGGGTAAATTTCATGGAATGAGAATTTTTAAGGTCATGTGTAATCTTAAACAAAAATCACACTGTTTTAAAGGGGGACATCTTTATAATGATACCCTCTTGGTCTAAAGCACATTGAACATAGAATCATGCAAATTATCAGACCCTGAGAGACTGCATAACAGCCATTATAGGATTATTATTATTATTTTGCTAAATGTTTATATTTATCCATGCAATATTTAACATTTCAAATACTTTACTCCCGATGTAATATAAAATTGTTATGCCAAATAAAACAGAACTATCAAAATTTCTGCTCTTGAATGTTACCATTGTTTCCTTGGATAAAAATTAGTCTATAACACAGTTCAAAGTTTAGAACTTAGGGATATATGAAAAGTCACAATCTTATATATGACAAACTGATAAGACTGTCTTATATTTTACTTTACAAATACTCCACTTCAAATAATACGTTTTAATGCTGACTTACATTTTACTTACTAGCTACCTCCCAGCTAATACCATTAACCATCCTAACACTCAAGATCTGCTTCTAGAATAATGGAAACTGCTACATTCTTTAACCTGAAAGATCTACTCTATGTCGTGGATGCAAATCTCTCTTAACCTGTTTATTATCCCGCCCTGCCTCCACCTCGCTCCCCGCATTTTAGTTCTGATTGTGTTTCTCTGTTTCTGTCAGAGTGGGTTCAGCAGGGACAGAAAGGAAATCTATCATTTCATTCTACTACTTTTTAGCATTTCAAGTTAAAGAAGTGTCAAAAAATTAAACTATCAGGTAAAGGCAGGAATGGCAAACTGATAGCTTGTAGCTAAATGTAACCCCAAATAATATTTTATCAGTTACAGTGTTTTGACTCTGAGTGTCCTCAGCCTTGCACTCGGCACAAGGCTCACCACGCTCCTTACCTTTCGTCTATAAATTCTGCTCATTTAAGAAACTTCCCAGACCATTTCATTTCCTTTCCTAGTGTGTATTAATGAAGAAAGCCAAGTCACACTTCCAAAGCTGCTGAATCTAGTAACTGCTTCTTTTCTCCCTCTGAATTTTTACTTCTCAAGGGAAAAAGGGGAGGACAACAATCCCCTCCTTTGTAGGTGCCTCTGTTGGGTCTGAATCTCATGGTTACCCTGTGAGAGACACAACCTTAAACTTACATTTAGGATACAGACTTAGGGGAGTTAGGTCATTTGTCCAAGGGTAGAAATAGAAACCTAATTTCGGCCTCCTGACTTTAGTGCAGGGACAGATACGTTCCATGATGTATGTGAGAAACAGTTTCTAGCACTACTTAGGGCAAACTAGATACATTTTGATGACTTTTTCACTTTCATGGTAAAAATAATCTTCAGGATATTTAGAAGGAAAGTTAATTCATGGGTGGAAAAAGTTTACCCTCTTTCGATAATTATTTGATAGTTGGAGTAAAATATTGCTTTAAGCAAATCTCTGAGAAATCTTTAAACAAATTTAAGGTTCCCGCTATGATTCAAGCTCTCCTTTCAAATTTAGGCCATGAGCATCTTGCATTTTAGGGAAGAATAAAGAGGCTGCTACGTTTCCAGTTTACTCCTACAGATAACGAGAAACAATTTTGGAGCTGTGTGCTGGGTGCCGGTTTCTCTGTAGGTAACCTGCTCCCCAACCCCGGGAGCTGGCAGGGAGAGAAGAGAGCAGTGCGAGAGGCATGCAGACAGGCCAGAGGCGCACTGACCATCTGGCCTCTCCCTCCCTGGCATCTAGCGTAAATACCAAACCATTCCTGTTCTGTTTGTCCTGGTAAAAAGCAAAGCACACTCCCTTCAGAAAAGACTCTGCTGGCAGTAATGATTTATACTTTGGAAGCAGGAAAAATGTGAAGACATCGATCTTTTCTTAAATTGTTAAGGGAGAAAAGAAGGAAAATACAGACGTATATACATTAGCTATAGTACTGACTGCAGACAGACATCAATCTTATCAACATCAATCTTATCAACAGCTATACACATGCTTATCATATTTACGGAATATCATTGCTTTAAAAAAAAAAAACCCTGAAACTTTTTCTGGCATTAGAAAATAATGCATATGATAGGGCTAATTTATTCTGCAGATGCTGAAAAATTTAAAGTCTTATCACCTTACAATTAAAATTTCGAATTTCAAATCTTTCTACTTCCCAAATGACTGGAAGTAGAAAACATGAAACAGATTAGCTGATGATTACACCATCACTGATCAGTTAAGACGAAATGATGGGATTGAAGCTCCTAACGCTGAGTCCCATAAGTGCAGAAAACATCGGACTTAAAAACATTTTTTTTCTCACTCACTGGGTGGTCTGTTTGCTGCCAAGTTTTTGAAGTGGCTGCCTTTTATCACTTCGGCGGAGAGTCTTCCAGTTGTGGCATTGTAAAGCAGGCCAATGAGAATTTCTGGAACTGAGCCATGGTCAAGAGACTGACAGGAGGATGTACTTTCAGTACAGGACATTTCTGACACGCTCATTTGGGAGTCACAGCCCTGTGATGAGAAATGAAGTCTTTATAGTATTTTGTAAAAGATGATATATTAATAGATGCATTGTTAATACCCTGCTCATTGGAATTAGGCAGGTAAATCATAATAACGAAAAAGTTGCAAGCAAAAATTCCCTAAACACTAGATTAGAAATGTTGTTCTTAGCCTATTTTTGTTTCTGGATCTCTTTTCATTATATAGCGGTCAAAAGAATAACAGGAGACGAGAAGGTTTCATACATTTTTGGCAATTTTCTGAGTGTAAAAAATTGTTTAAAGATTTAAAAACTTTAAAAGACAGATTTAGACTCACATATTACATGTACATGTCTTAACTGTCCTTTAAAGACTAAGATTGGCACACTTTGATTAAATAAACAACATAAAACTATCTGCTATTTATAAATCAACATGGAAAACACTGAGATAAAGTGGAAAAGGGCGGGAAAATATTTACCATGCAAATAATAGCCAAAAGCAGATTGGTGTAGCTATATTACTATCAGCCAAGGTTAGCTTCAAGGCAATAACCATTAGTAGAGATGAACAGGTACATTCAGCAATGACAAAACTTCTACCAGGAAGATAAGTTAATTTTGAATTTGCATGTATTGATAACATGGGCTCAAAATATAGAAAGCAAAAATTGCCAGTATTAGAAAGAGAAATGGGTACATTTACAGCCGGTAAGAACTTCAGCATACTTCTTTCAGTAACTGACCAAATAAGCAGGTGAGTAAATACAGTAAAGATGCAGGAGACTTGACTCTCACAATAAGTCAGATTGATCTAATGGTCATATGCAGAACGCCATACTCTACAACCATGGGATATATATTTTCTCAAGCACACTGTATTTTTCAATAAAAATATTAAAAAGCAAATGAGTTTCAAAAATGAATTTCAAATGACAGAAATCATTCAGAACATTTTAAAAAAATCAGCTAGAAATCTAAACTTGCTTCTAATGAAGAAAAAAAGCCCTATGAATTTGGAAATGAAGGATACAAACACATATAAGCATGGGGAACTAAAAGATACTGAAAATAAATTACTTGAAAAGACTAATAAAATAGGTAAGTGGACAGTCCAATTAAGAAAAAAAGAGAGAATGGATTTCCTGCTGTGGCTCAGTAGGTTAAGACTCTCACTGTAACAGCTCGGGTTGCTGTGGAGGCATGGGTCAATTCACGGTCAGGCATAGGGGGTTAAAGGATCCAGCGTTGCTACAGCTGCAGAATATGTCACAGCTCTAGCTCAGATTCAGTCCCTGGCCTGGGAATTTCCATGTGCTGTGGGGGTGGCCTTAAGAAAAAAAAAATAGAAGGCACAATTAAAAAAAAAAGCAGGAAAGAAACAAGGCACCGCTGAATATTCTATAGACCATGAAAAGATTTTTAAAATGAATAATAGTTTTCTTCCAACAAATCTGACATTTTGATGAAATGGAAATATTCTTGGAAAAGTACAACTAACCAAAATGGACACACAAAGAGATAGAATATCTGAACAGTCTTATTGAAGATAACTGAATTTATCATTAAAAACCTTTCTAAAACCAACAGAAAATAAAACAAAAAAAAACTTCGGCTAGATGACTTCAATAATGAATTCTAATGAATAATGCTAGTCTTATGCAAACTCTTTCAGATAATAGGGAAAGAGGAAAGAATCTAGCAAAACCATAAAACCAAAATCTGACAAAGACGTTATAAAAAAATTACAGGATTTTCCCATTCATAAACTTAGATTCAAAATTCTACATAAAACATGAGCAAACCAAAGCTAGTAACACGTAACAACATATTTAATGTATTTTTAATGCTTCCCCTTTGAAATCGAGGCTGTGCCAGTGATGCCGATTATTGTCACCGGCAATCAGCTCCGCAGTGAGGATTCCAGTCAGTGAAGGCCCCAGCGCCACAAAGGCAGTGAAGTGAAATAAAACGGATGATGATTTGGACTGTCCTTATGTGCAGACTATGTAATTACGTACACGTGAAATCTAAACAGGCCCACAGATGCAGTACAGTTGCGTACGAAGGTAAAATTTAATGTTCCACATATACCAGCAACAAATCTGAAAGTAAAACTTATTTATTTTTTTGGCCACATCTGTGGCATACGGTAGCTCCTGGGCCAGGGATCAAATCTAAGTTGCAGCAATGCCTGAATCCTTAACCTACTGTGCCTGGCCTGGGATTGAATCTGTGCCGCTGCAGAGACAACACCAGATCCTTAACCCACTGCACCACAGTGGGAACTCCACAAAATTTATTTTAAAATAGTATTTATTAGGGCATAAAATATCTAGGAATAAACATACAAATGACATGCAAGAACTCTGCATAGAAAACTAGGAATATTATTGAAACTTAAAAGTGCTACATACACTACGTTAATGAATTAGAAGGCTCAATTTTGCAATACTCTCTCCAAATTGACTTATAGATTACATGCAATCATAATCAAGATTTCAACAGGTTTCTTTGGGGAACTTGATAAGCTGTGTATACATACAATGGAATATAATTTAGTCTTAAAACAGAAAGAAATTCTACCATAGGGTGGCAACATGGATGCACCTGGAAGGTATTACCCTAAGTGAAATAAGCCAGTCACAGAAAAATGCTATGTGGTTCCATTTATATGCGATACCTAAAATAGTCACAGTCATAGAGACAGAGAATAGAATGGGGGTTGCTAGGGGCTGGGGAGGCGGAAATGGAGAACTCTTGTTCAATGGTTATAAAGTTTCAGACTTCAACTTACAAGATGAGTAAGCTCTAGAGATCTGCTGTGCAACACAGCACCTGCAGTTAACAATACCGTATTGTACACTGGAAAATTTGTTCAAGGGTAGACATCATGTTAAACATCACAATAAAAATAATAAAAATGAATAAAATACAAGGCAGCAGGATCTGCTCTACAGAGTAGCAAAATTTATAAAGCTAAATTATTTAAAATGACAAAAACAATGAATAAAACACTATTAAACAGAAAACCAACAATTTAATCTATGCATAAAAGACAATTTACGACAAAGTGGAACTTCAAAGCAGTGGGGAAAGGATAGTCTTTTTAATAGTGATAGGACAACCGTTATTCAGACAGAAATAAATGAAAATTAATCTTAAAGCATAAAAAACACTCAATTCTGGGTCTAAATATAAAAGGTAAAATGATAAATAGACTATATTCATCATCTCAGGCTAGGGAAAGACTTCCTTAAGACGACACAAAAGTGTTCATATAAAGTTTAGTGAATACGACAACATTAAAATTAAGAATTTCTGAGCTTCAACAGAGACTTTTAGGATAGTGAAAAGGCAAACTACCAGGTGGGAGAAGAGGCCTGACACACAGAGTTCATAATTAGCTCAAATCCTAAATATGTAATGAACACCTATAAATCAATAGGAAAAAGGCGACACAATACAAAAACTCCTGACAGATACCTGAACTAGCACTTGCACAAAAGAATGGCCAACAAGGATATGAAATGATGCTCAGCCTCATTAATCATCAAGGAAAAGGAAATTAAAACCATGCGGTAGCAGCACCCAACAAACAGATGGGCCAAAACAATAGCGGAGGTGAGGACACAGAGCAATGGGAAGTCTCATATTCCACTGGCTGTAGCGTAAAGTGATAATGGCTTTTAAAAGACACATCCGATAAGACCTGTCCGTTATAGATACAGATACAGATATACACATACATGCACACGGACACACACACACACCAGAAATATGTGCAGTGTTTACCAAGAAACACATGAAAGTATGTCCGTAACAGCATTATTTATAATGGCCTCAAAGAACAGAATGTATAAACAATTTGTTGTGAGTTCAAATAATTCAGCAACTATACCAGACATTCATTGCATATACACTACACAGCAATGAAACTGTAGCTACATTTACAAACATGATTTTAAGTGAAAAAGGCTGAATCTAAAAGGATACTTAGCTGTCTGGTTCCATTTATGTAAATTTCTACAATAGAAAACACCAAACGAAAAACAAAACTAAAGCACAGTATTTCAGTTGCATGAATAGGGAAACTATAGAGAGCAAGAAAGTGATTAACGTGAAAACCAAAACTGCGGTTACCTCTGGGGGTGTGGAGACGGGGACAGTGGCTGGGAAGGACATGGGAGCTTCTGGGGGGGCTGGTAATGTTTTATTTCTTGACCTGGATGGTAGTTACACACATTTCCACTGCGTGTTTGGTTGTATAAGAAGAAAGGGTTAATGAAGGAATGACAAGATATAAAGACTTAATACATATAAATTAACAATGGTAATAATATTTAAGACTTTCTTGGAACATTCCTAAAGGGATTCACCCCCTCAGTTTAAAAAGAGACTAGAATGCTATTTCCATGACAAATGTTTAGATTTAAAAATTTTAAATTTGGATTTTTAGATTTTAGATGACAAACCTCGCAGTCTGAATCTACAGTTGGCTACACCACATGCTTAAGGAGAACTGATGCCTACCTGGGGATGGAATGGACTCATCACTGGACTAATACTCAGAGCGATAAAATTTCATATCTTCAAATATGACTCTAAGCCACAGAGGAGAAAGCTAAAAGGGAGCTACATCTTATATTCCTAAATTATGGGCACACAAAACACATAGTTTGGTATGTTTTCATGACAGTTGGAGGAGAAAACATAATTTTAGTAAGTTTCAATTAGGATATATCATCGCTTATGAAAATAGTGTCAAAAACATGTTCAAGCACATTTGGTGCACTTGTTACATTAGGCTATTATACTAGCAGCATCTGTTAGAATATTGTAAAATACATTTTTCATAGTGTAGTATTTTTCATATTAACCTGTCAGATAATAACATGTGACTCTAACATTTTTCTTAACAACGCAGGGGTCATATCGCCAATTTTGTCCAATCAAGTGATGTCCCAAGCAAGTCCTGGGAAAGGCCCTTCTTGCTCCTAAGGACAACAGCCAACTTATCTCCCTGTTTTACTGCTGGAAAAGATGTCCTCGTCTCCAAGCCCAACAAAAAAGCAAGGGCGATAAGATCCTTTGTGATCACATTCTATTCTTGTTAAGCTCTGCTGAAACAGGGACGTGTTTAACAGAAACAACAATCACTGTCTGAAGAGTTCATTCTGAATTTATACCTTGGCAAAAGTGCTAATCTCATGGGCCTTCCCAGGGCCGTCAGCGTAGGTGCCTACCCAGGGTGGGTACCGGCGTGACAGTCCAAGGAGAGGAGAGTGTGGGACAGAAGCAGTAGAGGGTAACTATGGAGACAGCGTAACCGCAGGAAAGGCACATTAAACCCAGATGCTATATACTCAAGGGGCATCTTCCCTCCGACTCTTCCTCAGGGCACGCTGCTGCATCGAGTGTGTATTCAGGGCTCTCTACCTGCTCTCGATGAAGCCCCCTCCATTCATTTATAACCGGGGCTTGTCTAGGCGGCAGACACTGCAGGGGATTAACCCCCAGTCAAACAAATCCCCATCATGATTAGCTCCACTTAAAGGGACCATCCCACAGGCTCCCCAAAGTAAAACTTCTTCCCGTCTAACATTTTATTTCTTTTTTATACTGCTGCTCTTTCCTCCTGAGTCTTCCACCCTAAGGTGAAGCAATTCTGCGAGAGTAGAGTAGAAAAAAAATTATTTCTCAGAGAAATGAATAAACTCCACTTGACATTTACCATAAGCAGAATCAGTGCTTATAAGGACAGACGTTACAGATCCTTAAGGACGCTAATAGGTTAAAATCAGGTAGGAACTTGTAAATATATGCACAAAAACGTAAGATTAAAATTACAACAGAACTCCTACTAAGTAAATGTACTGGACTTTTTATTAATACTAAACTGACTTTACCGTGCTTTTAAAATCACTTATATTTTTAAGGTAAAACCTCTGAACTCTACAAGGACAATGACTATAAATTTGAATATTTTCTGTTGAATTTATTTTCACTGTGGCTCGAAGATATTGTCTGTTTTTTAATGTAGTCTACACACAGAAGGCTTCCATTACGCTTTCCTGAAAGTGGGGCGATGCGAGCAGGTAACCAGAGGCAGTCACCTGCTGCAGTGCTGGTGAGCGGTATCTCTGACGGCGGGGCCCCCTCCCCAGGGCGCCTTCCTAGCCCCAAGGCACCGAACATCCATCAGGTAGGAAAGGGGGAGATAACCAGAGGCAGTTTCAGGAAGGAGAAACGAGAAGAGCCTACCTGCTCCCGTCTGGTCCCCCTGCGCGTCCACTCCTTCCCCAATCCAGTGTAAAGACGACCTGCTCTGCATTTTGGTCTGCGTGAAAGCACCAGCTGACTCTCAGAGATAACTTACTGGGATGCGCAGGGGATGGGTGGATAGCTTAAACTGCAGAGCGGCGTTGGAGTCAGGACACTGTCGGCTGCAAGTGACAGACAATGGCTCCCGGCAGGGGAAGAAGTGGCCCTCACATACAGGTCTGGCCCAAAGCAACAGGGTATGGAGGCCACCAAGAGCTCCCTACTAACGACAGAGGAGGGACAAAAAAAAGCATCCAAAGGGACGGGCAAAGAGAGCTAGCTGTATGGCAGCAGCAAGCCCTCCTGCCCTCTGGCGGGCCCTGAGCCCTCACCAGGAGACTCATTCCGGCCCGCAGAACTCTAGCCTGTCTCCCTCCCTCTAAGGAAGCCTGGTCCTGAGAAGCTTCTGTCAATGACAACCAAAAAGCTACCAACTTTGGAGTTTCTGCTGTGGCACACTGGGTTAAGAATCAGAATGCTGCGGCTCGGGTCCCTGCGGAGGTGCCAATCTGATTCCCAGCTCTGTGCAGTGAGTGAAAGGATCCAGCACTGCCACAGCTGCGGTGTAGGTTGCAGGTGTAGCCCGGATTCGACCCCTGGCCCAGGAACTTCCATGTGCCTGGGATGTGCAGCCATAAAATAACAACAAAACTGCTACCAACTTTAACTGGCTTAAGAGACACAAGGGAATTTGCTGGCTTATGTAATAGAGCATTTACTGCGGGGCAGCTTCAGGCGCTCAGGCAACCAGGCCTCTACCCGTGCCACTTGGAACCAGTTTTCTTCTATTTTTGAGGTTTGTTTCCTAAGTTTAGCTTTATCTGCAGGTAGACTCTTCGCTCTAAGTTGCCAGATAGTTTTCAGCAGCTCTGAGTGTTACGGGAAAGAGGAAGGCAGCATTCTGACTGCCCCAACAGAACCCTGAGAGCTGACAGTCAGGGCCCAGGGGGCTGAATTCCAGCGCTTTGGAGGGAAGTCACTTCATCAGAAACTTAGGAGCAGGTTGGTCTCCCGAGTAAAATCTGGGTCCTGTGGCTGCCAGGAGACATGGATGCTAGGCAGGAAAATCAACGTCTACTACAGAGCCCGGTCAACTGAGCCTTTTCTCCCTTGGCCTTCAGGGAGGACCACCACCCGGGAGACTGAGGAGCTGCTCATGATGCCGGCACTGTGCCAGCTGTGACTGCTTCCTTCCGTCTCTCTGCTGGCTTCAGTCTGAGGTCATTAGCCTTGGAAGAGCCAAGGAAGAGGAAAAGATGGTTTGATGAAAAGGAAGGTTACTCTACTCATGGAACACAGCTCTGATATTCAGGTTAGTTAACAGAGTGGGGAAAAAGTAGACAACTCATTTTCCTTTTTTCTTTTTAGGGCCGCACCTGTGGCATATGGGGTTTCCCAGGCTAGGAGTCCAATCGGAGCTACAGCTGCCGGCCTACACCACAGCCACAGCAAAGCAGGATCTGAGCCACATCTACGACCTATGCCACAGCTCACGCTTGGCAATGCTGGATCCTTAACCCACTGAGCAAAGCCAAGGATAGAACACACGACCCCACGGTTCCCAGTTAAATTGTTTCCCCTGAGCCAATACAGGGGAAACATACAGTTTTTTCAAATTAACACTGTAAATGTATTCATGAGGTTTAAGATATAACAAAACTTAATTGTAAAACAAAAAAATCTTTTATATTACCAATACTTGAATACAGCATCCTGTAGAAATGGTCATAAAAATTCCTGCTCTGATCAAAATTTCTGTATGTATATATAGGTATATATGGGGTATGTACCATATATACTGTAAAAATAATATGTATATATGTTATTTTTTACTGCATTCAATATGAACATATTTAACTTGGTGTTTCTGCATATATGCTTGTGAGATAATTATAAAGTTTATAAATTTGTTTTCATATGCTCAAACAACTCCTATACTTTATGAACTATTTCAGAGGATAAAAGGTACTCAATTTCTCTTCTGAAATGTATAATTTTGATATCATCTAGGCAAGAACACAAAATTATAGACCAATCTCACTTATAAACACATGCAGAACTTCCAAGTTATACATTGTTAAATTGAATTCAGTAATATGTGTGTGTGTGTGTGTATATATATTTCATCAAATAGATATTATTCCAGGAGAGTTATTTATCCACTGAAGTTGGGTACAACTTGCCTTTGAAACTTAACCATCTTTTTTCTTTTTATTTCTCTTATAAGAATCTTTTTGACTACTGACTGAATTTCTTAATGGTTATAAGCCTTTTTTCATGTTCTCTATTATTCCTAAATCACTTTTTAAGAATTTATATTTAAAAAAATGCTCATTTCAAATTTGTTTTTCTAGAGCTATACTCTTTACGATTTCGAAATTTCCACTGAATTGATGATTATATCCTATTCATTTACCATGTTTTTCTTTCCTGGTCAATACCTCCAGAGGTTTAATTTAGCAGCAATTAAAAAACTTAGCTTTTTCTCTTTAAAACCTCTTTACTATTTTTCTTTCATTAATTTCTCCTTGTTTTCCGACTTCCTGAATGGAACAATATTTAGCTCATCAGCTTGGCACTCTTTATCTTCTTACAAAGGTATTTAATGCTATACATTTCCCTATAAAATTGTTGTATCTGTAGCCCATAAATTTAATAGCATCCTCGTTTTGTCTATTCCTTCGTTTTTGTCTTTTTAGGGCTACGCCTCCAGCATACGTAAGTTCCTAGGCTAGGGGTCTAATTATAGCTTACAGCTCCGGGCGTACACCACAGCCACAGCAACAGGGGATCCAAGCCGCACCTGCGACTTACAGCACAGCTCTCGGCAACACCAGATCCTTGACCCACTGAGCGAGGTGAGGGATAGGACACTGCCCTAATGGATACTAGTCAGGTTCATTTCCGCTGAGCCAGGGTGGGAACGCCTGATTCTATTTCTCATTCCCATTACACTTTCTTCTCTGACCCTGAGTGGATACAGAGAGCTTTTTGTTTCAGTATCTGCACACATGGACTTGAGGGATGGGAGTGACAGGAGGGCCGCCTCTTCCGCTCAGCTCTGCCACTCCACTCCCCAGGACGGAGTTCAGGCTAAAAGGGGCTCCTCAGTGCTCCTCGAAGATGACGCACACCCTGGGCTCTCAGGATTGGTTGTTTATCTGCTCGCAATGTTCTTCCTCCGGATATGCAAATGACTAACCCTCCTTCCAAGTCTTTGCCTACATGTCACACTGTCCACCCTGACCTGTTAATTACATCTCTTCTCCCACTAGCATTCTTGATTCTGCCCATCTGTTTCTTCTGCCCACAGTACTTATAAGCCTTCTCACATACTGCCTACTTGTTGTATTTATTACCTTTATTGTATCTCAAGTCTCCCCTTCGCCATAGTGAATTAAATTCCACGCAGGTCAAAATTTATTTCTGATTTTCATTAGCATACACCAAATAACTAGAACAATGTCTGGACTGCAGTACGGGTGGGTGTGCCAGAAATATTTATTGAATGAAATTCTAACTTCATTCCAATGTGTTCAGAGAATGGAGTTTGTATGATATTGATTTCTTGCTATTTGTGGAGACTTCCTTTGTGGCCTGGTATATGGTTAACATTTATAACTCCTCTATATGCTTATATTTATTAAGTAGATGTCAACATATATGCATTAAATTAACTTGAGTGTTACTCAAATCTTCCATATCTTTGCTGATATTTTTCTGCTTGATCTATCAAGCCTGCTTACTTAGATTTTCTACATGCTTAATAATCCCTTGGCTCTCACCATCACTTATTTTATCTTATTTCTTCCTTTTGAATTCAGTGTTATTCCTATGCAAGTATAGCTTTAGTAGTTATCCCTGCAATGACCTATGAGTGCTAAAGTCTCCTGGCCTCTGCCTGAAAATATCTGGAGTTTACTCCCCTTCCTTAGCGATAGTTTAGGTGGCTATAATATTCTAAGTTGGTAGTTTATTTGCCTTGGCCCCTTAGAGATATTACACCACTGTCTTTTGGTATTTAGACAAACTGTTGTTCCCTTACATTTTCTTTTGTTACTTTTATCAGTTTGTCTTTGATGTTTCATTCTATCACTGTAATTTTTATAGGTGTGGGTTCATTTTTGAAAATCCTGCTTAGCACCTGTACTTTTTCAATCTGATGATCTACGTAGCTCCAATGTTGACTCTCACTTTTTTTAGTCTCTCACTCTGGAGTTTTTTAGAAGAAAATATATTTAACATTCTCAATCTACCCTTCATTCTCGTTACCCTGTTATTCATATTTTTCATTGATTCTATTTTTAATGATTCTATTTTTCATTCTAGAAGTTCCATATGGTCATTATTTAAATCTGCTTCTTTCCCCATCTTGTCTTGTTCTTTCCTTGTGCTTTCTATTACTTCTTTTAGCTCTTTATTCACTTAAAGCGTATTTATTTTATAACCTTTCACAGTGTTCTATTAGTTCATGTCCCAGATATGCCAACATATCTATCTTTTGGGTCTGCTGACTGTCATTCACGGTGGGTCATTTCTTTCTGCTTATGCTCGTTTCTAATGAGAGTTCATCTTCAAGGGAGATTTTTTCTGGGGGAATTCCATACTATTTAGATTTGGCTACCTGAACAAAACAGGACTTTATTTAAGGGAAAAACTAAGAAGTAATGGGGACAGTATACTGGTAGAAAACCAATGGCATCTATTATACACTCATATCTAATAATCAATTCTTAGTTTGACAATTTATAGAATTATTCATATTCATCTCACAATCCTGATTTAATTTATTTGCAACCAGACTTCAGGCTATTTGCAAAAAATTAATTAAGAGGCCAAATATTGTTTTATCTTACTGAAGGAAACAGAATAGAATAGAAACAAAGCAGTTTGGGAAACTCAGCACTGTGGGTTTACTGAATGTCTGTTCTGCACAAAGCACTGTACAAGGGGTAAGATAAAATTGACTTTAAGGCAGACTATGATAAAACGCCTTGAGAGTTTTGTGGGAGAATACAGGTGGATATGATAAACTCTGGGACATCAGAAACGATATTTCTGGGAAGAGATTTTTCAGTAGGCCCTAAAAGGATTTCCACAGGAATAGGGAAGGGCATTTCAGACAGACTGTGATGAGCTAAGACCCCCTCAAAGTGCATAACACATTTGGTAAATAAATTGATCTGTTGTGGCTGGTGTATGTGGGGAGATGTGTGGAAAAATATAGCTGGAAAGTAAGGCTGAAGTCAGATTTTACTAACTAACTAGGTGCACATTTCCATCATAAACTTACTGTACTCCACAGTAACCATTGCTTTGTCTTTCCTACTAGACTGTAAGTCTCTTAAGAGTAGAACCTCTGTTTTATTCATCTTTTTTTATGTCCGCAAATTAGTACAGTATCTCTTACTCAGCAAGCACTTCATAAAGACTCTGTTCAGAGTAAGTTGTAAAAAAATGCAATGCCGGGGTGGGAAAAATTAGACCTGCTTATAAGCAGTGGAGAGCTAGCGGCACTGCGAACTGGACAGTATCTCAGATCTATGTCTTAGAAAAGTAACATAAGGCCAAACATGGGGGTGGGAAAAATTAGACCTGCTTATAAGCAGTGGAGAGCTAGCGGCACTGCGAACTGGACAGTATCTCAGATCTATGTCTTAGAAAAGTAACATAAGGCCAAACATGGGGCATGCCTGAGTGCTTGGACGGAAGTCACAATTTACTCTGTTGGACAAGTTACGGACAGATGAGTCTCTCAGTGAGACAGTACTCGTCTGTCTTTTGTACGTTTTACATCATAAACAAAAATTTACAACTTTCACTCTGTAGCAAAACACAGACTTTACAAGTATATGATTTATAACTATAATTATAATTTACTTATAAATAAACATAATTTATTATTGCAGATCAAAAACATGTTATGGTAGGCATAATCACATAAGATTTTTGTAACCTAACAGCTTTAGCACATATTAAGAACTATGTTTTTTGTTTCAAAATTAAAGTAGCTGACTTGTCTCTCTTCTTCCTGATCTATTATATTTCTAAAAACCTCAAAGCTTTCTTTCTCTGAGTCACTGGAAACCCATATTGCATTGCTGAGGTAGTATAGATTCTGTACCCCAGAAATGCCCTCACATAAACACCTGGGGAGGGGGTAAGCTTTAAAATTGGTCACTAAGCTTACAGAGTGCCAGAATCACAGTTATTCCCATGCAAGTTACCATACTCCAAATGTGCTAAAGGCTCTCTTTAAATAATTTGCTTTAAAAGAAATGATTTAAATTTGTGTTTTAAAATAGAAATATATATAGTTTTACTATTGGAAAATAAAACAGAATGATAATTAGAAAAACAACAGACCAAAATTATTACAAAATGCCTAAGTTTTGGATAATATTCTATTATCCACAGGCTACTGGTTTTCTAACTGTAGTTAGTGGACTCTACTGAATTTCATTTATGGCCATACCCATGGCACAGGGAAGTTCCTGGGCCAGGGACTGAATCTGAGCTACAGATGTGACTTACGCCACAGCTACAGCAACACCAGATCCTTTTAAACCACTGCAATTGAACCCACGCCTCTGCAGCAACACGAGCTGCTGCAGCCAGATTCTTAATCCACTGCACTATGGTGGGAACTCCCTAAAATATATTTTAAACTATTTAAATAGTTAAAAATATATAGTTATACATGCACACAAATGAGTATTACAATAGAGAGGTGACACAGTGCAGTGGTAAGGAAAGCAAACCTTGGAGCCAGACTGCTAGAGTCTGTTAGGGATGGACTGTCACTCCAGGAGCGGTACTTAGCATCTCCATGCTTTGATTCTTTACCTGAAAAATGTGGAATCATCTGCTTTCTTAGTATTTATGTCAGCTGTTAACATATTGGAGAATGCCAGTGCATTTATTTGTATGGGAGGTTTAGTTTTGTATTTTGGAATGAAGATTCACCTGACATTTCTGTTTATTGACAAGCAATTGAAGACTGCAAAGCAAGCTGTTTAAAAAAAGTTGCCATTTGTAACACATTACCTATGCGAATCAGACATATCTTTTTTTGTGTAATATTTTAAAAAGAAATAAATTTCGGAGCTGACATAAAACTAAAACATTACCAGCAACTGTACAATTGTAGGTATCTGTGCTTTGGATGAAAACAGTTGGGTTTATATGTAAGCTCTGACTCTGTGCCACCTTTATGACCCTGGATATGTTTTAAAATTTCCTTGAGATTCAATTTCCCTATCTACAAAACAAGGAGAAGTAGTACTACCTCAGAAATTTTGTTCTAAATTTTTTGTTCATTAAAACAGCTCCATTATTTTTGATATTTGATGTTATAAATAAATATTATAAGGCAAGATTTTGGTTAGTAAAATATCACTTTCAGCTGTTTTACATATTTGGGTTACCAATAATATTTCGTTTGAAACAAAGGATGTAAATATTTGAAATACTTAAAAAACATGTACCACATTGTTTTATATTCTGTTTCTGAATGGCCCACTCTAATGACCAAATTTTAAACACTATAAGACTGTGCTGCCCCCTGCTGACCCAGTTTCTCCAATATATTTTGAATCTGAGAAGTCCAAATTTATACTTCAGTATTACAGTTAAGTAACCCCACAGTAGGCTGGAAAACTATAATAATGCAGATATTAAAATACTCAATGTAGCTCTAAATAATATATGAAATTTGTCAAGTTACTTAAGAACAATCAGTCTGATAGTGGAAACAAACATAATAATATGATCCCAATTGAAATTCAGCAAACTTAGATATCCCATTCCACGTAACCACTGCAAATGCTATTGTTTAAAGTGCTGCTGACACCTTGTGGAAAATTAGCAAAATATATATATTTTGGCTTAAAAGTAATTTTCAGTAATTATTTCCCTGGTTTTTTCACTGAATTAACAGCAACTTGATCTTAATTTGCCACATTAGAACAGCATTTGTATTCTGGTTAGTTGCACTGCACAAGAATTATAATTCCTATGCCAGAAATCTTAGGCATCTTTTCTCTTTTAATCTCACATACCCAACCAGACACATCTTGGTAGGTTTTCCTCCAGAAGTCAGCCCCAATTGTTTCATCCTTACTATAAAAACTTCTCTCAGAGAGTGTTATCATTTAGTAGTGCAAAGAATATTTGACAAAAAAAAAAATCAGAAGATCTAAGAGTGATGTTATCTGTTGCTAGCTCCAAGACTCCGGGTAACTCATCTACTGAGAGTCTCATTCTTCTCCACTGTAAAATAGAGACTCTTACTCATGGCCTGTCAAGGTTACATGAGCCAACACCCGAGAAATGTTTTGAAAATACTCACCAAAAGACAATTTTATTTTTATAATGCAATAGCATCTTGGTTAACTTTTCCCCATTCTAATGCCTCCCGACACCATAATCTATGTACTCTGCCATGGGTGTATGGAGTAAGAAATGGCGGATGGGAGGGATGCGAAGAGAGCAGCAAAGGAGAAATCTCCTAAGTTCAATTAGGTCATCCTTTTGGACTACTCAGTCTGTGGGTTGTGTCTCATTCTGACACACAGCATGTCACCATTCTCCATGCCAGGGGAAGGACATGACATACTGGTAAACTAGATGTCTATAGAATTACCTTTGATGGTGACATACTTCTTTTCAAAAAATGCTTAAGGATAGAATGGTGACATAAGGACCTCTGATAATCTGCTCCTTCATAAAAGCAGTAAGAATACTGGCAAAAATTATCAAAATTGATGTTTACAGAAACAAAATTTACCAAAGATTTGCAATGATCTAAGGAGTGTATATTTAAGGAAAGTGGCTGAATATCAGTAACAATAAACTTTGGGGCATTTTTAATTTATCCTGTTCCCACCTTCCTCTCCTCAGTTTCACGACAGCCTTGAAAACCAAGAGCCTCACAACTACTGTAGCTGTGAAAACCAGCAAGCTAGTTGACACTGGAGGAGTAAGAAAAGATGTGGAGAATTCTCACAGCCTGATTCTCAGGAACTATCATTATTTGAGTTGTCTTAAAAGTCCCTGAAAAGCTCCATTCTCAGAGTTTTTGATCTGACCTTACTTAGAGCCTGACACAGGTGTACAGTATACCTGCATCCTTAGGAATTTGTTGGAAACAATCAGTGGCAATTGTTTAACAACACAGCCCCGTGGGAAAGTAGTATCAACTGAGGCTAACAAGACGTTGACTGAAAAACTAAGAAGGAAAATCTCAGGCATGAGAAATTCATAGGGGAACTTGATAAGCTCCAACACATTCCTAAGAACCTAAATTCCATGTGCATGTGTAAGACTAAGCTCATACCTAGGAAAGATCCAAGAATGTCATAACCTCTACTGTCTGGCTGACCTTGAGGTTTTGTGCATGCATGGAGTGAAAGCTAATACACAGTTGTAAACTTAATATTGTAGCACTGAAGGTATGCCCCAATATACAAAATGCAAAGGCTTGGGGACTTTGATACAAAGCATTTAAGGAAACCTCTGATCAACCATTAGCTGACAACTAATCTAACTGAACAGAGAATTCTGAATAGAGAATCCAGAATTAATGCAGGAAAGTCACCAAACAAATAAGGAGCAAAAGCAACAATAACTCCAGCAGCAGGAAAAGCAATGATTTCCTGAGTTGAAAAATTATAATATTTTATTTATTTTTTGTCATGGTAGGGCCACACCCGTGGCATGTGGAGGTTTCCAGGCTAGGGGTCTAATCGAAGCTGTAGCTGCCAGTCTACACCGCAGCCACAGCAACGGAGGATCCAAGCCGTGTCTGCGACCTATACCACAGCTCACGGCAACGCTGGATCCTTAACCCACTGAGCAAGGCCAGGGATCGAACCTGCAACCCCATGGTTCCTAGTTGGATTAACCACTGAGCCACGACGGGAACTCTCAAATGTCAGGTTTTCAAAAAAAAAAAAAAAAGCCATGAAAAGAAAAAGAAAATATGGCTCACAGACAGGAGAAAAAGCAGACATCAGAAACTCTCCTAAGGAATACCAGATATTGGACTTAGTAGGTAAGATTTTATTTTATTTTTTATTTTTTTTGGTCAGCTCATGGCAACGCTGGATCCTTAACCCACTGAGCAAGGTCAGGAATCAAACCCGCAACCTCATGGTTCCTAGTCAGATTCGTTAACCACTGAGCCATGATGGGAACCCCATTAATAGGTAAGATTTTAAATCAGCTCTTTTAAATATGTTCCAAAAAGTAAAGAAAACTATGTCTAAAGAATTAAAGAAAACTATGAGAACAATGTCTCACCAGACAAAGACTATATATAAAGAGATATAAAATATAAAAGAGAAACAGAAATTCTAAAATTGAAAAGTATGTTATCTGAAATGAGAAATTTACAGAGTGATCAATGGCAGATTTGAATTAGCAGAAGAAAGAATCAATAAATTTGAAGATAAGCCAACTGAGATTATTCAGTTTGAACAGAAGGGGGGAAATGATCAAGAAAAGGAAGACAGCCTCAAAGACCTGTGAGACAACATCAAGCATTCCAGTATATGCATAACTGGAGTTCCAGAAGGAGAGAAAACAGAAAGGTACAGAAAACATTTGAAAAAATAATGACTGACAACTTGCCAAATTTGATGAAAAACACTAACATGCACACCCAAGAAGCACAACAAACCCCAAGCAGGATAAGCTGAAAGACATCCACACTTAGACACATATAGTCAAACTGTAGACAATGAAACAGAATCTTGAAAGCAGAAGAGAACAATCCCAACTCATACAAGGTATCCTCAATGAGATTAATAGCTGACTTTTTATCAGAAATCACGGAGGCCAGGAGGAAGTGGAAAGTCATATCCAAAGTGCCGAATTCAACACCCAGTAAAATTAGCCTTTAAAAATGATGATAGAGAAATGAAGACATTCCCCCTTCTGTATAACACTGGGAACTATATCTAGTCACTTATGATGGAGCATGACAATGTGAGGAAAAAGAACGTATACATGTATGTGTAACTGGGTCACCTTGCTGTGCAGTAGAAAATTGACAGAACACTGTAAACCAGCTATAATGGAAAAAATAAAAAATCATTATAAAATAAAAAAAGAAAGAAATTCCCAGAGAAACAAAAACTGAGAGAATTTACTGCTAGTAGACCTGCCTTATAAGAAATATTAACAGGAGTCCATTAGGCTGAAATGAAAGGACACTAGACTATAACTTGAACCACATAAAGAAACAAAGAGTACCAATAAAAGCAACTACATAGGTAAATACAGAAGAGAGTATAAACGTATTTTAGTTTTTAACTTATGGTAGCCTGAAACAATGCTCTCCCTGCCCCCCAAATGTCCGCATCCTAACCTCCAGAGCCGTGAATATGTTACCTAATGTAGCAAAAAAGACTGTAGGTGTGATTAAGGATCTGGAGAATTATCTGAATATGTTCAATGTAATCATAAAGGTCTTTATAATAGGAAGTGAGGAAAGCAAGGGGGCAAAGAGAGAGTAATATGAAGTTGCTCTGTTGCTGAAGTTGAAAATGAAGGAAAGCGCCATGAGCCAAGGATGCAGATGGTCTCTAGGAGCTGGAAAAATGAAAAAAAAAAAAAAAAGTAAAAAGGGTCCTGGAGTTCCCTGGTGGACTAGTCAGTGAAGAATCAGGCATTTTCACTGCTGTGGTTCTGGTCACTGCTGCGGCATAGGTTCAATCCCTGGCCCAAGAGTTTCCATATGCCATGGGCACAGCCAAAAAGAAAAAAGAGAAGAAAAAAAAAAAGGAAAGAAAAAGGGATCCTTCTCTGATATCTCCAGAAAGAACATAGCCGCATTGATATATTTGGGACTTGGACCTCTAGAAATGTAAGATAATAAATTTGCATTTTATTAAGCTTGTGGTAATTTGCTACAGTGGGAACAGGGACATAGCACATAATTCTTTTCTTCACTATCTAAAAGATACAGAACAAATGAACATCTCAACAGAAAAGAAAATCACGAACTTGGGGAACAGACTTGTGGTTGCCAAGGGGGCGGGGGAGGGATGGGAGAGGGGTGGGAGGGAATGGGGATAACTAGTGCTTTAAAGATGGAATAGCAAGGAGCTCCAACTCTATTGCACGGGGAACTATATCTAATTACATGTGACAAATCCATATATGTACATGTAATCGGGTCACCACATGGTGCAGTTGGAAAATCTGACAGAAATCTGTAAA
The DNA here is from genome assembly GCA_004024745.2 of Catagonus wagneri. Classification (NCBI taxonomy): domain Eukaryota; kingdom Metazoa; phylum Chordata; class Mammalia; order Artiodactyla; family Tayassuidae; genus Catagonus; species Catagonus wagneri. The sequence continues at coordinate 24,976,245 of PVHT020000175.1, forward strand.
CCAGCTATAATGCAAAAATAAAAAAAATAAAAGATATGGAACAAAAAAAAACTATAAAATTTGTTCATGAACTTATAAAGATGTAACTTGTATGACAATAATAAAGATGGGGAAAGGAACAAGAGCAAAACATTCTGTATACTACTGAAATGAACTTCATATTAATATGAATTATTTTATATTAAGAAGTTAATTGTAATCCCCAGGGAAACCACTAAGAATAAAGCTTAAAAAATAGAGTGAAAGAAAAAACAAGGCAATTAAAATGGTATACTAGAAAATAACACAAAGGAAGGCAATAACGGAAAAACAGAGAAACAAAAAAGATATGACATATATAAAATAATAGCAAAATGGCTGTTTTATTTATTGGTAATTACATTAACTATAAATGGACTAAACAAATCAGTCAAAAGGGAGGGGATGACCCAACTATATGCTGTCTGTAAGAATCACATGTTAGACTTAAAGACACAAATAGACTGAAAGTAAAATGACTGAAAAAATACATACCATGCAAACAGAAATCAAATGAGTTGAAGTGGCTATGGAAACATCAGACAAAATAGACATTAAGACAAAACTGAGGTGTTCCCATCATGACTCAGTGGAAATGAATCTGACTAGCACCCATGAAGACACAGGTTCAATCCCTGGCCTCACTCAGTGGGTTAAGGACCCAGAGTTGCCATGAGCTGTGGTGTAGGTCACAGACGTGGCTAAGATCCCACATTGCTGTGGCTGTGGCGTAGGCAGACAGCTACAGCTCCAATTTGACCCCTAGCCTGGGAATATCCACTTGCCACGAGTGCAGCCCTAAAAAGACCAAAAAAAAAAAAAAAAAGACAAAGTTGATACCAGAGACAAAAAACACTTTATAATTATAAAGAGTCAATCTACTAAGAAGATATAAGTATATATGCACCTAATAACAGAACTCTAAAATATATGAAGTAAAAGTGACAGAATTTAACAATAACAGTCAGAACCTTCAACAACTCCTTTTCAATACTGTGCAGAACTAGATAGAAGATCAAGAAAGAAACAGAAGACTTGAACATTATAAACCGACTAAATCTAAATGATATTTCTACAGAACAGCAGAACACACATTCTTTTCAAGTACACCTGAAAACATTTCTCTATAAATAGACCAGGACAGACCAAGGCTAATAAAACAAGTCCCAATAAATTAAAAAAAAAAAAAAGCTGAAATCATACAAATTATGCTCTCCAATCACAATGGAAATAAATTAGAAATCACTGACAGAAGGAATTCTGTAAGTTAACAATGTATAAATTAAATAACACATCCATAAGTAACCAATGGGCCAAAGAAAATTATGAGAGAAATTGAAAAAAGGCTGAGATGAATCAAAAGAGAAACACAGCATATAAAATCACATGGGATGCAGCAAAAACTAGCTTAGAGGGAAATTATAGCAGATAATGTCTACATTTTAAAAAAGAAATATTTTAAATCAATAAACTAACTTTCTATTTTAAGAAAAGAAGAGCAAACTAAACCTGAAGCAAAGAAAGGAAAAAATTATAAAGATTGGAGTTAAGACTAAAAAAAACCCCAAGAGAATAAATCAACAAAATTGAAAACTTACTCTTTAAAGAGATCAATGAAAGTGACCAACCCTTAGTTAGAGTGACCAAGAAAAAAGAGCACTCAAATTACTGAAGAATGTATGGAAGTGGTGGTCATCATTACGGAACTTCCAAATGTAAAAAAAATGTTGAGGAAATATTGCCTACAATTCAACAAGTTAGATAATCTAAATTAAATGGAAAAACTCCTAGAAAGACAAACTACTGAAATTGGGTCAAGAATAAACAGAAAATATGAACACCTAGAACAAGTAAAGACTGAGTAAGTAATTTAAAAACACTTGCCACAAAGAAAAGCCCAGGCCCAGATGGCTTCACCGGCAATTTATACATGTTCTGGACTGAACGTGCTCTCCAAAAGATATGCTCAAGTCCTGACACTTGTTACCTATGAATGTAAAGTTACTTGAAAACAGGGTCTTTGCAGATTTATTAACATATAAGTTAAGATGAGGTCATACTGGAGGAGAGGCATGGAACAAATGATTCTTCAGAGCCCTCAGAAGGAACTAACCCTGTTACATCTTGATTTCAGAATTCTTAGCCCCCAGATCTGTGACAGGATAAATTTCTGTTGTTTTAAGCCACCCAGTTTGTTACGGCAGCTCTAGGAAACAAATACTGCCACATGTTTGAAAACTGCTCCAAATAACAGAAGAGGAGGGAACATTTCCCAGCTCCTCCACAGCCAGGCGGAGACATCACAAGAAGAGAAAACTACAGATCTGCATCTCTTACGAATATCACAGAAATTCTCAATAAAGTACTAGCAAATCAAGTCTGCAACATATAGAAGTATTACACATCAGGACTAAGGGGGATTTACCCTATGGATGTAACATTGATTTAACGTATGGAAACCAGCCAACGCAATTTGTCATAAAGAATAAAGGACAAAAACCACATGATCTCAGATGCAAAAAAAGCATCTGGCAAAATCCAACACACTTTAATGATAAAAACACTCGACAAACTAAGAATAGAAGGGAACTTTCTCAACCTGATAAAGGGTATATATGAAAAAACTATAGTTAATATCCTATCCAGTTGTCAAAGACTGAATGCTTTCCCCTAACAGGAATAAGACAAGGATGTCTGCTTTCACCACTTCAATTCAACACTGTAGTAGGGGATCTAGTTAGGGCAATTAGTAAGAAAGTAAATAAAAGGCTATTTAAAGTTATTCTGACCCTTGTTAATACATTAATGAAGACTTTGAGACTATTGCAAGAGGTGTCAAGATTATCACAACTGGGGAGAGAAAGCAGGCTCAGCTCCAAAAACAGCAAAGACACCTGGGGCTTCACAGCCAACAAGCAGAGTGAGGTTGTCAATGAATAGAAAATTTCTATGAAAAGATATCAAAGAGTAGGGAAATTCTTCTTAAACTTACCTAACAGCATTTCTGCTTAAGGGAGGTCAAGGACTTAGATATCAAAAGTGGGGGATGAGGAACTTGATCAGATATCAAAGTTGGTGGGATTCTTCCTAAACTTGACTTAGCAGAATTCTCTGCTAAGACCGGGCTGGGCTGAGCTGGTTAAAGACAAGATGATGATCAAGGTAGAGGCCTAGACAAAAAGACAGCTCAGGGAAGCCTGACTAAAATGTGGTCAAGGAGAGAGTCTTTTTTTAAAACATTCAGATTGGAAAAAGTAAAAGAAATAAAATTAGCTCTGTTCACAGATGACATAATCTTGACTACATTAAATCCTAACATACATAGGAAAAAAAACAACACATTAGAACTAATGAATGTGTCCAAGCAAGGCTGCAGGATGTGTGAGCAACATACAAAAATCAACTGTATTTTCATACATTAGCAGTGAACAATCTGAACACAAAATTAAGAAACAATTCCATTCACAAAAGCATCAACAGAATACTTAGGAGTAAATGTAACAAAAGAAGTGTAAGACTTGTATACCGAAAGCAACAAAACATTTTTTGAAAAAAAATCAGAGAAGACCTAAATAAACGGAAAGACATCTCATGTTGATGGATTGGAAGACTTAACACTGTTAATAGGATAATACCTCCCAAAGCAATCAACAGATTCAATGCAATCTCTATCAGAATTTCAAAGGTATTTTTTTCAGAAATGGAGAAGCTGATTCATGTGTAATTGCTACCACAAGGGGTTAATAGCCACAATATACAAACAGCTCATATAACTCAGTATAAAAAAAAAAAACATAAAAAAAGAAGAAAATGGGCTGAAGACCTAAAAAGGCATTTTCCCAGAGACATACAGATGGCTAACAGGCACATGAAGAGATGCTCAACATTGCTAACTATTAGAGAAATGTACATCAAAACAACAAGATAGATATCATTTCACACTTGTCAGAATGGCTATCAACAAAAAGTCTACAAATAACAGGTGTGGAGGAAAGGGAACCCATGTATATTGATGGTGGAAATAGAAATTTGTGCAGCCACTATGGAAAACAGTATGTTGGTTCCTCAAAAAACTGAAAATAGAACTACCATGTGACCCAGCAATTCCACCCTTGGGTATACACACGGGAAAAAAAAATGAAATCACTAATTTGAAAGATATATGCCCCACAATTTTCAAAGAAGCACTACTTAAAAAGCCAAGATGTGGAAGCAACCCAAGTGTCCATTGAGAGATGATTGGATTAAAAAGATGTGGGGTTATATATAATAAATAATATATAATAATTATTAATATATACATATATACACACACATATACAATGGAATAATACTCAGCCATAAAAAAGAATGAAATGTTACCATATGCACCAAGGTGGGTTGATCTAGAGAATACTGTTACTATTTAGAGAAATAAGCCAAAGACAAACACTGTGTATCACTTGTATGTGGAATCTAAAAATAATACAAATGAATGTATATGCAAAACGGATTTAACAGGAAACAAATCTGTGGTTACCAAAGGGGAGAGGGAAGGGAGAGAGACAAGTTAGGGGTATAGGATTAACAAACTACTATGCATAAAACAGATAAACAAGGATAGAAGGATGCACTGTATAGCACGGGGAATAGTAGCCCTTATCTTGTCTTAATCTATAACAAAGAAAACCTGCAAAAATACTGATTTGCTATGCTCTATAGCTGAAACTAATATAACATTTAAATCAACTATACTTCAATTAAAAAAAAAAAGAAAATGAACCAGGACTCAGGATTCTAAACTCATTAGTCTTAGTCCCATAGTTATTTCTCCCTAACAAGTCTAAATTCCCCATTCTGGCTTTCAAGAATCTCTCTTGAGATTCTTGGCTTCATCCTAATATTCAATATTACACCATTTCCCTCCACAGTTTGTAAGAGCAGTGAGGCCCCAAAACTTCTGCCGAGGAAGAACGGGGAAAGCAATTGCTGGGACACTGACGGGATGTGACAGGGGGCCGGCGGGAGACCAGCAACAGCTTCGCGAGAAAGAAAACACAGGAGCCGGGGGCTGTGTCCTTCAAGATTCCTTCTCACACGTGGGGCTCACAGCCTCTTCCCTGAGGGTTCCCACTACTACGCGAGTTGGCTTTCAGGGGGTGCTGATACAAAATTATGGAATAAGACAAAGTTCCCTCAAACTTGCCCATAACACTGGAACAAACATATTTTTATAAAATTTTGAAGCATGTGTTTCTAAAATCCACAGAGCATTTCTGTACAACACTGTTTTGTCTGAAGCTCCTGCCATCTGACTATATCCTCCTCTTCCCCCTTGAGCAATGTTTTCAGTACTGAATAATCGCCTAGTAAAGCCTGCTCATTTACTGAAGATTTCCACTTGGCTCATGGACTTGCTCTTTCCTCTAACCTCTTTCTGACTTAAGGCGGATCAAATTTCCACGCAAAGGACTCTTCTAACACCCCTGGGCACCAAGGTATTTGATTTTCTCACCTCTGATGATTTTTCCCTACCAATCATAATTCTTGGATCACAGCATCATCAGAGTCTTCACCAAAATTATTAAGCAAAACACCCCAGATGCTAATGACAACCTCTTATTCATCTCACTTGTTTATTCAGCTATTACTCTCACAACACCACTTGGACGGGACATTCATTCCCTTGACACTAGAATTTCATTCATTAACGCTTCCTGCCCTCACTTCTTCCTCCAACAAGATTAATCATTTCAGTCATTCTCTTGCCTAAAAAACCTTGCTTCTCTATCTATTCAACATACTGGATAGGCTGGCAAAATGTTAACTGTGGATGAAGTTGGTAACTCCTTCACTGTACCGGGGAAGTCACCACACAACCGCGTGGATTGGAACTTTGTCTGGTTATACTACAGTCTTGTAATACAGAGAAGATAGTCTCCTCTAGTAAATTTATTTTTCCATTTTGTCAATGATTATAAATCATTCATTCTCCTAAAATAATCTGACACTATTTCTTTTCTCCTTACTCATCCTTGTTTCCTGCTAGACACACACACACAGAATCTTCCTCAAATTCTTGCCAAAATACCAACAAACTTTCCTACATCCAGATCCTCTCCTCCCTTCGTATCACTGTTGTAAGAGGAAGACTCCCTTCTATTTCAGACCAACTTCTCCACATATTGTCTGGATTCCATTTCCTCAAACCTTCTTCAAAACAGTGCATGTTTCTTTTCCTCTTGTATCCTAAATACCTCTCTTCACTGGATTCTTCTCATCCATATTTAAATATGCTCAAGTCCCACTCATTTTTAAAAGCTCTTTTTGGCTCCCACACACTCCTCCAGGTACCCTATTCTCTCTTTCCCCTTTTTTTCTTCTATCTTTTCCTCATTCAGTGTCAAACATGGTCAGAGAGTTTGTCTATAATAGCCTGTATCCTCAGCTCCCTCTCATCGTGCTCCCACTCCGCCAAAATTACTTTCATCATTAAGCTCAGCTAGTGAGACTTTCATGTTACACTGAATGGGTACCATTCACTACTGCCAACTACCTTTTCCTGCTTAAATCTCGATCCTTCATTTCTGTGATACCACCCTCTCTTTATTTTTGTTTTCTTTTTTCTATTTCTCTTTCTAGTTGTGACAGAGATTACTAACTGTCCGCAAGAATCTTTTCTCTACTTACTTCTGAGCTCATGGCTGTCAAAATTTTCAGCTTCTTTTGGAGTTAGGTACGGACATGTCTGACATTGAAAATGGAATACAGGCAGAAGAGATACATGCTACCCCTAGGCTCAGCCTGCAGACACGGGGCACGCCTCTTTTCTATCCTTTCTTCTTTCTCATCACTTGGAATCTGGATGCAATGGAGACCAAGCTTTGAACAATCACAGTGAGGACATTTATTTTATTTTTGTCTTTTCCAGGGCTGCACTTGGGGCAGCATACGGAGGTTCCCAGGCTAGGGGTCGAATTGAAGCTGTAGCCGCCGGCCTACACCACAGCCATAGCAACACGGGATCCGAGCCGTGTCTGCAACCTACACCACAGCTCATGGCAACGCCAGATCCACAACCCACTGATCGAGGCCAGGGTTCAAACCTGCAACCTCATGGTTCCTAGTAAGGTTCGTTAACCACTGAGCCACGACAGGAATTCCGGTCTTAAACATTTTAAAATAAATTTTAAAATAAATCTGTTACTTTTACTTCCAGCCATGATGCAGTAAAAGGAACTGGATTTACTCTTGATTTAAATAAAATAACAGACAAAATGAATGTAAAAATAGTTTCCATAAAATAGACAACAGGCAGTGTAGGATAGTGTAGCTTTCTGCTTGGAGAGAGAGTTTCTAGGCTGCAATGTAGACAGAGAGAACTCAAGAAGAGCCTGGGGTGTCCCTAAGTTGAGAAGACAGTATGGAAAATTTGAGGCCAAGGTAACTAAGATTTAATGGGGCAAATTTTAGAGTAGAGAGCAGCACAAAGAATCTGCCAAGACCCAGAGGTCCTCAAAAGATACACTGTGAGTTTGGTTTGGGGTGGAAACGCTATAAAAATTTGGTTGTGATAATTGTTATACACCTATAAATGTAATAAAATTCATTTAAGTAATAAAAAAAGAACTCCCCCCCCAAAAAAAGACACACTGTGAGTCTTCAGCCGAGTTCTGGGTAACGCATGTGATAAAACTACCTATAGCTAAGGAGAGAAGCACTGAAGAGAGTTAGGCAGAACAATTCTCAGACTTCACATAAGCCTGGGAATAACTCACACACTGAGGAGCCAAATGGGGCATTGAGTTGAATAATTGGAAGGATAATGCCCGAATTGCGGAGCTAAACTAACCCTGGACTAAAGAGTCTCTGGCTTTGCGAAACCAAACTTAAAAGGATCAAACTGTTGTCAAGTAACCTGACTGCATGCAAGAACAAAGTTCAAAAGTATTACAGGCAAAAGAATTCAGCATGTAACAATGTAAAATCCACAACATCTGGCATTTAATAAAAAATTAATCAGCATGCAAAATAGAAGGAAAATAAAATCTATAATAACGGAAAAAAAAAAAACAAGGGACAGACCTAGAAATTACAGAGTTGATAGCATTTCTAGAAAAGGACATAAAAATGGCTATTATAAAATATTCCAGAGTTCAAGACAACAGAAGAAGGCATGAGCATGTTAAGGAGAGATAAAGATATATGAGAGACCCAAATTTAACTTCTAGAGATGGAAAAATACACCTGAGATGAAAAATACATTGGATTGAATAACCAACATAAAAAACACTGCAGAAGAAAAGATTAATGAACCTGAACACATAGCAATAGAAGCTTTCCAAAAGCAAACTAGAGAGAAAAAAATGAAAAAGAACAGAGCATCAGCAAGTTCTGGGGTGACTTCAAATGACTGAATACTTGTGTACATGGACCAAAATTTACACTTGAAGAAATAATAGCGAAAATATCCAAATAAAAATTACATTAAAACTATAAACCTAGAGCTCCAAGAAGCTTAACAAACACGAAGAGTCATGAATAATATTATGCTAAACAGTAATAACAATTAAATTGCTTAAATAAGAAGAGACAATCTTTAAAGTGGTCAGCGGAATAAAGGACAATTACATGAGGGGGAACAAAGGCAGGTATTAAGGAGATGCTTTGGCAAAAACATCGTAAGGCAGGAAAAAAGGGAGCAACATTTTCTAAATACTGAAAGAAAAAAAAAAAGCTATCAAGCTAAAGTCTACATTTAGCAGAATATCCTTCCAAAACAAAGGCAAAGCTTTTTCTGGGGATGCACAGAAAGTGAAGGAACTTGTCATCAGCAAATCAGCACTGTGAGAAACTGCACATTCTCAGGCAGAAAGAGTATGATACCATACAGAAACCTGGATATACACAAAGGAACAACGAGCACCAGAGATGGCAAAGACATAGGTAAATGTAAAAGGTCTTCTTCTTATGCTCTAAATCCCTTTAAAGTGTAATTGGCTTTTTAAAGCAAAACATAGTTAACAGTGTTTTGGGGGATTCATAACACAGAAGTAAATGCATGACAACAATAACACACAGACTGAAAGTAGGAAAATAAAATTATATTATTATATGGTTTTCAGCATATATATGAAGTGAAAAATATCACTGCTGGTAAAATATAAGTTGAAGATGTAAACCATAAAGCCTAAATCAGCCACTAAAACAACACAATAACAACATCAACAACAAAATAAAGAGATAGAGGTAAAAGCCAATAAAAGAGATAGAATGAAATAACAAAATATGCAATTATTCCAACAGACAGAAAAAAAATGAGGAGAGCGGAACACAGAACAAGCAGGAAGCAACCATCACGATGACAGACTTAAGCAGAGCCAAACAAGCGATCACACAGGGAGTTCTCTTGTGGTGCCGTGGCTCAGGAACTCAGCGTGGTCACTGCAGTGGCTGTGCCATTGCTGCTGTGGCGTGGGTTCGACCCCTTGCCCAGGGACTTCCACAAGCCATGGGTGCAGCCAAAAAAAAGTTATCACATATAATCTATCATCCGGTTTGACAAAGGAAGTGGCTTTAGGGCTCTGCTTATCTTTCTGGGTTCCAGTCTTGCCCCTAGATTTGAACCTGCTCATTCCTCAGAATCTCATTGTCTCAAGTGTTTAAGATGTTTTTCCATGTTTCATCCAGCTTCATTCACAGTTAACTTCAGTGAAAGGGTTAATCCAGTTACCCTACCCCCCCATTACTGGTCACAATTACCTTTCTGATTTACGATCTAACAATACCTTTAATATCCCATGAAATGTAAATGTGCAAAAGTCTGATGTTTACAATTTCGGGAACTATAAATTTAAAAGAAATTAAAGCCTAGAATAGAAATTAATCTGACTTGCAACATTTCTATAGCAGAGCTGCAAATTTTTCAAGCTTCCTAAGGGTACCTTTAAAAAGTATTTGCTAAAATTTCAAGAAAAGACGTGTTTACTGGATAAAAGTTAAGACAGTATTACTTATAAAATTAATCATATTAATAATGAGAAATAAACTCAAGTATATACAAATATTTCAAAAGGGAGCTATGCATATTTGAGGAAAACAGTCTATTCAATAAATGGTGAAAACTGGTTATCTACATGCAAATGAGTAAAACTGGACCCCTATCTTACACTATTCACAAAAATTAATTCAAAATAGTCTCAGACTTAAATGATCTGAAACTGTAAAATTACTTGAAGAAAACACAGGGAATAAACTCCCTGACATCAATCTTGGCAATGACTGTTTTGGGGCTCTGACACTGAAGCACAGGTCACAAAAGCAAAAATCAACAAGTGGGATTGTATGAAACCAGAGAGCAAAAAAAAAAAAAAAATCTATAAAATGGGAGAAAACATTTATAAAACATATATCTGGTAGTGGGTTAATATTCAAAGCACATAAAGAACTCATATAACTCGATAGCAAAAAGCCAAACAATCCAGCTTAAAAACGGGCAGAGGAGCTAAATAAACCATTTCCCAAAGAGGACGTACAAACAGCCGACGGGCACACGAAGAGGTACTCACCATCACTAACCATCAAGGAAAAGAAAATCAAAACTACAGTGAGATATCACCTCACACCTTTTAAAACAGATGTTATTAAAAAAACAAGAGATAGCAAATGCTGGCAAGGATGTGAAGAAAAGGGAAATCTGGTGTATTGCTGGTGGGGATGTAAATGGGTGCAGTCGCTATGGATGATGGTATGGCGGTTCCTCAAAAAACTAAAAACAGAACTACCATATGATTCACCAGTTCCACTTCTGAAATCATTATCTTGAAAACATAATTTCACAACTATGTTCGCTGCAAGATTATTCACAATAGCCAAGATATGGAAACAATCTAAGTGTCCATAAACAGATGGCTAAAGAAAATGTGACATACAGAGGAATACTGCACAGCTTTAAAAATGAGGAGAATCCTAACAAAAATGAAAACACTGAATCAGAGAACAAATGACTGGCTGAGAGAAGGGAAGAGGTGGCGTGACTATTTCATAATGTACGCAAATGCCAAATCACCACGTAGCACACCTGAAACAATACTGTATGTTAACTTTCAATCTTATGTTAACATTTTAAAATTGTAAGTTAAACTTTACTTTTAAAAAGAGGGAAAAATGAAGTGATTCCTGCCATTTGCTACAGCATGGATGGACCTTGGGGGCATTATGCCAAATGGACTAAGTCAGACAGGTAAATACTATGTAATCTCACTTATGTGTGGAAACTAGAAATATAGACTTCGTATAAACAAGAGAGTCGAATGGCAGCTGCCAGGGGCTGAGAGGTGGGGAAATGTGGAGACGTTGCCACTGGGGATAAAGCTTTAGTGATGAAATCGGTAAGTTCCTGGGATCTAGTGAACAGCATGGTGACTACTGTTAAGAATAATATACTTGAAGAGTATGGGACACATGAGCTATGGGAGTAGAGCTTTAATGTCATCACTATAAAAACAACAAAATGGCGAGGTAAGGATGTGCTAACTAACCTTACTGCAGTAAGCCTTTCGTACTATATACGCACATCAAATCATCACAATGTACATCTTAAACTTCTACAATGTTAGGAGTTCCTCTTGTGGCTCAACAGAAATGGACCCGACTAGTATCCATGAGGATGCACGTTTGATCCCTGGTCTCGCTCAGTGAGTTAAGGATCTGGCATTGCCTTGAGCAGTGGGGTAGGTCACAGACGCGGCTCGGATCCCATGTTGCTGTGGCTGCGGTGTAGGCCAGCAGCTGCAGCTCCAATTCGACCCCTAGCCCAGGAACTTTCATGTGTCACAGGTGCAGCCCTTAAAAAAAAAAAAAAGCAGCAAAACAAAAATTACACAATGTTATATGTAAATCATATATCAAAAGAGGACAAAAATCTCAGGAACAGTTAAGACATATACAGACCTGTGGCAGTAGGGAAGATTCAGGCCAGCTACAAGAAATTCCAAGAGAGGCCAGGGGTTTGTCAGTACCACGGATAGTTCCATGCTGAACCAGTCTGTCTCAATCTTTAAACTCCGGAAGCCAAAAATTATACCTAGTTGCAATATTCTTAAATTTGTATCTGTGGCCATTTTATAGGCAGCTAGAAAAGATAAATACCTCAACTCTGTGACACTGCATATAGCCACATGTTCTATCTTGGTGGCCAGTTTAAGTTAGTTGCTAACAGCAGCAGCAGCAGCAGCATCACCATTCCTGACTTCACAGAGGGACTGTCAAGGGGTCACTAACTCACAAAAATCCCTTAAGTCCAAGCAGGCTAGGAGGGCAAACTTCAGAGAAAAGGGATACCAGTCTAGGTGTCTGTGGGGGGGGGGCAGAAGGTATGACATGGTCACTGAGTGTGGGGAGAAAGAACCCCAAAGGGTAGTCTGATGGTGGCTATCAGTACCTGAGTAGGATGAGAAGGTGTGGCCTCACCTGGGGCATAGAGACCCCTGAAAGGGTCGGGAAGACCTCCTGCTGAGGGCAATGAGGGGTGAAACCGAATGGGCTGTCAGAGCCTTATCAGGATGAGGGCATCTATTCATAGGATGGGTCCGTATGGGACGTCAGATCCCAAACAGCATAAGGAGGCCGTTTCCATAGAAGGGTCATCCAGCGTGGCCCTGCATAGACAGGCGGAGGCGAGATGATCTAGCAGTGGTAGGGGTAGGGGTCCAGACTGGTATGAACGTCAGGGGCCAAGAAGAACAAGGACTTCCGTTGTAAGAGGAACAAACAGACACATGGATTTGGAGACTGAGTTTGGGGAGAAGGATATGGATTTGGAAGACATGATGGCTACAATGTAATACTGATTACATATAAAGGGACCGATCAAATAAGTCAAAATATTAAGGACAGTAGAAAGCCTCCCACTATCAAAGTAGTTACAAATTAGAATCAACCCTGTGGTGCTGAACTGGAACTGGTGATCTCAGTGAGAATATGTGCTACAGATTTAGAAAGAAAAGAGAAATGTAAATATATATGCATACATATAGACATTAATACTACAAATTAAAAATAGAATAAATATTTCGTGTCTTTTATCTATGAAAAGCCATTAAAGATATTTAGGATAGATTATACGGTATTAGTGTAAAATTGAAACTTCAAAAATTTCCATTTTCTTTAATATTTTACTACAAGTTCCACCTCTACAGCAGTAAGACTATCCATATCAAAAGGGAGAATATTTTAAAAAGTTATCCCCAAAGAACGTTAACAGGGACCAAGTGAATTGTGAAGATGATGAACTATGGAATCAACCTCATAAAAAACCAAATTAAGCTATTCTTATAAAAAAATAGCTAAAAGGTGAAAGCAGTAGTGGTGATGCCAGCAGTAATCCATTGATGATGCTGAGATTAGCACAGCTAATATTTACTGAAGGCTTACTGAGTCCCAGGGACAGTGTGACTGCTTTATACAAATTAAAGTCTTAAAGACACTTCCAATCAGGTATTAGAACAATGATGATTTCAGTTTAAATTTATAAACACCTTGAGCTTTGAATTTCCTTTCTTAAACTTTAAAATGGTAACAACAAATCTCTTACGCCACAAAACAGACTATTTGATGATTAAGTTCTGATTCAAAATTTGAATGTTATGAATAATTTAATGACAAATGAAATAGCAAAATATGATTTATATATTCATTAAAATATGAATATAGAAGGATATTTCTGAGAGTCTTAATGGAACTTCATAATGAATTCCCTAGCTATCTGAGTTATTTCACATGATGTTATTACCGTTGTTTTTGTACATATCCTCATAGAGCATTCAAAGCAGTTCCCAGGAAATGAAATGTTAATCGAAATAGCTATGCTTTTTATTTCTCTTTATCATGATGTGTACTATTGTGGAACAAAGTTTTTCATGCTATTTTCATTATGTACCTATGTGATTTCACTCTCTAAATTTCAGGATAGTCCAGGTGGGACTACATCATAAATATGGCCTTGAAGACAGTTACTGGGCCCTTGGAACATTTTCCCAAGCACCTGAAAAAATTAAATACCTGCGAATAAACCCGACCAAGGAGGTGAAAGACTTAAATGCAGAGAACTATAAAACATTAATCATGGAAATTAAAGAGGATTCAAAGGAAAGATATTCCATGCCCCTGGAATGGAAGAGTTAATATTGTTAAAATGGTCATACTTCCCAAAGCAATCTACAGATTCAATGCAGTCTCTATCAAATTACCCATGACATTTTTCACAGAACTAGAACAAACAAATCAAAACTTTATATAGAACCATAAAAGACCCAGAATTGCCAAAGCAATCCTGAGGAACAAAAACCAAGCAGGAGGCATAACTATCCCAGACCTTAGACACTATTACAAAGCTACAGTAATCAAGACAGTATGGTAGTGGTACAAAAACAGACATACTAGCCAATGGAAGAGAATAGAGAACCCAGAAGTAAACCCAGACACCTATGGTCAATTAGTCTTTGACACAGGAGGCAAGAATATAAAATGGGAAAAAGACAGTCTTTTCAGCAAGTCATGCTGGGAAAACTGGACAGCTGCATGCAAATCAATGAAACTAGAACACACCCTCACACCATGCACAAAAATAAACTCAAAATGGCTGAAAGACTTAAACATAAGACACCATAAAACTCCCAGAAGAGAATATAGGCAAAACATTCTCTGATATCTACTGTACAAATATTTTCTTAGGTCAGTCTCCCAAGGCAAAAGAAATAAAAACAAAAATAAACCAATGGGACCTAATCAAACTTACAAGCTTTTGCACAGCAAAGAAACCATAAAAAAAGAAAATGACAACCTACGGAATGGGAGAAAATAGTTTCAAAGGATGCAACTGACAAGGGCTTAATCTCTAAATTTATACCTAACTTATACAACTCAACAGCAAAAAAACTAACAACCCAACTGAAAAATGGCAGAAGACCTGAATAGACATTTCTCCAAAGAAGATACACAGATGGCCAACAGGCACATGAAAAAATGCTCAGCATCGCTAATTATTACAGAATGCAAACCAAAACTACAGTGAGGTACCACCTCACACCAGTCAGAATGGCCATCATTAACAAGTCAACAAATAACTAATGCTAGAGAAGGTGTGGAGAAAAGGGTATCCTCCTTCACTGTTGGTGGGAATGTAAACTGGTACAACCACTGTGGAAAATAGTATGGAGGTACCTTTGAAAACTAAACATAGAACTACCATATGACCCAGCAATCCCACTCTTGGGCATATATCCAGACAAAACTTTCATTGAAAAAGATACATGCACCTCTCTGTTCACTGCAGCACTATTCACTATTTCGAAGATATGGAAACAACCTAAATGTCCACTGACAGATAAATGGATTAAGAAGATGTGGTATTTATACACAATGGAATACTACTTAGCCACAAAAAGTAAATGAAATAATGCCATTTGCAGAAACATGGATGGAACTAGAGACTCTCATACTAGGAGAAGTAAGTCAGAAAGAGAAAGACAAATATCATATGACATCACTTATATCTGGAATCTAACATATAGCACAAATGAACCTATTTACAGAAAAGAAACAAACTCATGGACTTGGAGAACAGACTTGTGGTTCCCAAGGGAGACGGGGACAGAGCGGGATAGACTGGGAGTTTGGGGTTAGTAGATGCAGACTGTTGCATCTGGAGTGAAAAAGCAATGAGAGTCTGCTGTATAGCACAGGGAACTATATCTAGTCACTTGTGGTGGAACATGGTGAAGGGTAATGTGTGTATACACACACACACACACGACTGGGTTACTTTGCTGTACAGCAGAAACTGACAGAACATTATAAATCCACTATAATAGAAAAAATAAAAAACTTAAAATCTTTGTTCCTAAAAGACCAGTAAAACCCAGGAAATGCCAAATTTGTCAATTTCTGAAAATGTCTTCAGTGTCACAAAAAACTTTTTTTTAGATAAACTGAATCCAAAGAAAATCTAATCTATAATATTCTAGGTTTTATATAAAATGAGAATTTTTGGTAAAAAATTTTTTATGGCTATAATGACTTTAGTGATTTTAATTTGAAATACTTTTCATCTTTTTCTATTCTCAAAATATGTCAAGTAATGAGGTAAGGAGATAATTTTAATTTTTTATAATATATCTGAAATACAAAGTTTTGAAAGAAGCCAAAGGGAATGAAACCTAACATGTACTAGTACTCATGACCATTTCTTCCCTTTTAGGCCTATTTCAAAATAATTTATAAAAAATCTAATTCTTTTTTAAAACTGTTTGTGTTAAAGATGACTTCTAATGGTTACAATTCGAGCAGAGAGTTTTGGAAAAATATTTTGTATTATTAGACAAATCTTATGGTAGAGTTTTGTGAATGACATGGTCAGATGCAATAGAGGTTTCAGAACTTGGCAATGACTCATTTTGGTCCTCGAAGAATAAGATATGGTGATAAGATAGGTTCCATAGGGCAACAATAATCAGTGCTATTCATATATTTGGGTTTCCTGTAGAGCCTTTTAAAGATACAGATACTCCGGCCCCACTTTAAGTTTTCAATTAAACAGGTCTATGTGGGAGCCTATCCATCTTAAGTTTAAAAACTCCCCAAGTCATACTATTGTAACAGGATTAAGAACCATGATTTTCAGATTTAGCTCATAGCCAATCAAGCCTATCAGAAAGACACTGTGTGAAACACAGCACTCAAGATTCCTGAAGCAATATGCAGAAAAGCATGTCTAATTCTGAGGTATTTATCAAATTGACTGAAATACGATTTCACCAGCAATATGTCCAGTCACTAAAGGTTTGGCAAACTATTTTCAGGAAATGTAAATAAACATTATACTGAACATGAGTCAGTTACCTTCCTAGCATCCAGTCACCACTTCCTTCCAGCAGTGAACGTACTTTTTTCCATATTATCTAATGTGGTTTGGGAAGTGACTCACTGCCCAGCTCTAGGCATAAAGCTAATCAGTGCCGTCCATCCCTGTGGCCACTGAATGGTTCTGGGATGGGCGTGTAACCCGAGACACACATTCAAGAGGGCTGCCATATGAAACCTGCTTATAAAGTTGACACGTGGAAGATAGGGTTGGGTAGGAGAGTAGAAAGAGAAAAATAAAGCAGAATCTTAGTGATAGATATTTGAGCCACTGGATTAAGCCATACCTGAAGATAGGCCTATTCTCTGAACCTTCCCTTATCACTCAATCCATTTTGGGTTGGTTTGCATTCTCTTGAAACTGAGAGACTCTTAGCTGATGCGAGTATTTACTTGATGTCATCTCTGGGTCTTCATGGGTTATTTCAGTTAATTAAAGAAGATGTGAGATTTTTCTAAAGAAAAAAATTTCTCTTAATATTGTGACTATTATTTTGCTGATACTTCTTTATAATTTTGCTCCCCTTAATTATTTTTGAATGCCCAAAGTACACTGCTAATTATTTGAAAAAGAAACTAAAGACAATAAAAGATGAAGAGATCTGATGACATATAAAAAACAAATAAAAATACATCCTCTAAACTTACCCCAAAGTATGTATATGTATATATATATACACACAGCTTAGCTCACTTACATCCAAAATGATTTTTGAGAAAACATTTTCTATACCAGTGGCCTTGAACTTTTAATGTATTTAGTGACCACTTGGGGCATTTGCTTGAAATAAAGCTTGCTAGGTTTCTTTCTAGTGATGATGATTTGGTGGACACAAATGACTGGTAGAACTCCCTCAGAAATTCTGCTTTTTAAGGAGGGTTGGATATTAGACTGTTTCAGAACAAACACTTTAGGCTTTAATTTTGCATTTTAAACATTAATTTTGGAAATGGCATTATAATATGTATATAAAAATATGAATCAAATCCAAAGGTTAAAGCCTGAGTTCTTATTAAAGGAAGATGAAAACAATTAGGGTGAGGGAAAAAGAAATACTTTATGTGAGGTAGAAACTTCTGCTTAGTTTAACAGTAGAGACAGCTGTTCAGCAGTGCATAGACTCCACTTGTAAATTCATTTTGAAAATAATTAATGGTCATATATAGCAGCTGATCATCAGATGTTAAATACAAAACATACTTGGAAATAAACCGTATACTTGGGAAAAGGGGAGACAGTTACAGAAGCAATCTTTCATTTTACGTATATTCCTCCAAAGAGGTATGTTTATGTTAAAAGCACCACCAAAGTCCCGGGTTGTGAGCCACAGTGAATACTACTGGTTGCCCAGTGAAGAGCCATTCCCAATCTTTTCATTTACTGCTGGGAGAGTTCGCCTCTCGCTCTCGAGGACTAAAATGCCAGGTACTTGCATTTCCAGTCTCTCTTGCAAAGACCATGAGTGTGTGACCAAATCCTGGCCAAGAAGTCTAAGAGGAGATCTGCTGACGGCCTCCGCTCAGCATCACCAACTCAGCCGCACTTACAGGGCTGCCTTCTCAGCCAGGTTCCTCAAGGGAGGGCCTCCTGATCAACTCCCCCAGGATCTCCAGTTCTGGACCGCGGGGGCCGCCGCCACGGGAGTGAGCTGAGAGTGGGAGATGTATCTGTCTTATCACCCAAGGGAAATAAAGTCTAGGTTGTACTTAAACTCCTCTAGAATCTTTTAAAAATATTTATTAGCCTTAATCCAAACTTATAAACACTGTCCGAGCATTAACTTATAAACAAACTTTTGACTTGTAAACACATACAGGAACACAACGCATTCATTAGGGGTGTTGGGGGGGGGCTGCCAGTAAACACACGCTTGATCATCTCTACCATTTTAAACACTCAAAGCCCTCTTCTGAGAAGAATCCCATTCACTGGGGAACATACATCAAATGTCTCTACTTTTTTAATTTTTTTTGTCTTTTTCCTTATCTAGGGCCACACCCGCGGCATATGGAGGTTCCCAGGTTAGGGATCTAACAGGATTTGTAGCTGCTAGCCTTTACTACAGCCACAGCAACACGGGATCCGAGCTGCATCTGCAACCTACACCACAGCTCACGGCAACGCCGGATCCTTAACCCACTGCGCAAGGCCAGGGATCGAACCCACAACCTCATGGTTCCTAGTCGGATTCATTAACCACTGAGCCATGATGGGAACTCCAAATGTCTCTACTTTTATACATGCAACCAACACAATTTAGTAAACTGTTAAAATTGATCTGAGCTGTGAGATTTTAGGATTGATAATGAGGTAACATATTTCACACTACATTCTAGGGCGAAGGGTCATAAAAAATTTAGAAATGATGAGAAATATTCAAGAAATCTAACATGTCCAAAAGGACCAAAGTTTGAAAAGAAATGGTACAGAGTAACAAAGGGTAACTCCGGTCCTTTTTCATGAAATTATTTTGGTTATGATATATTCTCAGCAGGATACCAGTGTTAATTATGAAAATGCATTTCTGGCTTTCATTTCTGGATCTGTTTTACATTTTTCCCCCTAAAATGACATTTTAGGGATTCTGAGACATTACATCTAATAAAAACAAATTTCATGTGAGTGAAGGCATATGCACAATTTAAAGTTAGTCCTACCAATATTCCTGGACAAACTGAACCCTATTCTAGGTAAAATGTAGTGTGATGTAATGATAGAGTATAGAATAATTAAAAGCACAGACTGGGGAGATGGACTGAGCTTCCGACTCTACAATTTACTAAATGCGTGACCCTGAGTGGTTCAATTAACCTTCCTACTCGTGTGTGCTATAAAACGAGGCTAACAGCACCTACTACCTACGTCAAAGGCTAATTGCGAGATTAAATGGCATCAAGCACCTAGAACTGTACCCAGCACATGGGAGCTCTGTTCAAGCTGAAGAAAGTAAATGAATGCTGCTCCTTTTACACCTTTTACGAACGCAATTGTTCGCAGAAATTATGTTAAAATTATTTGAACTAGAATCAAATCCTAGTTATAACTGACAAATCCTAGCTATAATTGTCCTTGTACAGCATGGACTGCCTAGATAAGAATTTTAAAACCTGAAAATTTAAAATCTGAAATCTCAGATTTTTTAAATTCTAACATTAACACTAAGTGTTTACTGTGACCTGCGTCAGTCAGCGTTCAGGGAAGGAAACAGGAATCCCTTCAGGTATTTTAAGGAGAAAGATTTAATTCAGGAAACTAGGTGCTTACAAAATTGTTGGGGAGAGCTGGAGGAGCAGGGTCCAGGCTGGTCCTGCAGGAATGACTCTGAGAACACAGACAAGCTGACGCACTCCAGGAGTCGTTATTACATTTACCAAGAAGGTGGGGAGATACAGTACACATTAAGAAACATAATTATTTTAGCTTCATCAAGGGATCAGGAAGTCATCACTGCCACTGCAATTACTTCTTAGCATCCATGAAGCTGAAAACTAGCTATTAGAATGTTGCCAGAGGGGGGAAAACAGCTTCCCTTGAACTTACCTGCCTGGAGCAGCAGGAAGATGGCCTCGGTCTCACTTTCACCTCGCAAATCATGTACGAATGCATTTAATTGGTGGAAACTTACTAGCATTTGGAACTCTAGGGAATCTGCAATGTGTACTCCTCTGAGCACAGAACGGAAACTAGAAAAAGCCTGGGAGTATCTGTAGATTGCCAAGCAATCAACTGTAACACAGTAGCTGTGGGATAGTCCAAGTCACTGAAGCACATTTTTCTCATCTGTAAAATGGGGATAAACAATGACTCCTGTAAAAGGGTTATGATGACTATTCAAGAAATAATGTATATAAAACACTTGGTGAACATTCCTTTCCTGTGCAATTTTGAAGCCTCAAGCTTCTAGCGCCTGGCATTGTAGCTGAGAAGTCTGACACCATTCTGATCTTCACTCATTTTTGTTACCTGAGCCCTTTTAAGCATCTTGTCTTTGCCCCATGGCGTTCTGAAATTTCACAACAATGTGTCTAGATCTGGGCTTTTTTTTCTTGTTCAGGTCCTTTATTTGGAAACTCAAGCACTTCAGCTTTGGCAAATTTTTGTATTTTAATACAGTTTCCTCGCCTCTGTTTTCTTTACGACTCACCTCTTAGTCATACGTTAAATCCTCCCGAATTGTCTCTGTGGGTTTTTTTTTTTTTTTTTGGTCTTTACATCTGTTTTTTTCTACTCTAGTTTTCTTTTCTATTTCTGGAGATTTTCCCTCATTTCTATCATCTGACTAACGGATAGCAAAATTTTTCTGTAAAAAGCCAGAGAGTAAACACTCTGGGCTTTGTAAGCCGTGTGATCCCAGTCGCTACTCCATCCTCCGCTGCAGCGCAAAGGCAGCCACAGACATGTAAACAAATGCACATAGCTGTTACAGAAACGTGGAGAGCTGGACTGGACCCTGGGCCACAGTGCACCCCTTTTACTGACCTTTCTAGAACATGTTTTATTTTGGCAATCATATTTGTAATTCATGAAAGTCCTCTCTTCTATAAGTGTTCCTTTCTCAGATGATTCTCTCCTTTTAAAAACTGTATGTAGGGAGTTCTGTCGTGGCTTGGTGGTAACAAACCTGACTAGTAACCATGAGAATGCAGGTTCGATCCCCGGCCTCGCTCGGGGGTTTAAGGACCTGGCGTGGCTGTGGCTATGGCTGGCAACTGCAGCTCTGATTTGACCCCTAGCCCCTAGGAACTTCCATATGCTGCAGGTACAGCCCTAAAACAAATAAACAACAAAAACTGTGTATGTATGTAATATCTTTCTGAATGTGAAAATACTAATTAGAATTGGTTTTTAATTTTCTTTTCATCTCTGCATTATGTACTCTTCCCTGAGGGTAATTAAAAAAAAAATGTTTGTTTATCCTGAGTTTTATCTTTCCTGGTAGAGTTTTTCCCTTAGCCATGACTCCTGTTCGTATTGAAGAATGTATCAGCACATAGTTGGTAAAAAGTTCTATACTCCTAAACACATGTATGCTGATTGGCATTCATGGGGAGAGGCAGTTTCCTTGGACGACCCCTAAATATCAGAATGAGGTGGTCTCACCTTGGACCACTGGGCTTCTTCCTGAGAAGGAAGCCACAATACCTACTGCCCGGCTCTAGGCACAAGTGCTTCACTGTTCTTCATGCCCGACGGAGCTAAAACAGAGCATTTACAGACTTTTAGAGATTCTCATTTGTGATTCTGACTCACGCTATCCTCTGTGGTACGTATGTATGGTTCTGTGGCCCAGATTAGTTTTCTCTCCTCCTGTGTGCACTGTTCACCTGCTTTCCTCCATCTGCTGAATCGCTGCCACCCTCCATCCACACTGTCTTCCAGACACTGCTCTCTCACATTTGCTGATGCCCTCATTCTATTTCTCTCTGACCTTGGGGGTTTGAATGTGAATGTGTATGTTTGTGTGTGTCTTTAATTTTTGATTCAAGACAGTGTCATTTTAGTAGAGACTACAGAAAGAGGAGGAAATACACCACCCACTAGGGGTTCCAGGACCCAGCCTATATACCAGTGGCAGGCGCTACCCTCAGGACCCCCTGGGACTCTGCCCAACCCACCAGCAGGCTGGCACCAGCTCTGGGATGCCCTGGCATCACCAACCCTACCTACCAGCAGGCATCACCAGCTCTAGAAAACCCCATATCTCGAAGCCAGACATGTCGGGAATGGCCCTGTCCACTAGCAGACTGCCACTAGCTCTAGGATCCCTAATGTGAAAACACAGGCATCCCCAGGTTCTCTGCGGCATTATTTAACAATAGCCAAGATATGGAAACAACTTACGTGTTCATCAACAGATGAGTGGATAAAGAAGATGTAGTACCTATACAACAGAATATTACTCAGCCATGAAAAAGAACGAAATCTTGCCATCTGCAAAACATGGACAGATCTAAAGGGTACTATGCTTAGTGGAATAAGTCAGACAGAGAAAGACAAATACTGTGTGATTCACTTACATGTGAAACCTAAAAACCCAAACAAATGAATAAACATAACTCGACAGAAACATAGGTCGTGGAGACAGAACAAACTGGTGGTTGCTGGGGGGGAGGGGGATCAGTGAGGGAGATCAGGAAGCACAAACCTTCAGTTACAAAGTAAATGAGCGAGGGGCACAAAATGTACAGTGTGGGGAATACAGTCAATAATTACATAATATCTTACGTGGTGACAGATGGTAACTAGACTTGCCCTGGTGATCATTTTGAAAAGTACAGAAATGCTGCATCACTATGTTGTATACTGGGAACTCACAGTGTCGTAGGTCAATTAGGCTTCAAAAACAAACAAACCAAAAAAACAACTCATAGAAAAAAGAGATCAGATTTGTAGTTGCCAGAGGTGGAGGAGGGGAACTGGATGAACACAGCCAAAACGTACAAATTCTCATTAATCAGATAAGTAAGTACGAGGGTTGTATCATGCACGACAGACATAACTCAGACTGCTGCAGGTCATGTATTAAAGCAGAGAGAGTAAATCCTGAGAGTTTTCATCACGAGAAAAAATATCTTTTTCCATTTCTTTAATTTTGTATCTATATACAAAATTTTATCTATCAGGTTGATGGATATTCATTAACCTTGTGATCATTTTAGGATGTATGTAAGTCAAATTATTATGCTGTTAACAATTACAGTTAATCATTATACTTAATGTTACATAGTGCTGTATACCAATAAAATTGGAAGAAAATAAATATACATAAAAGTAAAGAAGGGTAAAGAATAAAAAGAATATGTGACAGAGACCATATGTGGCCTGTGAAGTCTAAAAAAAGCAAACTTTTAGGCACTGTATAGAAGAAGTTTGCCAACCCTTGCTTTAGACACTGAAATGTCAGTGGAAGTGCCACGTGTCAATTTTGGGCAGAAGCTTTAAAAAACTTTAAGCGATAAGGATTAATTTGCCATGTCCTCTGACAACCAGCAAAGTTTTAGAAAGAACTTCCTCTATTAGTCTGGATTCCAGAATGAAGACAACATAGAGAAGAGCCATAACTGACCTACAATGGGCACGCATCACAAGTGAAAAAGAAATGTTTGTTATTTATAAGGCATTAAAGTTTCAGGGTTTGTCATCTCAGAATAACCTAGCCTAAACTGCCTTATACATTTTGCTAACATAATATGAGCTACTCTATGTGTCTGAAAATAATAAAACTATACTTACTTAAATAATATTTATAATTCAGACCTCTTAAAAACTTCTCAAAATATATTTCTTTTTTTTTTTGTCTTTTTTTTTGCCTTTATGTAGAGCCGCACCCGCGGCATATGGAGGTTCCCTGGCTAGGGGTCTAACAGGAGCTGTATCCACCGGCCTACACCACAGCCACAGCCACGCAGGATCTGAGCCGCGTCTGCATCCTACACCACAGCTCACGGCAATGCCGGATCCTTAACCCACTGAGCGAGGCCAGGGATCGAACCCGCAACCTCATGGTTCTTGGATTTGTTAACCACTGAGTCACGAAGGGAACTTCTCAAAATATATTTCTAAAAAGTTAAAAAAGTTTATTTTTTATTCTAGAATATGGAAATATTAAGATATATAACTTTTGATTATGCAAATTACATACTTTGATTATATAACATTATAAAATTTAAAAACTATGTGAACCAAACTGAAGTCTTCATTTCCTATTAGTTTCTACCTTTTTTATGCTACAAAAAATGTAATTAATACTACTCCAATCATCGGTTTGCCCCAAATGACAGACTATATTATAAAGAACACTGTTAACAGGTAAGATGTAGCCTATATAAACAATTTTAAGTCTAAGTGACAAAGGAAAGACAAAAATCATTATGTTTTTGTACGACCAGAGGATATATTTAAACTATAAAACAATAAATAATGGTAGCATGATTCAAGTAAGTTAAGAATACTTATTTTATTTCAGGTCAACAGCTAATATTCCTAGTCTAGGAAGGTTTTCACGGACCTCATCTTATCATCACAACACTGGGAAGTACTTGGGACAGGTATTCCAATAGTGTCCCAACTGCTAGCATGGGGACTACAGAGAATTAGCCTTTTCACAGGGACAGTTTTACATGCTCGACACCCAACACCGTGTCCTTCACTTGAATAGGAACCCCCAGTAGCGAATGAACACACAGGGTACTCGCAAGGCCAAGCTCATTCTCAGTGATAGGAATTATTTAAGCATATCTGCCTAATATAAACAAGCGTCGGGAATTTATATATAGCCTTATCATGGACAATCATTTCTGACCAAATTTGTTCTTTGCCTTGAATAGAATTAAAAAACAAATTTAACCGTCAAGTAGATTATTTTTTTCCAGGCTCATTACAGGTTCCTACGGAGTCCATAGAACAAATGTGACGATGAGACTAAAAACCCACTAAGAAAAAGTTTCCTTCCACTTTAGTTTTTTAAAATCAAGTCCTTCTGTCCTAGACCTGAATTCAGTATTTCTTAAGCTCATATTACACCATAAGAACACAAATGCATCAAAGGTAAAATTGACTCTTTTCTAAATGAAACTTCAAGTTTTCTAGAAAGAAAAACGTTTTTCTAATTAGTATTTATCAATTCTCTTTAAATGCTCACTGAATGCCTAAAACAGGCATTACCCTGAGAAAGCAACATTAAACCCCGTAAACCTCAAAATATTTTCTAGCCAGACAGACTACTCTGCATACGTGATACTAATGAAGTGTGGTTTGTACAGGAAGGATTGTAAGTTTATGAGAAAAAGAATAAAGTTTCATTATTGATAAACCATAATGATAAAAATATTATTGATAAATTTAATAAGTTGAATAAGAAATAAAATTTGAGGAGGGAAAAGAGAGAGGCTATTTGAGACCACTGGAGAGATTACTATATGGTACCAAAAATGCAAATGAAGACAGTAATTCGCCTTATACACCAGGAAAGAGTGCCGTATGAATGAGGCTACCATACGAGAAAAGCTCAAACTATGGCGGGGATACACCACGGTAGGCAGGGTAACTGACAACATTCTAAGTATTGAGTATAATTTAAGAAATGACTATAGCATGTAGAAATTAAACCTTACAGCTGTTTCAACAATTGAATACTCAGGGTTCTTATTTGAAATCACTGGAACTTAACTCTGTCTAAGTGGAACAGCGATTTGTTAAAGGAACTGGGATGGTTATAGAACCAGGCTTATGGCTAAGCTTCTTAAGAACAAACCCTAAAACCATACTGCAGAACTGACCTGGAGAGAAAATTTGCTGCTGCTCCTACTAGACACTTATATGCCAAAGTCTTTTCTTTCCTCCAATTTCTATTTATTATTGCTCAGCACCGATACAATTTTTACACCAGCAAAGCAATACTGGAGTTACTACTGATCAGATTCCTCCACCATCAACCTCATGAGAATAGGATTTAAGTGTAGCTTCTGCTTCTCTGCTGTCTGTACTGAGGTTTCCTGTACATGATATGAGTGGAGAGTCTACGTGACAAGCTCATCAATCAATGTCTATCTTCATGAGCCAAGGTACCAGTGAGACTGGGAGAGTGAATTATAGACAGATTTAGGGAGCTGGGACTATTGGGACTTCCTTGGATACTGGAAGGTTGCTGACAAGGTATGGAGGAGTCAGAAAACACAATAAATGTCTACCATACAATGTCATATATAGCCATACAAAACTCACCTAAAATTACTCATTTTTGTTTTTACCTAACTTTCTCCCCAACATACATTAGTAGGACCACAGAATATAGTATATAGTGATGGACAGAACCTTAGAGATCATTTAACTCTAGCATTTTACTAATAACAACTCTGATGCCCAAAATGATGAGATAACTTATCCAAAAACACACAACTAGTTAGTAGAAATAACTCATGTTTTTCCACTTCTCTTATTTTCTATTGTTCACTCATCGACCATACGTTTCTCTTAATGTTGACCTAAATCTCACTCAAGGAGATTTAGCTTAGTCCTCAGAAAGTTAAGTTTGGTGATACTGATCGTATGTCTCTCAACGTATTAATCTGATCAGTTTCTGAAACGGTAGCTATAAAACTAAATTCTATATGTAGAACTCTATTTTTCTATTATTGCCCATTAAAATGAACTGGAATTAGGCTTCAAATATGTTTAACCATAATTCATAAATTTTTTGACTGAATTAAAAAGCTTTCCCTTGCCAAAAGGCTAATGTTCTTGAAACCAACAAGTAATTGTTCAAATGCTACAAGACTAAATGTTTAACTATGAAAGTGCCTCTCACTCATATATTATTACGTCTTGTAAAATTAGAGATAAAATCACCTAGGTCATCTACAATCACATGACTTCTCTATACAGCTAATACCAAAACTTAAGCAAAGAGAACATTAATACTGAAGCTTAAACAGAATACATACATTCCATCAGTATTTTATTTTTATGACAAGACAACTGATTGAATTAACCTCGAAACTGTGGTACATTAGTTGTTTCTGGCACAGAAGCAAGAGAGTTGAGCAGGTGGAGAAAGAAGACCGAGAGAGCAAAAATTCAGCACAGACACTGATTTTGAGAAGCATGGCAATACAGAGAAAAAATTCTCTGAGAGCAGAAAATAAATAGTTTTACTTAGATTAAATGTTGTGTCTTAGAAGCTATTTATCTAGCACTTATTTTTTGTGAATGTTCCACCAAAATTTATTGTACTGGTTGTCAGAGATGCAGAATATAGAATAAAATACAAGCCAATACAAGCCACATAGGGTGTGTTTTGAAATTATTCAGTTTGACCAGAGGGAAAAACATACTACTTCGTATGGCTTCATTTTCTTTGTGAAATGAATATAATTAATAGAGAACTTAGAACAGATAACAAAGCAAATAAAGAAACATAAAATACATACCTCTGATGATACAGCCATTCTCTTCTAATATAAATCAGGTATTTCTATATATAAGAATGTCTTTTCCACAGATTAACTAGTGATCACTCTGACCAAACAATGAGAAGGTTTAAAAACCATAGTAAGACTTACAGAATATTCGATTTTATTAAAAAGTTATCTTTTTCCCTCTGAAATATTGCTTGCACTTTTCCCCTCTCCTCCGATAAACCGCTGATACCCTTTAAAAATAAAGAAGATACTCCCCCAAAACAGTAATTCTGAAATTTAAAACAAGTTGTCAATTTTCTCAACTAAGGCTAAGTATTATCCTAAAAATCCAAAGAGATATCTACTGTATTTGCTATCATCTTTGCTCATTAGAGATGCTGAAATCGTCTAATATAAATGGTATGGTTCTTTTGGGAATGAAGGTCCTGTAAGATCAAATACTGTCTGGTTTAACTACAATGAGACTCTAATCTTGGACTTCTGCTTACACATTTAAAAGCTTAAAAACAACTCTAAAATATTATACCTTTATTTTAATACACAAATCTCTTCCAAATCTATATATTTATGTGTAAAAATGCTTCTTATGCAATATAAGAGAGGAATAAATATAATTCAAAATGTACATTTATAGTATATCACAAAATTTCTCATAATCTAAGTAACTATGTGGCATGATGCATCTCCCCGGTTTAAACAAACAGTGCAAGTCTCATGTGATTTGCAATACCTTCCAGGAATTCAGTTAAAAATGTGATGTTATTGCAGCTGAGGCCTAGATTCAACCCTTGGCCCAGGAACTTCCATATGCTAGGGAGTGAAGCCAAAAAAAAAAAAAAGCAGCAAATGAATGAACGGACAATTTGGAGTTCCTGCTGTGGCGTGACAGGATCAGCAGCGGCTCTGGAGTGCTGAACACAGGACAGGTCACTAGCCTGGCACAGAGGGTTAGGGATCTGGCATTGCCACAGCTGTGGGGTAGGTCGCAAGTGCGGCTTGGATATGATCCCTGGCCTGGGAACTCCATATGCTTCAGGGCAGCCAAAAAAAAAAAAAAAAAAAAAATATATATATATATATATATATATGCACATATATATATATATGTGGATATGGATGGAGAGAAAGAAACAGAGAGAGAAAGACAGACAGACAGACACACACACAGACTGACTTGTGTGTGCTCAGGACCTGGAGGAAACAAGAGCAAAGGGAGAAGAGCTCATAGTACTAAACTGATGTATTCTCCCAGAAACACTGCAGAACATTTGTTTTTTTTTTTAAATGGAAAGTATAAAGAGCACAGAGGTTTTTTTTGAACCTTTAAAATAATTTCATAGCAGTTCTGAAAAGATAATCAGTTATGACCTAGGCAGGAGTACATATTCTATAAGAGCAGAAAATTTCTGCAGTATTTCAAATAAGGCATGGGGCTAGACAGTTGCTAAAGTATCACTTACTTTTAACCTGGAGAGAAAACAATAAATTCTACAAGGCGTTGAGATGATGTCATAAGCAATCATCTAATAAATATCTAACAACGGAACAAAGGCGTAAGACACTGGGCTAGACTCTGAAGGTAAAAATACATAAAATAAATTGTATATAATCTTCAAGGGCAACTTTTAGAGATGAGAAAAAGTTATACCTACCTATCTAGACTTAGAAATTTTGTAGGTATGATTACTATATAAAAAATAGACCGAGAAAAGTTGGGCTGATCACAGATTTTAAAAACTGTGTATATTATATATACCATGACATAAACTTGTATTTGGGCTATTTGATCAGATACTCACAGAATGATTGTAAGAAGGTTCCAATATCACAGGTAATGACATTTTCCCTTGAAGATTCAATTTTGTTAAATAAAAAATCTTTTCCCCCACAATCTTTTCTTTTTTCATGCGATGTACACCATACAGTCTAAACCGAACTGCATAATTTCCAATCATCTCAGATTCAACATGATTAAATTTGAATGTTTCTGTGAAGACAGGGCATGGTCCTCTCTGGATGCTGGTTTTTGCTCTCTGTTTCTTTATAGGTAGAAGAACAAGGTGTACTTGCCATGAGTTGCCACCTGTCCTGTTATATGTTGGGATATCTGTGACAGCTGTCACTGTTACCAAAAGCTTCTGTTCTTGTGAATCATAGTCAAAAGTCACATCCAGGGTGCCATATTTAGCTTCTGGCTCAGGATC
The DNA here is from genome assembly GCA_004024745.2 of Catagonus wagneri. NCBI lineage: Eukaryota > Metazoa > Chordata > Mammalia > Artiodactyla > Tayassuidae > Catagonus > Catagonus wagneri. Next base: position 25,006,286 of record PVHT020000175.1, read on the forward strand.
AAAAGGTTTAGGAAGCTGTGAAGATGATCCTTGAGCTGACATATCCTAAGAAAAGTAAATTTAAATGTTTTCAGTTTTTAATGTTATTATTTAACCCAGCATGAAAACAAGCTTTGATATTTCTTTATTTCTTATTTACAGTCTGATATTGCTTTAGAAGGATGATAGGAAAACGGTTCTGATTTGTTATCATAAAGAAAGTTATAACATTTAATAGCCAACTACAATCAAAAGCTACTCTATGGGGACAGGGTAATGTAAGTGGTAAGTTAAACAAAAACTTATTATAATAAAGATACGGAATTTGATATTCATCATCACAACTTTGAAAAAGTTGGGTATATATTTTCATAATGAGATATGAAAATATATACTTCAATGTGTATCTCTGTTCATTCTGTAAAAAACTACTAAATTATTAACATTATAAACAATACAACTGATAGCTCGGTATGGAGGCTGGAGAGAGAGAACATAATAAAAGTATAATGGCACTGAAAAACTTGGTCCCATTTTCAATTTTGTTTATTCCCAAAAGCCCCCATCTGTAAAAGAATGTTAACACATTTAGGCTTGAAAATCAACGGAAATGTGAAAGCATAAATACTTTTGTCCTTGTTTAGGTCTCAGAGTATTTGTAGCCGAATATTTATTTTTTCTAACACACACTTAGGGAAAGTGTGTGTGTTAGGGAAAACACACATCACTTCAACTTTTAACCAGAATTTAAACCTACATATTATTTTCTAATATGAATTACTGTTGAAAATGGCAGAGTACATGTTTCAAAAGTTCAAGAAAGTATGAAACTATATATTGCAGTTATAAGATTAAAAGAAATTGTACCACTTTACCTGGAATTGTCTCAAATTTCTGCTAGTCTAACTATCTGGAATGTAACAGGAGTTTCAGTGAGTTATTGAGAGTGCCAATTCAGGTCTCTGACTTTTCAGCTATACCAGTTTGCCCCTTTAAGCATTTTAATAAATCTTACGTGTTTTGCATTTTAAAATGAGGGCCACTTTTATAATTTTCTAAATTTTTCTGAACTGTTATTTAGCGCCTACCGCAGGAGGCACTACTACTGATTTCCAGTCTTCCCTTTTGGCATTTCTCAAAAAAAAAAACGTACCTGGGTTTCAGCCAGAAACACACTGTCCAGCAAGAGACTACTTCAAAACCTTCCTTATGGCTGATATGGCCATGAAACTCCACAGTAGCCAATGGGAGAGAAACAGGGTTCTATACGAAACACCCAGGCCAGGTTTACTCTCTCCCTGGTTCTTCCCACAAGGAGATACCCAGATAGGATGTGTGTGTGGTTCACCTTGGACCACGTGGATTAGGACAACACCCTAGGGGATGGCAGACTGGCTAAAAAGAAGGAACCGGGCCCCCGAATGACACTGTAGCGCCAAGTGACCTGTTCACCCAGGCCTGTCATTTATGTTTGTGTTTGTTATTGTATCTGTCCCCTCATTGCAGTAGCTGAACACACACCCTAACTACTGCTAGGTGACACTTTAGGTGAGAGGGGTACAACAGAGAACCCAAAAGACACAAGTCTTTGATCTTGAAGTTGTACACGTCTGTCTACAATGACTCGCTTGTATCACACATGGAAGCAAAGACGACAAGTGAATACTTCAGGAGCAGGAACAAACTCTCACAGAAGAATTCAATTTCTTATGCAATATGATTACATCAGGGTGAAAATATTCTTACTCTGTTAAATTTACATTGTAGAGAAAAATGTTTTAATACAAAAGCCACTTTGTAATTGGTAATTAAGGATGATTAATTACATGGCTTTGATTTTTCAATTAAATGTTTTCTAAAAGAGTGTCATGACAGCTAAGAGTTTCAAGGTAATAAAGCTTTTTATAAGGTCCCAGACTTTCTGAATTTTGCTTCCTTTGGTGCCTCCCTATTCCCCTCCCCCACCCCAGGCAATCTGACAATTCTTACGAAATTGAGGGTTAAAAGAGTGGCATCTTTATGGATAAAAGCTACTATATGTATTCCTACTAACAGGCAATTAGAAAATAATCCTTCTTTTCAAGGTTCTGCATTAAAGTTTTGCATAATCTTTAGGTTATCAATACAGTTTATGAACTCCTTGCTGGGGGATCCGGAACCCTCCACACGTCTCTCCAGGTTCAACTGTGTATGGAGATAGACGCTAAGATAGCTGGGCCTTAGATTAACCAATAGGAAGATAAGGGTCTTCTATGTGATAAGTAGTATCTGTTAAAGGAATAGCAAAAAGCAAAATAAACTTGAAAAAAACCCACAAGAATGAGTTTTATACTAACATAGGCTTATGGGCATCTAAATGTTCACGTGACGTGTAGTATGAATACATCCACTTTTGCTGTGGAAGACACAAAAACAAGCAGGACAGAGGAGCCTCATAACAGTGATAGCACAAACGGCAAGCCTCTGATATACAGATACAACTCTGCTCTGTGAACTACAGATATTAACATAAGGAAGCACTTGAGGGACACAAGCAGAATTCAGAAGATGTGGTAAATACAGATAATAACTAAGCAAACAACTTATAAGCTATGCCAAAGAATAAACAGAAAATAAGATAGAATGAATGACTGTCACCTAATGGAAAGGGATGGAAAACCCATGCCATGATCATTTCATTGCTGGGCTGACAGCTCTGGCACCCATGTGTTAAGAAATGCAGATAAAATCTATGTCTATCCAGCTGACTACCTGGCAAGTTTCCTGGTGGCCAGGAGTATTTGCCACTGCACTTCTCCCATAAAACAAGTATGTGTTTCTGGTCTTCGGCACCGTTGTTCAAATTTCAACTGACGTCCCTGTTTCCATGCCATAATTACGGAATGTTGATGGAGCAGAAAGAGAGAGACTGGACACGAGGACGTTATAAACCGGGATTCACACAGTGTGGTCCTGTACCTACCTACTGGCACCTGTCCTAGGGGCTTCTCCCACCATTCCTGGCTCTTCCGACTTCTTGCTTTACATCTGAAATAGCTTAACACGCGCACACACACTCACACAAAGTGTGATCTGAGCATCTTATTTTGGACTGTGAGTGGTCTGGGATGGCTGAGGTGCTCAGACGGTCCCAATGCGTCAGAGACACTTCCCGCACAGTGATCAGGTCAACAGGGGATCAGCGTAGTTGTTAAGAGCTTTTGCAGTCGGGCAGACTTGGGTTTGACCTGCTGTCCTACCATTCAGTTCTACCACATTATAATCGGGCAGACTTGGGTTTGAACTATAGTTCTACCATTTAAGAGTTACTTATACTTGGGCAAATGGCTTGATTCTCTGAATCTTAATGTTTTCATTTCTAACATGGAAATAACTTCTGAAGAGGAGTCTGTTAGAATTAAATGAGCTGACTACATAAAGCTTATAGCAAAATTCCTGGCATAATTGGTGATAGCTATTATCGCTGTTGTTAATCCCACAATCCAGGGTTCACTGTTCACGCGCTGGCTATCTACATAGCCTGCAAACCTATACAATAGTCATCTCAAATTTGTTTGGATATAGAACACAGAGAAATATTCTTTGTTGAAAATCACGAAATACTGCTATATTAAACTTATAACACCAATGTAGAATTTTCTTCTCAATTAGGTACTATATAATTAGAAATAGTAGAAAAGATAGGTTACATAAATAAAAATAAATAACAGTTAAAAAGTGTTCCTAGAAATTATATAAGAAAAACTTTAAGGAAATTCTATTCATGGTTCTACCTTCATTATTTAATTTTGGCAACAGATACAAAAATTTGCCTAGTAAGAACACTGACACATTGCTCTATTATGAAATGCTGCCTGAGGCAAAAGTTGTAAGAACTTGCAACCCAGAAAAAAGCAAACCTAAAAGTAAACACTGCCTTATGAAAACCTCTAGATTATCTATACAGTTTTTATCATCATAAAAAGATTAGAACAAATCCTTTTGAGAACATGGAAAGACTTCGAAAGTGTAACACATCTATTTCTGTTGTTCTTTTCCTATCTGTGCTCCAAAAAAGGAAATAACTTAAAACACAATCAACCAATCACTCTGAATGCATGATGCCATGAATTCAAATCTCATTAGCAAAGATAAGCATCACTTACTCCTACATATTCCATGATATGAAAAGGCAAACCATATTTTGAAAGACTTGTAAAACAATAAAGGGCAATTTCCCACTAGTAAAAATATCTAAATAAAATAATTTAAAAAATAAACACAAACATAAATAGGAACCCCAAGATGAAAGAAACAGGAAAGTAATTCCAGACTGTTTTATATAAAATGTTTAAAATTTTTTTTTTACAAAAGTCCTATCTTTACGCTTAAACCTGGGGGAAGATAATTTTCAACATCTTGCACATTGCTCTCATTTTTATCTACCCATCCTCCTGTGGCGGGGAGCTGCAGGATGGTTGGGACAGCTCTGCAAATCTGCTGCATAAAGATTAGATCAAGACTAGAAACTGGTACCAGAGGCCACAAAGGATAAGACAGTGATAACACCTTCTGATCAACAGGAGAAGCACAGGATTATATCTTCCAAATAACATTCATTTACAAAACTCTATGTGCTTTTACTCACTTCGGGGCTCAGGACTGCAGTGCTGTCACTGGGAACGTCTTCTTCATACCCCTTATTATGAAAACTTTCTATTTCATGACCTGTGCTTCCTTCACTCGGACACTTGTTATATGAGCATCTTGGGCTGTTGCTGCAGTGGGAAAATTCACACTTACTGTCCCCAAGTTCTGAGGGCGTACATGAGAGATGGGGAGACCCACTGTCATCCTGATACGGCGGTGGCTGCAGTTCGTCCAGGGGTGGTGTTCTCCTCATTCTCTGGATGCAGTTTCCTGATAATGATTAAGAAGCTGGTCACTGTTTCCAATTAGCCTCAACACGCGGTTTGGTCCGTGATAACTGTAAATAACTTACAAAAACTGGATTAAATTTTTTGTGGCAAAGTAACTACTAGATTCACTACTGAGTTTTGAGTTCTCTTTCTTAGTTCAGATGCAGAATAAAATAATCTGGTTTCCCATTCCTTTCCTCCTGCATAATAAGATTAGGAAAAAGAAAGTCATGTACCAAAAAGACTGTGCCATATACTATAAACATGGGAGAGTGGCAAATACTAGTGAAATAAGATTACTTATTTAGTACTTTCTTTCAAAACAATCCTAAAACACACAAACTTCATCTCTTCCCTTATGATCTGTGGCCTCTCTGGCCACAATAGGTAAATAAATATATGGTAGGTAAAACAAACAACATCATTTATTTTCTTCAATTACTGAGATGAATTTAAACTGGCATTCACTTTAGCATCGGAAACCGGTTTTGCACATCTGTCCTAGACCCGGAGTCCCCGAACGAGGTGCCCTGCGAGCCTCGGTCTGAGCTCCCCCATCAGTGACGGCTGAGGTCTCACCCCGCCCCCTCTCCGCTCAGAGGGGCCGCTGCCTGCTCACCCCACCTTGCATCTGTGTTGCTTCTAAAGTATGGCTCCACCTTGTCCATGGCAGACATCGCTACCTCCCGTAGTTAACCTGAAACCACATTTTCTTTCACTCTCAAATCATGCTCTTCGTTTCTACCTCAAAGATTGATCTAAATGACTCAGAATAAACAAGTCTGTGAACAGGAAAAAAAAAATGTGGGGGTAGGGGGGTATGTAAGGAAATATAGTTCAGGACACAATTTAAGACTTGCTAGGTCTCCGGAGTTCCCTTCGAGGCTCAGTGGTTAACGAATCTGACTAAGAACCATGAGGTTGCGGGTTCGATCCCTGGCCTTGCTCAGTGGGTTAAGGATCCGGCGTTGCCGTGAGCTGCGGTGTAGGTTGCAGACGCAGCTCGGATCCCGCGTTGCTGTGGCTGTGGCGAAGGTCGGCAGCTACAGCTCCTGTTAGACCCCTAGCCTGGGAACCTCCATATGCCGCGGGTGTGGCCCTACATAAAAAGGCAAAATGACAAAAAAAAAAAAAAAAGCCTAGCTAGGTCTCATAACAGCAGAAATTATCACCAATACATTGTAAATCAACTATACTTCAATAATACTTTAAAAATGAAAAAGAAAAGGAAAAAAAGTATAGCTTAGTCTTTGTAGGTAAATCCCGACCGCAGTATCAGATATTAAATTTCAACACTGCTTATTTTTCTTTTAAAATACTGTGAATCTCAGTTGTCAAAAGAGAATCTGAAAAAAGGTAGTTCATATTTTAAACCTTATCATGGAGTTCAGTTCAAATGTTCAAAAGGTCTTCTGTTCTTCCTAAGATAGAAAAATATTACATAACAACTATAAAACTAAATTACCGCAATGTCTGGTTCAAATGAAAAACATTAATTTGCATGAACTTAGCACAAATTTACATACTTGCTCTGAAGCCCTAATTTTGGAAAAAGAAAAGTAAATGTCTCACCACATGAGTCTAACATATCAACTTTAGAACACATAAGGGCAACACTGAAAAGTCAATGACTTCATGTAGTTGTAGATAAATTTGAGTAGATTCAACAGACGGATTAGAAGTGGTAGCCAATGGAGTTCCCGTAGTGGCTCAGTGGTCAACGAATCCGACTAGGAACCATGAGGTTGCGGGTTCGATCCCTGGCCTTGCTCAGTGGGTTAAGGATCTGGCGTTGCTGTGAGCTGCAGTGTAGGTTGCAGACGCGGCTCGGATCCCGCGTTGCTGTGTCTGTGGCGAAGGCCGGCAGCTACAGCTCTTGTTAGACCCCTAGCCTGGGAACCTCCATATGCTGCAGGTGCGGCCCTAGATAAGAGAAAAAGACAAAAAAAAAAAAAAGTGGTAGCCAACGATACACAGTATTCCAGATTTCAGAAGGGGGCTTCCAGGAAAGCTTTTGTTTTCCTGATAAAAGCAGGCAGACTCAAGTGTCATACCCCTTCTGTCCACTGGCCTTTCCTCTTCCTCCTGCTTGAGGGTGTAGCACTCAGCTTGTAACCAGGAAGTAACAAGCATGAGAATGAATGATATGGATGATGAAGAAGTAGAAAAAGAGAGTCTGGGTATCTGAAATATCACTGCGTAGCTATCTGCAAACTTCTTGATGCCCAATAACAAATCTTCATTTGTTAAAAAAAAAAAAACAACTTGATATTTAAATTTTCTGTTTCTAAATATATTCTCTACTGATAGTTTTTAAATTAAACTAACATCTCTTCCTCTAAAATGTATATTTAATCAGCTACTGAATTATAAATTAAATGATTATACCTAAGTATTTACTGTTATATGAAGTCAATTAAAATTTTCCCAAGGTAGTGATTCTAAGAATCAGCATACCACCTTTTCCTTTACCTTAATTTTTTCAAAAAGAACAAATTTCTGCTCTCGCCCAGAAATATCTCAACATATTACCCCACAGATCTCACTGGACAAAACTGGGTCACGTGTCTATTTCTAAACTCATCTATGGTAGGAGTAATGTGATTATCATGCTTGGCTTAGATTAATCAGAAACCATCAAACTGAAGCTGGGGATGGGGTCAGTTTCACTATTCATATCTAAATGGAAAAGAGTAAATGCCACTCATGAAGAAAAAAAAGAGAAAGGTCTCAAATTAGAACTAAAGGAAGAGAAATTACAAGTGATACCACAGATAAAAAGGATTGTAAGAGATGACTGTGGAAAACATGCCAACAAATTGCACAACCTAGAAGAAATGGATAAATTCCTAGAAACATACAAGCTACTAAGACTGAATCATGAAGAAACAGAAAATTTGAGCAAACCAATTACTAGTAAAGAGATTAAATTAGTAATCAACTTCCCAACAAACAAGTCCAGAATCAGATGGCTTCACCGGTGAATTCTATCAAGCACTTAAAGGAGCATTAATACCAATTCTCCTCAAACTCTTACAAAAAAACAGGAGAGGAGGGAAACTTCTAAGCTCAATTTACCAGGCCAGCTTTACCCAAGCCAGATAGGGACACTACAAAAAAAAGAAACTTAAGGGCCAATACTCCTGAAGAATACAGATATGAAAGTCTTCAACAAAATATTAACAAAATGAATTAAATAATACATTAAAAGGATCAAATATCATGATCAAGCAGGATCTATTCCTGGGAGGTAAGGATGGTTCAATATATGGAAAAAGGAAAAAACCCATTCACAACTGCATTACAAAGAATAAAATACCAGGGAATAAATATAACCAAGGACATGAAAGACCTGCATACTAAGAAGTGTAAGACACTGATGAAAGAAACTGAAGAAGGCACAAATAAATAGAAAGATATTTTGTGTTTATGGACTGTAAGAATACTGTTAAAATGGTCACACTACCCAAAGACACCTACAGGTTCACTGCAATTGTTATCAAAATTCCAATGGCATTTTTTTCACAGAAACAGAAAAAAAAAACCCCTAAAATTTGAATGGAACCAAAGAAGATTCCATATAGCCAAAGAAACCTTGAAAAAGAAGAAGAAAGCTGGAGGTATCATACTTCCTGAATTGAAAGTATATTACAAAGCTAGAGTAACACCAACGGTATGGTATGGGCATAAAAGCGGACATAGATCAACAGAACAGAATAGAGAGCCCAGAAATAAACCTACACATATATAATCAATTAATTTATGACAAAAGAGCCAAGGATACACAATGGGGAAAGAATTGTCTCTTCAGTATATAGTGATGGGAAAACTGAACAGCCACAAACAAAAGAATGAAAGTGACCTACTACCTTATACCATATACATGAATCAACTCAAAATGGATAAAATACTTGAACATAGATCTGAAACCATAAAATTCCTAGAAGAAAACACAGTGGGTAAGCTCCTTTATATTGGTCTTAACACTATTTTATATCTGACATCAAAAGCAAAGATAACAAGGAGTTCCCGTTGTGGCTCAGTGGTAATGAACTTAACTAGTATCCATGAGGACGTGGGTTCAATCCCTGGCCTTGCTCACTGGGTTAAGGATCTGGTGTTGCTGTGAGCTGTGGTGTAGGCTGGCAGCTGCAGCTCCAATTTGACCCCTGGGAATTCCCATATGCCACAGGTTCAGCCCTAAAAAGACAAAAAAACACTGCAAAGATAACAAAAGCAAAAGATAAACAGGTAGGACTACATCAAACTAAATAGCTTCTGCACTGCAAGCAATCAATAAAATTAAACGGCAACTTACAGAATGCAAAATGGGGGAAATATCTGCAAATTATGTATCTGCTAATTTTAGACATTAACACTAATAAAATGGATAAGACCAGTCAGGAAGTAAAGGAGAGATGGCATAAATTATTAATATCAAGAATACAAAAGAGGACATCATTTCAAATCCTTCAGACTTTAACAAGATAGCAGGCTTTCCCTCCCTTGTTCCCCTTTTGGAAATGCTTCAGTCTGAGCGCTATTCGGCCAGGCAGATGGAGGCGGCGTTCTGCGCTGGCAGAGGCACGAGAAGCCGAGAAGCCGCAGGCACCTACAGCCGCGTGTCAGGGCCCAAGTGGCGTGAGGAAGGCCTTCAGGGAGAGCAGAGGTGAGGGGTCAAGCTTATGTAGGGCAAAGAGGGCGTCTCCACAGGGGGCGGCCCTACGCATATTTAACAGTGAAATACAGAACGCTTTACCTCCGAGATCAAGAAAGATACAAAGACGCCTGCCTGTTATCACCACCTCTATTCAACAACATACTGGAGATCCCAGTCAGTGCAAACAGGGGAGGAAAAGAGGATGTAAAGGGATCGGAAAAAAGAAAACTGTCATTAGTCTCATATGATGACTGTGATACAGAAATCCCAAAATAACCAAGAGATCATCTATTACAGTTAGCGAGCAAATTTAGTAAGGACACTGGACATGAGATCACTATTTAAAAAAAATCAACTGAATTTCTACACACATGCAATGAACAATTAGAAAATGAAATTTAAAAACAATCCCACACATAATAGCATCAGGTAACGTGAAATATGCAAGAAGAAATCTCAGAAATCATCTTGCTCTTATTTTTGTGGTTCTTGGATTTACAATTAGAATGTACACTCTGTGTAGAATTCACACTTTTTTTTCGAGGTAATATTTTTAAAATTATAGCTGATTTACAATGTTGTGCCAATTTCTGCTTTATAGCAAAGTGACTCAGTTATACATATATATATTCTTTTTTTGTATTATTTTCCATCATGGTCTACCCCAGGAGATTGGATGTAGCTCCTGGTGCTCACTCTATCCATTCGAGATGTAACAGTTTTGTATCCACTAACTCCAAGACCCCAGTTCAGCCCAATCATCCCCCCCCCAACCTTGGCAACCACAAATTGGCAGAATCCACACTCTGGCTTTCCAAGCACTGGCTATATGCCGCAAGAAGGGACCAGCGGAAACCCTGGACTTTCCTTTCTCCAGTAACAAGATATCCCAAGGGAAAAGCGGAGCTTGGTCTAAGTCAGGGACTTGAGAATTGCAGCTTTGGTAAATTCCTTCACTAGTTTGGCCGCTACAAAAATTAACAGGCCTGAATAACAGTGGCAGATTTTCATAAGCTTAATTAGAAGGTGACTTCGGAGAGCAATCAAGATGGAGGAAGAATAAAACATCGGGCCCATGTTCTCCCACAGACACATTAAAAAAAAGTTTACACGTAGAACGACTTGCAAAGCACATCTACCGAACACTGGCAGAAGACCCTAAACCTCCAAAAAGGGCAAGAAACCCTCCACATAATTGGGTAGAACAAAAGGAAAAAAAGAGAGAAGAGAAAAAAAAAAAGGGAATCGGGACAGGACCAGCACTCTTAAGAGGGAGCTGTAAAAATGGAGAGCAATCCCCACGCTGGGAGGCCACCTAAGTGACAGGAACACTGGCAGAGAAAGGGAACCTCAGAGTCTCAGAGAGAAGCACAGCAGAGGGACACAACAACAGGTGGCGTTCGGCTGCAGTGATCGTCTCTGTGGTGACCCCTGACATGAATGGGGCCAAACGTGGTGCCTGTTCACAGACCCTGAGTGGTGGCGGGCCATGCCCACCTCTGGGGTCTGAGATGGCTGCGGCGGTGTGCCTCAGCCATCTAAAAAGCCCACCCAAGAGGCACCCCACTGCCTGAGGGCCCAAGGCGCACCCACTCGCTAACCACTCAGGCTGTTTCCACAACAGCCGACCCTGGTTCGCTCCCCTAAACTGACCTCCAGAGCTTGAGTCCCAGTGCCCAGCCCCCACCCAAGTGTCTCAGGCCGTGGTGCCCGGGGTGGGGGTACTGATGGTTTGTGAAGCTGTCTCTCTGCCAGGGGGGTGGGAGGAGGCAGGAGGGAGTGAGATGGATGGGGGTTTGGGGTTGGTGAGTGAAAACTAATATTTCGAATGGATGGGCGGAGGGGTCCTACTGTACGGCACAGGGACCAGCGTGTGATTGGGTCACTTTGCTGTACAACAGAAATTGAACACTGTAAATCAGCTATACTTTAATAAAAAGTAAAATAAGTTAAAATGCCCCCCCAAAAATAAAAATGCAGGGGTTGGAAAGTTTCCAAATTTGAAGGAAGCAATAAACCTTACAGACACAAGATGTTCAACAAGAATTAAGTGACCAGAAGAAAAATTAAAATTTATCTATACATGGTAAGAGATGATTGTAAACTTCTTGTTAGAAACTGTAAAAGTCATAAGACAATGAGATAGCATCATTAAAGTACTGAGAAGAATTTTTTTTTAAACTGTCAATCTAGAATTCTATACTCAACAAAAAAGACTGAAAAAACAAAGGCAAAGTAAAGACTTTTTCAGGCAAACAAGATGTCAAGAAATTTGTTGCCAGCAGACCTGAATTACATTAAATTTTTAAGTTCTTCAGGCAGAAGGAAAAAGATAATAGATGGAAATTTGGATCTACAAAAAGGAATGGGAGTAAATATAAAAGAACTTTTTTCATATACATAATAACGATGTACCTATGAGGTTTACAAAGCCATACCACAGAGTACTGCAAGTCTGGCTCCAGACTACCAGAGTAAAAGAATAAGTGCAATAAAGCAAGTCACAAGAATATTTTGGTTCCCCAGTTCATATAGAAGTTATGTTACTGTGTATACTATTAAGTTTGCAATAGCAGCATGTCTAAAAAAAGAATACACATACTTTAATTTAAAAACACTTTATTGCTAAAAATACTAACCATCATCTGAATCTTCAGCAAGTTGCAATCTTTTTTTGCAGTAGTAACATCAAAGATCACTGGTAACAGATGACCATAACAAATATAAAAATGAAATAGGTGAATTGGAAATATTGCAAGAATTACCAAAATGTGATGCAGACACGATATGAGCATTCTACTGGAAAAATGGTGCTGATAGACTTGCTTGATGCAGAGTTACCATAAACCTTTAATTTGTAAAAAGAGCAGTATCTTCTATTTGTTTTTTTTTAAATAGCAATAAAAAGAGGCACAATAAAAATGAAACATGCCTGTATGCAGAAGAAAAAGATATGAAAGTAGCACAAAAAATGGAAGAAGTATTGTTATAAAAACTTTGTTACACATGGAATTGAAGATAGATTGTGATAAATTAAAGATATATTTTGTAAATCCTAGAAGAGCCACTGGAAAATAAAGCATGGCTAACATGCTAATAGTGGACAAAATGGAATTATAAAAGTACTCAATCCAAAATAAGGCAGAAAAGGAAAAGTGGAGAAAGAATAATTAGAGCAAATGAAAAACAAATTATGGAGGGTAGACTTGTACTCAACCATATAGACGCAGAATGAGCAAATTGCACCCCATGAACCAAATTACCTGGTGGCGTGGGGGTTTTTTGCTTGTTTGTTTCTGTTTTTGTTTTGGCTGTGCCTGCAGCATATGAAAGTTCCCAGGCCAGGGATCAAACCCACATGACAGCAGAGACCCGAGTGGCTGCAATGACAACACCAGATGCCTGCTGTGCCACAGGAGAACTCTTGTGGCCTATTTCTATGTGGCTTCTGAGGTAGAAAAGATTTTCACATTTTTTAAAATATGAAATATTTTTAAATAATATGTAACAAAATTTATCCTTTTAAACATTTTAAGTGTATAGTTCAGGGACATTACGTTCACACTGTTGTACCACCATCTATACCTTTTCATCTTCCCAAACCGAAACTCAGTACCTGTTAAACTATAACTCTCCAATCCCCACTCTTCTGAAGTCCTGCCAATCACCATTATCTTTTCTGTCTGTCTGAATTGATAATTCTAACTCATATAAATGGAATCATATCATATTTGTCTTTTTTGGTCTGGCTTATTTCACTAATATCATCAAGATTCTTTCATGTTGTAGCAAATGTCAGAATTTCAATCCTTTCTATGGATGACTAATATTCTATCTTATGTATACACCAGACTTTTATAGTTTCAAAGTATTATAAAACACTTCATAAATACACACAAAGAATATGTGATAGACACTACCTTTGGCTACAAAGTCTAAAATATTTATTCTATATGGTCCGTTAGAGAAAGCTTGTCAGTACCTGATTTCAATCATTACACTAAATCTGAATGATGTAAATATGCCAATTAGGAGTTCCCGTCGTGGCTCAGTGGTTAACGAATCTGACTAAGAACCATGAGGTTGCGTGTTCGATCCCTGGCCTTGCTCAGTGGGTTAAGGATCCGGCGTTGCCGTGAACTGTGGTGTAGGTCACAGACGCGGCTTGGATCCCGCATTGCTGTGGCTGTGGTGTAGGCCGGCAGCTGCAGCTCCTGTTAGACCCCTAGCCTGGGAACCTCCAAATGCCACGGGTGCGGCCCAAATAAGGCAAAAAGACAAAAAAAAGCCAATTAAAAGGCAAAGATTGTCAGATGAGATTTTTCTAAAGACTATATATAAAAGCAACATCTAAACATACTGTGTATGAGAAACCCAAATTTAAATATAAAAGTATAGATAATTTAAAATTGAAAGGGTGGAAAAAAATGATAAACCTACCATGCAAACATGAATTCACAAAAAGCTGAGACAGCTATATTAATATCAAAGAAGACTTTAGAAATAAGTACTAGTACCGGCAATAAAGAGGGGCATTTCCACAACTGAATTTGAGTCAGTTCATCAGGAAGACATAACAATCCTAGATAACAGCTTCAGTAAACTTGAAGCAAAGGAGAAACAGAAATTCACAATTATATTCAGAGATTTCAGAACTACTCTGCTGATAATGAATAAGAGCAGTAGACTAAAATTCAGTAAGGATATAGATGATTTGACCAACAAAACCAACCAACTTTTGCTGGTTGACATTGACAGAAAACTCCAGTCAACAATAGCAAAATACACTTGATGGAAAAATGTTTTTGACCATATTCAACTTCATGATAAAACTTTTTTTTTTTTGTCTTTTTGCCTTATCTAGGGCCGCACCCGTAGCATATGGAGGTTCCCAGGCTAAGGGTCTAACAGGAGCTGTAGCCGCCGGCCTTCGCCACAGCCATAGTAACACGGGATCCGAGCCGCGTCTGCAACCTACACCACAGCTCACAGCAACGCCGGATCCTTACCCCACTGAGCAAGGCCAGGGATCAAACCTGCAACCTCATGGTTCCTAGTTGGATTCATTAACCACTGAGCCACAACGGGAACTCCCATGATAAAACTTTTCAATCTCTGGTTACAGGCTTTATAAAACATAAAAAAATTTAGAAATCCCACAAGACGAATAACTGGTGAAATACTGAATGTTTTTTTTTTCTGGTAAAATCAAGTATATGAGAAAGATTTCCACTCTCACTACTTTTATGCAGTGTTTTAATCAAGATACAGTTAGAGCAATAAGGCAAGGGAAAAAAGAGTCAGAGAACTTGGAAAGGAAGATCTGCCAGTTAGCCTCGACAGGAGTGCAGCTTGACACTCAAAATTTAATAGACAGGTGATTACATGTGATCTACTTCATACTGGACAAGCTGGATCACACTGCTACCTGATGTCCCTTGATCATCCAGTTTATACAGGTCTTCTGCATATTTAAATTGGGTTGTTTGCTTTTTTGCTATTGAGTTTTATGAGTTGTTTGTTCATTTTGGAGATTAAGCCTGTGTTGGCTGCACAGATTTCTCCCATTTAGTAGACTGTCTTTCTGGCTTTCTTTTATGGTTGCCTTTGCTGTACAAAAGCTTGTCAGTTTGATTAGGTCCCATCAGTTTTTTTTGTTTTTATTTGTTGCCTTGGGAGACTGGCCTAGGAAAACATTTGTAAGTTCTTATCAGAGAATGTTTTGCCTAGGTTCTCTCCTAGGAGTATTACGGTGTCTTTTCTTACGCTTAAATCTTTAAGACATTTTGAGTTTATTTGTGTATGGTGTGAGGGTGTGTTCTAGTTTCACGGATTTACATGCAGCTGTCCAGTTTTCCTAGCACCACTTACTGAAAAGACTGTCTTTTTCCCATTTTATATTCTTGCCTCCTGTGTCAAAGATTAATTGACCATAGGTGTCTGGGTTTATTTTTGGGTTCTCTATTCTCTTCCATCAGTTAGTATGTCTGTTTTTGTACCACTACCACACTGTCTTGATTACTGTAGCTTTGTAATATTGTCTTAAGTCTGGGAGAGTTATGCCTCCTGCTTGGTTTTTGTTCCTCAGGACTGCTTTGGCAATTCTGGGTCTTTCATGATTCCATTTAAATTTTTGGATTGTTTGTTCTAGTTCTGTGAAAACTGTCATGGGTAATTTAATAGGAATTTCACTGAGTGTGCAGACTGCTTTGGCTAGAACGGCCATTTTTTTAATTTTGCTTTTTTTTAGGGACACAACTATGGCATAGGAAGGTTCCCAATCTAGGGGTCAAACGAGAGTTGCAGATTCCAGCCTATGCCACAGCAACAGCAATGCCAGATTCAAGCTACATCTGCAAACTACACCACAGCTCACGGCAACACCGGATCCCTAACCCACTGAGCAGGGCCAGGGACCGAAACTGTGTCCTCACAGATACTAGTTGGGTTCATTACCACTGAACTACAAGGGGAACTCCAATACGGCCATTTTTAACAATATTAATTCTTCCCATTCAGGAGTATGGAATATCTTTCCATTTATTTGAATCCTCTTTAATTTCCTTGATTAATGTTTTATAGTTCTAAGAATATAAGTCTTTCCCCTCCTTGTCAAGTTTATTCCCAGGTATTTAATTTTGGGGTATGCAATTTTCAAAGGTATTATATTTTTATATTCTTTTCTTATATTTCAATGTTAGTATACAGAAAGGCAACTTATTTCTTAATCTCATTAATCTGCATAGAGTTACAATTTTACCTCCTCTCTTCCAGTATGGATACCTTTTGTCTCTTTTGTTTGTCTGATTGCAGTGTCTAGGACTTTCAATACCATGTTGAATAAAAGTGGTAAGAGTGGGCATCCTTGTCTTGTTCCAGATTTTAATGGGAAGACTTTCAGCTTTTCTCCATTGAGTATTACACCCGCTGTGGGTTTGTCATAAATGGCTTCAATTATGTTAAGGTATATTCCCTCTATACCCACGCTGGTAAGAGTTGTTTTTTTTTTTATCATAAATGGATGCTGGATTTTGTCACATGCTTTTTCTGCATCTATTGAGATGATCATGTGGTTTTTTACTTTTCTTTTGTTAATGTGGTGTATGATGGTGACTGGCTTGTGTATGTTGAACCATTCTGAGAACTTGGGATGAATCCCACTTGGTCTCTTTTACCTGCTGTTGGCTTCGGTTGGCTAAAATTTTGTTGAGAATTTTTGCAGCTATATTCATCAAAGATATTGGCCTGTAATTTTCTTTTTTGGTAGTATCTTTGTCTGGTTTTGGTATTAGGGTGATAGTGGCTTCACAGAATGTCTTTGGGATTATTCCTTTTTCTTCATCCTTCTGGAAAAGTTTAAGAAGGATGGGTATAAGTTTTTCATTTTATGTTGGGAGAATTTGCCTGTGAATCCATTCGGTCCTGGACTTTTGTTTGTAGGGAGTGTTTTTATTACATACTCAATTTCATTTCTAGTGATCGGTCTGTTCAATTGATCTTTTTCTTCTTGATTCAGTTTTGGAGGGCTCTAAGTCTCTAGAAAGTTGTCCATTTCTTCTAGATTGTCAAATTTGTTGGCATACAATTGTTCATAGTATTCTGTTACAGTTTTTTGTATTTCTGCAGTATCTGTTGAGATTTCTCCTTTTTAATTTCTCATTTTCTTTGAGTTCTTTCTCTCCTCTTTTTGGTGAGTCTGGCCAGAGATTTGTCAATTTTGTTTACCTTTTCAATGAATCAGCTTTTAGTTTGATTTTTTTCTTTTTCTTTCTGAATCTTTATTTTATGATTTCCTCTCTGATCTTTATGATTTCCTTCCTTCTGCTAACTTCAGATTGTTCTTTTTCTAATTCTTTTAGGTGGTAGGTTAAATTGCTGATCTGAGTTTTTTCTTTTCTGAGGAAGGTCTCTATTGCTACGAACTTCCCTTCAGGAACTGCTTCTGTGGCATCCCATCGATTTTGAATGGTTGTGTTTTTGTTATCATTTGTCTCAAGGTATTTTTTAAATTTCCCTTTTGATTTCCTCATTGACCCACTGGCTTTTCAGTAACATGTTATTCAGTCTCCACATATCAGTTTTTTTCATTTCTTTCCCTGTGGCTGATTTCTAGTTTCATGCCATTGTAGTCATAGTTGAAATAATTTCTCTACCCTTAAATCTGTTGAGGTTAGTTTTGTGCCCCAGTATGTGGTCAACCCTTGAGAATGTCCCGTGTGAACTTTTTTGGGATGTGATGTTCTGAAAATGTCAATTTTTCTGTTGTCATTTAGGATCTCTGTTGCCTTAATCATTTTCTGTCTAGAGGATCTGTCCATTGATGTGAATGGGATATTAAAGTCTCCTACTATTACTGTATTCCCATCAATTTCTCCTTTTATGTCTCTTAGTATTTGTTATATGTACTTGGATGCCCCTATATTAGGGGCATATATATTGATGAGTGTAATATCCTCTTCTTGAATTGATCCTTTTATCACTAAATAGTGTCCTTCTTTGTCCTCTTTTATGGCCTTCATTTTAAAGTCTATGTTACCTGAGTATTACAACTCCTGCTTTCCTGACATTTCCCATCACTTTAAATATCTTTTTCCATCCCCTCAGTTTCAATTTATATGTGTCCTTCGCCCTAAGATGAGTCTCTTGTAGGCAACATCTTGTAGGCTCCTGTTTTTTTGTTTTAACCCAGTCTGCCACTCTGTCATTTGACTGGAGCATTCAGTCCACTGACATTTAAGGTAACTATTGATAAATAGGTACTCATTGCCATTTTAAACCTTGTTTTCCAGTTGATTCCATGTTTCTTGTTTGTTCCTTTCTTTTTTTGGTTGGATGATTTTCTTTTATTTCATGCTTGGGTTCTCTTCTTGTTAGTTTTTGTGAATGTACTGTTTGGTTTTGCTTTGTGGTTTCCCTCAAGTATGTTAACCCCTTCCTATATCTGCTTGCTTTAGCCTAATAGTCATATAGGTTCATACACATTCTTTAAAAAAAAAAGGTAAAAAAAGCTAGATTTTACTTTCCTTCCCCACATTTTATGATTTTGAAGTCCTGTTTTAAACATCTTCATGTTTATCCTTTTTTTGTTTGTGTTTATTATAGCCACTGTTAAAACAGGTTTTTTTTTTCTTTTTGATCTGTATACTGGTTTATTTAAGTAATTACTTTCCAATTGTGATCTCTTCCAGCCTATTTCTTCTTGCTTTTTTTTATTAATTTATTTAGAGGAGCACTTTCAGTATTGCTTTTAGAATGGATTTAATATTGCTGTATTCTTTTAGTTTTCATTTGTTGGAGAAATTCATTTCTCCTTCTATTTTAAATGATAGTCTTGCTGGGTATTCTAGTTTGCAAATTTTTTCCTTTTAGAACTTTGACTATATCTTGCCAGTCTTGTCTGGTCTGTAGTGTTTCCGTAGAGAAACCAGCTGATAGCCTTATAGGGGTTCCCTTATAATTCTTTTTCTCTTGTTGTCTTCAGAATCCTCTCTTTTTCTTTAACTTTTGCCATTTTTATTACAATATGTATGGTGCAGACCTCTTTGGGTTCAACTTGTTTGGGGCCCTCTGTGCTTCCTGCATCTTGATATCTATTTCCTTTAGATTTGGAAAGTTTTCAACCATAATTTCTTCGAGTAGATTTTCAGTCCCCTTTTCTTTTTCTTTTACTTCTGGAATCTCTATGATACATAGCTTGGCCTGTTCTATATTACCCCATAGATCTCTTATATTGCTATTCTGTTTTTTTCATTTGGTTTTCTGTCTGCTGTCCTGATTGGGTGATTTCCATTCTTCTATCTTCCAAGTCACTAATTCGTTCCTCTGCATTATTCATTCTGCTCTTCAGTGCCTTTAACTCAGCTTGTCTCTGCAAAAGAGTTTTCTAATTTTTCTTGGCTTCTCCTTATATTTGCTAGTTCCTTTCTGAAGTAATGTGCATTACTGTTCATATCCACTCTTAATTCCTTCATATCTGCCCTCAATTCCTTCAGTATGTTCACTATCTCCCTTTTGAACTCAGTGTCTATTAGACTCCACAGGTCTGTTTCATTGTCTTCTGCTTCAGGTGAGTTCTTCTTTTAACTGGGAATGGTTACGGAGTATCTTCATCTTGCTTATATTTTTCTTTTATTGTGAGTTTAGGGAAACCAACTATTGCAGCCTTGGAGGGCTATTTCTTTGCAAGAATGCCTCTTTGTGGGGGGTTATTATTTACTTTTGGCATGGGAATTTGGATATCTGCTATCTCTTTCTTCAGTGTGAGCAGTATAGACTGCATAGGTCTGTTTCCCTGTTTGCTCCTTCGGGGAGAATTATCCTGTCCTTTTAACTGGGAATACTTCCTCAGCTTCTTCATTTTGCTTATATTTTTCTTATTCAGTGAGTTTAGGGAAAAGTAATACTTTAGTGTTGGAGGACTATTTACATGCGCCAGTGCCTCTGGGCGTTTTATGAGGGCTATTTATTTTTGTTATGAGGGTGGCTTTTGGTTTGGATGCTCGCTATCTCTTTCCTCAGTGTATGCAGGCTATTATCCCCTTGATAAGGTGCTGCATGTGCTTCCAGAAAGATGGAGTCAGTGGGCAGGGCTAGTAGCCAGTGCCTGGTTGCTGAGCCCTTGACAGGGGCAAGAATCCTCAGGGGCGGGGTGGTGGTGGTGGTGGTGGCACAGGCTGCTCCTAGTTGCAGGGCCCTGGGAAATGGCAATGATCCTCAGTCAGGTGTAGGCAGCACCAAAGCGTGTCAGTGCCAGCAGCAAAGCATGTGCATTCCCAGGGGAGTAAGAGGAACCACAGGTGGTGCTCAGTGGCAGTGCCCTCCTCTGGAGTCTGAGATAACTGTGGTAGTTTGCCCCTGCCATCTGCCGACCACCCAAGAGGCACCTAATTGCACTTAGCCCGTGCAGGAGTTGCCATGCTGTCCTTAGCTCACGTTAAAGGAGCCAGCCCCTGTTACCTTGCTACCCATAGCCTGTGCCAAAGGTGCACTCTCTGAGAGTCCACACATGCGCAGAGAAAGGTATTCTTATGGCGGTCCACCCCTCCTCCTCTTACCCTCCCCCACAATGCTGCCTTGCTTCTCCTGCAGGCCCAGACCTCCTCCCGGGTTGCCTCAGCTGTGGTGGCTCTGCTTCCCAGCCCATGGCGAATCACTCCATAGTCCCTCAGGCTGTTTCCACACAGCCAACCCTAGTCCTGTTCCCAGAACCGACCTCTAGAACCTGAGTCTCGGCCCCCAGTCACCGTGCGAGCGTCTCAGGCTGTGGTGTCCAAGGCAGTGGTACCGACGTTCTGTGTGGTTCTCTCTCTGCTTTGTCCTCCTCAGTCCATCCGTTGTGCGTTTCGCCAAGGCTCTGAGGTCTCTCCATTTCGGCTGATCTCCCCATGCGTTAGGTGGCTTCCCAGAGTGTGGATTCCTTTACTCTTTCATAGCTCCCTCTCAGAAGTGCTAGTCCCATCCTGCTTCTCTCCCTCTCTCTTTCACACACGTTTTCCTTACTTTTGTTCTACCGAGTTATGTGGAGAGTTTGTTGCACTTTCTGGAGGTTTAAGGTCTTCTGACAGTGTTCAGTAGATGTTCTGTACGATTCATTTTACAGTAGATGGGTTTTCTTTGATGTGTTTGTGGGAGAAGGTGAGTGCATCCCCTGCCATCTTGATCCTGCCTTCCAAGATTATATTTTACAGTCAATACAATCTCATGTTTTAAATGTTTGTCAAGATCCACTGAATTGATTTCATGATCCATATGCAATTTGAAAATCACAGTACCAGTTTTGCCAGACTAAAGCTCCCTAAAACTGACATATATTTTCATGCCTCGCTGATATTGCATAAAGTGTCTGCTACATTGTGCTTTGTTTCCAATGTCAACTTAGGGATATCCTTTGTTTCCAACATCCAAGATACCAATTCTAGCATAAAACCTTTTCTGGTCTATTTAACATGTTTTTCCTTCCTGCCACCATTACATACCTAGCTTCTTAGGTACTTAGCCTGCTATGTAATTCTTCATTTATAAAAAATATTTCTCAAAATCACAGTAAGATACCACTTCATACTCATTAGAATAGAGATCAAATATATATATAAATAATATTGTTTTCACAACATGTGGAAAAGCTGGAAGCTTTACATATTGCTAATAGGAATGTACAATGATAAGAACACTTACTGAAAAATAATTTGGCAGTTTCCCAAAATGTTAAACATAGAATTTTGGTATAACCCAGCAATTCTACTCCAGCATTTATATTTACCTAAGAGAAATAAAAACATACACAGTAATTTGTACACACATGTTGGAAGCATTATTTATAGTAGTTAAAAAGTAGAAAGAACCTAAAAGTCGGTGAAGTGACGAGCAGAAAAACAACCTGTGGCATATCTACACAACGCAATACTACTTGGCAATACAAAGAAAAGCAGTTCTAATACAACTACTTCATAACAGACCCTTTAAAACATTATGGCAGAAAGCAGTCACAAAAAGCCATATAGAGGAGATTGGATTAAGATGGCAGAATAGAAGGACTGGTGTTCAACTTCTCTCCCAAAAAACAACAAAACTACAGCCAAATGCCGAGCAGCCTTCAACCAAATGGACTGTAAACTTCCAAAAAAGCTATTCTGCTCCAGAAGACAAAAAGGAGACCACATCAAGAGGTAGGAGGGGCGATTATGCGACAGAAGAAACTCCATACCTCCCGGGTGGGAAGCCCCACAGAATGGAAGGTAACTGCATCACAGAAACTCAGCTACAGGACTGAGAGTTCTGAGCCCCACATCAAAACCCCATGCCTGGGGATCGGGCACAGGGAGAAAGAGCCCCCGGATCATCTGGCATTGAAGGCCAGCGGGGCTTGTGTGCAGGAGCTCCACAGGACTGGGGCAACAGAGACCCCATTCTTGAAAGGCACACACAGACTTTCACGTGCACTGGGTCCCAGGGCAAAGCAGTCTCCATAGGAATCCGGGTGGAACCTGACTGCAATACTTGGAGGATCTCCTGGGAAAACAGGGGTGACTGTGGCTTGTGGTGGGGGAAGGGCATTGGAGGCGAAGCTCTTGGGAATATTCATCAGCCTGCATTTCTCTGGAGGGGGCCATTTCTGGGAAAATCTGGTCCCTCCCATCAGCGCTGAGAAGCCCCAGGCCAAACAATAATCCAGGTGGGATCTCGGCCCCACCCCATCAGGAAACAGGCTGCCTAAAGACCCCTCAGGCACACAGCCAGCCTCTAATCTCATCCAGAGACAAAGCCCCACCCACCAGAGGGATAAGAACCAACCCCACCTACCAGTGGGCAGGCATCAGTCCTTCCCATCGGGAAGCCTACAGCAAGTCCCCTCCATACCAACTTTAGCCACAGGGAGGCAAACGCCAGAACTAAGAGAGGCTACAACTCTGCTGTTGGCAAAAAGGTCACCACACCAAAAAACCTATAAAAATGAAAAGAGAGAAAACTATAACTCAGATGAGGGAGAAAGAGAAAAGCCCAGAAAAACAGCTCAGTGATGAGGAGATTATCAGCCTCCCAGAAAGAGACTTCAGACTGCTGATGCTGAGGATGATGCGAGGCATTGGAAATAAACTGGAGGCAAAGATTGATCATTTCCAGGAAACACTGAGCAAAGGAATACAAGCTGTAAAAATTAAACAAGAAGAGATGCAAAATACAATCACTGAAATAAAAAATTCATTAGAAACAGACAACAGTAGAATACAGGAGGCAGAAGAACGAATCAGCAAGGTGGAGGACAGATTAGTGGAAATCACTAATGCAGAAGAGAAAAGAGATAAAAGATTGAAAGGAAATGAGCAGAGTCTCAGAGAACTCTGGGATAAGGTTAAACGCACCAACATCCGTATTATAGGGGTGCCAGAGGGAGAAGAGAGAGAGAAGGGGACAGAAAAAATATTTGAAGAGATAATAGCCAAAAACTTCCCTAATATGGGAAAGGAACCACTCACTCAAATCCAGGAAGCGCAACGAGTACCATATGAAATAAACCCAAGGAGGAACACCCCGAGACACATATTAATCAAAATGACCAAAATTAAAGACAAAGAGGAAATTTTGAAAGCAGCTAGGGAAAAGAAACAAATGACATACAAGGGAACCCCAATAAGGTTATCAGCAGATTTTTCAGCTGAAACTCTGCAGGCCAGAAGGGAGTGGCATGATATACTTAATGTGATGATGAAAGGGAAAAACTTCCAACCAAGATTGCTTTACCCTGCAAGGCTCTCATTCAGATTTGAAGGAGAGATCAAAACCTTTACAGAGAAGCAAAAGCCAAGAGATTTCTGCAACACTAAACCAGCTTTACAACAAATCTTAAAGGAACTTCTCTAGTCAGAAAAGCAAAGGCCACAACCAGAAACAAAAACACCACAAATGACAAGGCTCACCAGGAACGGCATATACTTAATAGATATTCATAGGACACTCCATCCAAAAGCAACAGAATACACATTCTTCTCAAGTGTGCACGGAACAGTCTCTAAGATTGATCACATCCTGGGCTACAAATCAAGCCGCAGTAACTTTAAGAAAATTGAAATCGTTTCAAGCATCTTCTCTGACTACCATGGTATGCGACTGGAAGTCAACAACAAGAAAAAATGGCAAAAAACACAAACACGTGGAGACTAAACAACACGCTAC
>PVHT020000175.1:25031492-25041778 GCA_004024745.2 Catagonus wagneri
TAGAGAGGGAAGAAGCCAGGTCATGGAAACAACCTAAATACCCATCGACAGAGGAGTGGATAGGGAAGATATGGTACATACACACAATGGAGTATTACTCAGCCATTAAAAGGAAAGAAATAACGGCATTTGCAGCAACATGGGTGGACCTAGAAATTATCATGCGAAGTGAAACCAGTCAGACAATTAGACAGCAACACCCAATGCTACCGCTTACATGTGGAAGCTAAAGAGACACAGTGAACTTCTTTGAAGAACAGATAATGACTCACAGATTTTGGAAAACCTTGGTTTTTCAAGTGGGACAATCTGGGGGGTGGGGGAGGATGCACTGTGGGTTTGGGATACAGAATCTATCACATTGACTTGTGATGACCTTTGTACACCTATAATTGAAATAAAATTCATTGTTATTAAAAAAGAAAGCCATATAGTATACCATTCCACTTAAATGCAAAGTGTGGAGAAGGCAAATATATAGCAACAGAAAACAGATTAGTGGTTAATGTTGGGGAGTGACTGCTAATGGGTATGATTTTTTTAGGGAGACGAGAGTGCTCCCAAATCATGCTGATGGCTTTACGACTCTGTAAATATCCTAAACCCTCGGAACTGTACACTATACATAAGTAAATTTAGGGTATGTGAATTACATCTCAATAAAGCTCTTAAAAATATACATTTCTCCTACTTGTCTCTCAGATTCTAAGTAGATGAAATCACTCAATATTTCCAAACTCTACACTGTAAGTTCTCATAGATAAATACTTTATACATATCAAATCTGGGAATTCCGTTGTGGCTCAGCGGTTAATGAATCTGACTAGCATCCATGAGGACGCAGGTTCGGTCCCTGGCCTCGCTCAATGGGTTAAGGATCTATCATTGCTGTGAGCTGTGGTGTAGGTCACAGACTTGGCTCAGATCCTGCATTGCTGCAGCTGTGGTGTAGGCCACCAGCTACAGTTCTGATTTGACCCCTATCCTGGGAACCTCCATATGCCATGAGGGCAGCCCTGAAAAGCAAAAATCAAAAAAAAAAAAAATCCAATCTGTGCTAGTGGCACATAACATAGAAAATAAGACGGAGGCCTCCTGTGAAAAAAACGCCTTAGGTTGTTTGCTGAGGGGATGAATGAATGAGAAGGTAAACTAAAACATCATTTCATAGCACTTAAAAATAAATGCTAATATGCAGGTACTATTATACACAAATTAAGTCGCACCCTTAATGAAGATAAACCCTTAGTATCATAAAGTCTATATAAAGTAAACATTATGAAAAACCAGAAGAAATGTATTGCTTTCTGAAGAGCAATTTCTTCTGACAGAAAAAAAATTTATAAATCTGACCAAAGTCACTTCTGAACATCTTAACAGGAATTTTTGAAAGATTATACCACACGCCTTCCAACATTATTAATAAACAATGTGAATGACAGGGTAAGGGTAGGGGCTAACAAAGAGATGTTCACGTTTGTATCAACACCTTATGTTTGTACAGTAATTTATGGACTATACAATATCTAACAAATACTTATATTTAACACTTAAGAATATGGCCTTTGGTATTAGACTGCTATGTCCTAACTCTCCTGTCATTTACTAGATGTATGACTATGGGCAATTTATTTACATCTCTGAGGTCTTTCTTTCCTCATCTGTAAATTAGGGATTATAACTGTAGCAATTGCACTGGGATTTCTGAGGATTAATGGAGTAGAATAGTGCTTCATAGTAACAGCTAGTAAATACTATTACGGTCGTTATTAGTTAGCACTGATTAATACAATAACCCTATAAGGTAGAGAAGACTCAGAAAGGATAAATGAATTAACTCCAGATATTTTTCACTCCTTAGTGTTCTTGATAAAAAGTAATAGAACTTCTAAATTTGTTTGCAAATTAATTTTCTAGGGATTCTACTCCGTTAAACTGTATAGAACATTATATCACCTTCCTCCAACTTTATAAGAAAAACAGTGTAACAAAAAGTAACTTTTCAGAAAGCAAGGTACATGATTACTGCTCTATGGGAAGTCACTCAGCAGCATCCTCTACGCCATCAATACTATCATGAGCATCTTAATTTGCAACTTTTACTTTGGTTCCATATAATTGTCATTATTAATCATGACCCTAAATTACCATTAAAGATTCAATTAAGCTACACATAAAATACAAACCATAAAGATTTCCATAAAAAATTTACAGAATACTCCTGCTTAAGCAATGAATTCTCAGTTCTCTTTGAGTAATATAGATAGTCTGGATATAGAGAACATTACATCAGTGATGCAACAAATCTAATGAAGTACAGCTGACTTATTGTTCAAGTGCAAACTTCAGGTATCTGGTACTTTCTCAAGCCTCCAAGATTTTATATGTTCCTAAAATTTTATGTTCACGCCCATCAGTACATAAAATACGCTTATCCGTAAAGGAAAGTAAAAAGTTAATAAAATTGTATTATAAAATCCTATTTGCTGTATTTCCCATTGTATTTAATTACATAAAAGATAACAACAGAAGCTTTTTTCACATGTCTGAGTTTTACATTCAATCAATAATTTGAAATAATAAATTTTAGCTTTATTTGCCTTATTTGATGTAACCAAATCAGAAAATAAAAATTTTAAGTGATATATATGCAAATAAGAGATTGAATTTCAGAATAAGCTTAAGTTCTGCTGAGTTCATATACTACATTTTTTGCTATGAATAATTGGTTGAGAAATCTTTACTTGATGAAAAGATAAAAAGATAAGAAGCAATATTCTTAGAAAGACAAAAAAGTAATTCAGTTCTGGCATGAAAAACACAAAGATTTACACTGGATGATGTTGACAGTGTAGCCTGGGTGTGTGGGGGTGGGGGTGCGGGTTATATACTAATAAAGACAAGAATGAGAACAACTAATTAGCCTTTACTTACGACATAAACTGGGAATGTGATCTCAATTCTTTGACAATAAAACAATAAGGCAGTTTTCATTACCATTTTGTGTCAAAAGACTTGAGGCATTCTGAGCATTTTTATTTTTTCATTTTTATAACACCAAGTAACCAGACACTTCAAAAATAGATGGTTGAAATAGTAGCAATTTAGGATTATGAGGCAGTTAAGTGCTTCACAATGTTGATGTAATATAGCAATTACAGACCTTTGTAATTCAGCAAAAAGCTTTGTTTTCTTTTTATTCCTATTCGAACTATACAATAAGAATATCTTTTTATTTTCATAGAAAAGGGCTCAAATTAAAAAAAAATTTGCATTAATGTTTTGACCATTGTTATGAACTCACCATTTGAAATTTATTATTTTGTAACTAAAAATAAAATGAAGCACTAAGGGGGAAAAAGGTTGTATAATGTTAGAATTCTGATTAGCAATCACAGCTGCACCAGAATTAGTTTCTATAGCAACAGGAAGAAATAATGTGTTGAATTGCAATGCAATACAAGATTATTCTTTACAGACTGCAATTCAAAAGGAAATCTTTAAAGAATTTTGTCTTAAAAGAGTTATTAATCTTTTATCCACCATAATTCTCTAACAGAAAATACTTAATTATTCTAGTCTACTTGCTCAGAATCCTATTTTAACTCATTCAAATGTAATATGTTCTAAAAAAGATTGAAAATTTAATATACCTGAACAATAAGAATTTTGGCTACTGTCTTATTTGCATTTTAAAATAAAAAGTCATAGACTCATTCTCGTACATTGTGCAGATAGCATGTTTCCTAGGTACTTTAGAATCTATAGGAAAAAGCATAAAGGGTGCTATTTTGAATAAACTATGTTGTAGGGATAAGAATTAAAAATGATAAGCAAATTCCATATTTGCGTCAAAATGAAACTAAGCCTCCCTTTTATCAATGTGCACTCCCATGTCAAGTTATGATTAAAAACTGCGATAGGTATTCAGAGTGTACATCTCCCTTACTCTAGTAAGAAAAAAAAAAATCACCAGATTTTAAATGCTGCCCATATTATTTCTGACCCTGAAAAATATTACTTGACTGCATCCCTTTCAGTCCTAGTTATATTTGGAAACTAATTAAAAGCATATGCCTGAACCTTTTATGTGTTTTGCCCTTATAATGAGACCTATTACTGTGGCTTACTCTATCCATCTGAGTTCCAAAGTATCTTTGGAGTTACCATGGATACCAGTGACAAGCATTCTCCCACAACTGCTTTATGTGTCTTATCAAACACAAGAAAATGACACGGCAGGAATCAAGCCATCTAGATAGCATGAATTTCTAATTATCTGTACCATTATTCATGGTTTTTAAAAAATACAAAAAATTATTTTAATTAAAGAAACCAGTTGACCAGCAAATTATTTTTAAAAAATCTGAATAGACATTAAATCACTGGGCAACAAAATAAAAAGTATTATAAAAGAAAAGGTATAAACATTAAAATGAACTTGTACAATGATCTACAGTTTATCAGTGATTCCTAGGGTCCAAAGTGAAACTTGGACATAGGTTCTGAGATCATTAATACTGAACACTTCTAACTGTACTGAAGAAAATATCTCATAGGGACATATCATAGAGCCCACAATAAAAAGTTTCATAAGAACTCTTATGAGAATATACAGAATGTCCAAAGTTAACTGCAACAAAAACATAATTGCAAATGTGTATTATTAGGCAAAATTACCTGTAAAAATTATTTGGACCATGTCAGAAATCATCTCATTATACTTTTCTCTTTCTAACTGTAGCTATCTCATTTTTCTTAATAAATTAAAACCTTTCACTAAATGAAACATTTTTTTAAAAAATCAGAAATTTAAGATCAAACTTGACTTCTAACAAGAAATAATTTCATCTCCTTCTATGACTTACATTTTAAAAGATGGTATAAATGTGTAAGGGTGGTGAGGGGCCTGCCTATCAGAGTCACCTACTTTACTTTTATAGACAAATGTGCACGCACACACTCTCATTCTCTTCACATAACAATTTGCGAGCATCACTTTATTAAGGAATGTTTAATTATTCTAAATTTTATGATTAAGAAATATCTAGTAATAGGTGTATTCCATCGATAAAGACTTGTGACCTAGAGGTCATACAGATTAAATAAACACAAATACTTTTATTGCCTAACATGTGAACATATGACTCACTTGAATTTATAAGCAATACATGTAATATACAAATTCAGTCTGATCCAGTGAATTCCACACATAAGTTCCAAGTCAAACCTCATAATGCCTCAAGTGCTCCATCCGCAGAAGGGGAGAGCATCTTCTGTAGTTATTCAAAGATTATGAAAATTTCTAAATAGAAACCATAAGAGCAGTTAAAGGAAATGGGATGACTTAAATAAGAATTAGCTGAGAAAAAAAATACTACATCTCTGAAATTCTTATTAGGACTCATGGAAAATGTTTAATCTGTTTTTTTTTTTTTTTTTTTACCACTAAGGACGACAGCAAAAGTCTGCAGAAAAAAAACTATACTCAAACTACCCTTGCTGAATTTAGATAATGGCAGAGAAAATTTACTCACCTAAACAGCTTCTCTTATGATTGCTGCAGAAGACCCCAAAGCCATGTTTTATTAAGAGTGGTTAGAGGAAATAACATGTAGCCCTATCTTGAAAAGTAACCATCTAATTTCAGTGTGCCTTTTCTGTGCTCATATATACTAACAAAGGGTAAACCACTGAAAACAGACCAACTCCAAGTTTACTTCTCTTTCTCTTTCAGGAAAAAGTAAATGTATTCTAGTACCTATTTGGTGGTAGGCACTATACAAGGTATTGAAACTCCATTAGGCCCCAGAAGCAAACCTAATTTGCTCTTATGTCAGAGATAATGAGAAAGATAAAAAACACTGAACAGGGAGGGAAGAAACTGGGTCTGAAACCGCGGTCTGTTACTAAGAAGCTAAGTAAGTGTATAAACTCTGGGCCTGTGTGCATAAGAGGAAGAAAATGAGCTTACAATTTAAAAGATCCTTCCAACCTTAAAAAAAAAAGGATTCTTGCAATTTTAACTACTATGAATCTATAACATGTAACGCTTCCATTTTGGAAGAGGAATAAAATAAGGGATTAATATTCTTCGAGTGAAAACTGCTAAAGATGCAATGGATTATGAAGGGGAACTAAACTAGACTTCTCCTTTCTTGAAGTCTGTTTGCTCAAAACTAGTTTTACCTTTTATATTTGAGATGAAGATCTTCCCGCATAACTACACAGCTCTCAAGATCTTATCTGGCTTTGCGATTCTGCAACTAAATGCATGGTGATTGTACAATGCAAATAGAAATGGAAAGCAAGTCAAGGAAGGGTACATGTAAAATTAAAAGAGGAAAAGAATAAATTTTGCCCTGCGAAGAAGACATTTATACCAAGTAATTTAAGTGATCATTACTTTCTGTGAGCATTACACGTGAATACTATGCTAGATCTCAGAAGAAATTTCAACTTTAATGTGAACAATGTTTCGTTCCAATGTTTCTAAGATTTCTAAAGCTGTTTAGAATGCTTAGAAATATCTTTTTTGAGGATACTTCTAGAGACACAGATGTCATCAAATATGGAGACCATCAAAAATTTATGTACACTAGATTATGCCCCTAAAAATCACATCAGGATAAAGGCAAAAAAGCAAAGAAAGAGCAGCATAGAAAAAGTGAATAGACCAAAATAATATGACATAAACTCAAATATATGAATAATTATACATTTTATAATAAATATGTAGGACCTGAAGTTTAAGATATACTAAGAATTAAAAATATAGAAAAGTTAAATGTTAAAGCATAGAAAAAGACACAACTGCCAAATATTAGCAGAAATAAATCTGTACAGATATATTACATCACATAAAATAGTTTTTGACCTCTTTTTCAAAAGGTATAAAAATAAATAAAGATGGTTAATACAACAAAACAATAGATGGGATGATTTACCAGAAACATATAAATTTATAAACAAGTGAATTCCTGAAAACATAAGTTTAAAACCATGAAAGAAAAATTGATAGAATTCCAAGAGGAAAAAAACTGATAAATGCACAATAATAGTGAGAGATTTAACCCATCTTTCTCAATGATTGAAAGGTAGAGCAGACACTTATTAGAGAAATGAAGAATCAAAACCACGAGATAAGATATAACCTTATACTTGTCAAAATGGCTATCATGGAAAAGACCACAAATAACAAATGTCGGTAAGCACGTAGAGAAAAGGGAACCCTTAAATGCTATTAGTGGGAAAATATAAAATGGTGCAGTCACTATGGAAAAGAGTATGGAAATTCCTCAAAAACCTAAAAATAGAACTACCATATGATGAAGCACTTCTAGTCCTGGGTGTATGTGTGTGCATGTGTGTATCCAAAGAAAATGAAAACAGAAATACAAAAAGATATATGTGGTCCAATGTTTACAGTAGTATTATTCACAACAGCCAAGACATGTAAGCAAGTGTCCATCAGCAGATGAACACATGGGATAACTGGCTTAAGAAGATGTTTTGTGTGTGTGTGTGTGTGCGTATGGAATATTACTTGTGTGGTACCGGAATATTGCTTAGCCATAAAAAAGAATGATATTCTTCCTTTTGCAACAATGTTGACAGATCTAGAGAATAATATGTTCAGTGAAATAAGTCAGAGAAAGACAAATACGTTATGTTATCACTTATATGTGGAATCTAAAAAATAAAATAAATTTACTTTGTATAAAACAAAATAGAAACAGACTCACAGATATTGAGAACAAACTACTGGTTATCCAGTGGGGAGAGGAAAAGGGGAGGGGCAAGAGGGGCAAGATAAGGATATGGGACTAAGAGATACAAACCACTGTGCATAAAACTGGTAAGCAACAAGGACGTACAGGGGAAACAGCCATTGTTTCATAATAATGTTAAACAGAGTATAAACTATAAAAATATTGAAGCATTATGTTGTACATCTGCAGCTAGTAACTGTAAATCAACTATACTTCAATTTCTTTAAAAAAAAGGTAAAGCAGAAGGAAGATTTCTAGGAAGGATACAGCAGATTTGAACACAGTAAGTTTGACTAAAGGACATTCATAGAACCTTGCAACCAAGAATTAAAGAATACAAATTCCTTTTATGGAGATACTGAACAGTGACAACCTGCTTCACCACCACCATCAAATACGTTAGCCATAAAAGGCAAGTCCTAACAAATGGCAGGAGTCAATACCACATAGATTCTGTTATCTGATCACAATGCAATTACTTAGAACTCAAAACTCAATATATTTGGGAATTTTCTACACACTGGAATATTTTTTAAATATTCCAAAATAACTTATGAACTAAAAAAAAATTACAACAGAAATTAGGGAAATCACTTAAACAAATGTAAATGAAAATATTATGTACCAAAATGTGCAACACAGTTTAAGCAGTAAAGATGTAGACAGCCCTAACTGCAATATGTTAGGAAACAAAAAAGACTGAAAATAATAAAGCTTCCAGCTCAAAAAGTTAAAGAAAGAACTTAGCCCAAAGAGAATAGTAAGAAACAGGAAATAATAAAGAACCCGTAATTAATGAAACTAAAAAATACATTCAACAAAGAGGATTGCTAAAAATGCAAACCCAGGCCCTTGAAAAAACTAAGGGGAAAAAATAATCTTTACAAGATTAAGCCAAAAAAGAGTACTATAAAAACTTTATAAGCATAATTTTAAAATGCACAAAATAAGTAATTCTTGGGAAAATATAAGTTGCCAAAACTGATTCAAGGAAAAAAAAACAGTTATACCTACAAATCTTTAGGTACTGAGCAATAAAAATCTACCCACAAGAAAATCATGAGGTACAAGTGATTTTATAGATTGACTCTACCAAACATTTAAAAAACAGATACTCTCAGTTTTAGGCAATGTTCTAGGGAAATGAGAAAGAGGAAATAATAATCTAAACAGAAGGGAATTTCCTAAACTCAGTAAGTAGTATCTTCCAAATATCTATAGCAAAGATAATAATAACAGGAAAACTTAGAAGATATCCCCTTAAAACAAGAACAAGAAGCATTTCTTAGCATTCAACATTGTATAGGAGTCTCTGGCAAGAGTTAGAGACAAATTAGAAATTACTGGAAACAATGAATAAAGATGCTGGATAAAATGTCTTTTCCATTAACTGCCTATACGATCTCTCTCTTCTTCTAGGCAAACAATCCTATCAATTTTCAGAAATGTCTATTCTATTTCTTCCTTTCAAATATTTACAAATTTCATTTCCTTTTCTATATTATCTGCTTTTTTCTAGAACACCAGTACAGTGTTGTACACCTTCTACTAGACTGTAAAAAAAATGCAGAAGACTAGCCTCTGCAAGTCTTGATGAACATATAAAAAAGATCAGGAACAATGCTTATACAAAGTTAATGAAGGGTACATTTTTTAAATGTGTAAAAAAAATGCATGAGAATGATAAACATCAAATTATAGACCACATATATACATATATATGGTCTATAAATTTTAAACAATTCCTAGAATATAATAAAATGTTAAAATCTAAAAAAATTAAAGAACGCACACATCATTATGAAATTATCTGTACTTATTTGTATGCTTAAAACATTTAATTTAAAAATGAAATGTTAAGAGACCAACTTCTGGCTAACAATATGAGGAGCTCTACTGATCTGCTCCCCAGTGAAACTGTTGAAAATCATAAATTTTCTCTGTTTTAATCTTTGGTAATGAACAGCAAATGAAAAAGTATCTATTCAAGAATATCTATGAAAATTCATTAAGAAAGACAAGAGTCTATTGTATTTGACCCAAGACTGCTTCCCTCCTCTTCCTCCCAAGTACAAATGAGGAATGCGGCTCTCTTCTTCTGCCCAGCCACCAATCATGAAACGGAGGGCTCCAACCTTGGGCATGGAAAGCTGAGGATACTGTAGCTTTGATCACCTCTGTCCAGGCTTGTGAGGCATAGCTACACACCAGGAGAGGGAAGTCAAAGGAACCTCAGGCTGTTGCTTCCCCACAGTGAGCACTTAGCTGCTAGAGCAGAAATGTCAGTCTGAGAGAAAATTGTCATTGTCCTCCACCCCCATCTCTATCTCCAAATCCCCAGTTTAGAGATGTGGCTAGGGGGAGAAACAGGCCATAAAAATCTATCTCCTAATCTAATCTCAAAAGACTTGACATCTTTGCAACAAAGAGCAAAGAACTTCAAGCCTAAAGGTGCTTTCAAGAATGGAGAACGCATATAGAAGGACTGGAGCTCAACTTCTCTCCCAAAAAACA